>OZ038494.1:51980381-52067881 GCA_964036315.1 Acanthosepion esculentum
AAATAATATGAACTGTCCTTTAAATTGCCAATGTTTGACTATTAATGTTGTTTATAAAGCTTACATACAATCTGATAAAGAAAATAAATTTTACATTGGTTCAACTGAAATACATTGGAAAAATTGATGTTATAATCATAAACTAAGTTTAAGTAATGATAAATACCAAAATAATATTGTTCTCTCTAACAATAAAATAAAAATAATATTGTTCTCTCTTTTTTATATTTACTGGCATATAAAGGGTGGTGGAACTATACCAAAAATTATGTGGGAAATAATGGCCAGAACAAAATCTTACAATGGTGAAGACAAAAGATGTAACCTTTGCCTTCTAGAAAAATTGACTATTCTAAAAAAAATTAAATAACTGTAATTTATTAAACAAAATAAATGAATTAATGGTCAGCATGTAGACATAAAAACAAATACCTCTTAAAATATTTTGACCCAGATCGATTTCAATTTAAGCCATATATCCTTTTTATATTTTCATTTATTTACTTTTTTATACTCAGAATTAGATGAATATTTACTAGTTTGCATTCGTATATTTCTATTTGCTTATACGTGTTGTGAGAGACAAAAAGTTGTCTCCCCTTGACTAAATAAAAAAGCTAAATATAGGAAATCACAAGAGTAAAAAACAGTCATGTGACCTGACGAGAACTGTACAAGACATCATTAGGCGCATAAAATAAATGGCCTCTTGTAGCTCTGACCAGCAAGGTAAGCAGACATGCCTTTTTCAGGCTTGTGAACAATCCACAAAGATAAATACGAAAATGACACATTGTTCTTTCGGTACACAAGCAATTGTAAGTAACTACATGCCGACTTTGTATTAACAGTACCAAATATAAATATATATATTCTTTTTACACTTGAATATATATATATATATATATATATATATATATATATATATATATATATATATTCAAGTGTTTTTATACAAAGACTTTTGTGTTTTATTTAAACTTTTGTATATGTTTATGTTGTCATATATTCATTCACTTTGCAAATGAAGTCAATGTTACATAGTCATGCACAACAATCTACTTTTCTTTTTAAATCAATTCACCCTAAACAAGGCAATAATGCCACTAAGATGCAAGGGCTACTGGGAGCAAAAGAGAATGAGAAGACTTTATAAGAAACTGGAAACCCAATCTTAAACAGGAAACAAGTGAACTGGATGATAGGCGAACATATCTACTTCTATTATTTTGTTTTTTTATATTGAGAGCTTTCTTTTTACTATCTTGCACAATTATATACATATATATTTTAAGACATTTTTTATGTTTATACATTCTTTTTAATAAATTTAGCCACAGAGAAGCATTTTCAGTTAGCAATATCAACATGAATGTATGAGAGAAAATCATGGAGAATTGTAGTTTAAAAACAGTAAAATCGACCTGGCTAACTGAAAATGCTCCTCTGTGGCTAAATCGGTAAAGCACGTCAGACTATATGATGGTTCCGTGTAGGATACAGGTTCGATTCATGTTGGGAGACATATTTTCTATGAAAATTTCTCGGACATTCAGGCCAGTAAATGTTGTTAATACTGTTTATTATAAACAGAGCATTTGCTTAAATATTTGTATATCTATAAAAAAGAACGTATAAACATAAAAAAGTCTTAAAATAATTTCAGACTTTGTCCATAATATATATATATATATATATATATATATATATATGTATTATTTGGGTTGCAATCCTTGTTTTATGCATGTTTAATTAAATAAGAGAAATAAGATAAATTTTGTTCATTTTTTAAATTTTTGTCTCATATTCATCTTTTGATTTTAATTCCAAATGTAGTTAGTGAACAACAAAAACAAAGAAAATGACCTTGCCATTCCAATACTTTTGGAAGAGACTGCATATATATATATATATATATATATATATATATATATATATATATGTTTCTTGTATATAATTTACAGTTTAGATATATACTTTGTATATATTTGAAGTTATATATTCACTTGCATATCTACATGCATATGTTTTATGTATATTTGGGTATATATAGTCGTGTAGGGGGTATGTGTGTATTTTGAGTCTTTCTTTGCACTGTGTCCCATGTAAGATTTTGGTGTGACCCACGAAAATTTGTCTTATTTGTTACATGTTGATCTATATGTGCATGAATTGCACTAAATTTTGACAAATGACAAGTCAAGCTACGAGAGAGTATGGTACATGTGTGGCCAATGCAAGAATTTAATGTTGTGTGTTGGTTGTTAGTGTTGGAGATACAATCTCCCAAAGATAAGAATTTTTCAACAACATTATTTGTTAGATGCATGTTAAAGTAATATATTCTCTTTTTCTTTTCAATAACAATTTAATTTTATCCCCACAAAGTTATCATATTATATTTATTTAAGAGATATATCTAAAATGATGTTCCTATCCTAGCTCTTAATAAAATTTTGTCTTTTTGTTATTGCTCCTAAACCTTGTTACACTATCCATTTACTCAAGCTCACTAGGTAGGTTATGCATTGTGTTCCTCTCTATCCCTTTTGCCTTCAAGCTATCCTGTGAGCATCAAATTTTCTAAGCCCTCTTACCTCCTTATGTGCCCTAGAATTTTCAACGCTTTCGTTCAGATGTTAATTATAAGTTTCATTTTTGTTTCCATTTTCTTTAAACCTTTGCTCTTATGTTCATTCAGTCCATGGTATTCTCAGCATCCTTCTGTAGAACAACATTTCTCTTTCTTCAAGTCTCTTCGTCATCTTTGAGGAGATTGTCTTGCATTCATTCATAGCCTCAGAAATTCTGGTATTCTGAACCCCACATAGACAAACTAGAATTTTTATACACTTCCATATATAAAGCAATATTTACAGTTTTTCAGGTAGGCTTGGAATCCAATAATTTCTTGAAGCTTCATCTCTCCTTGAATTTGAAACAGCACAAATTATACTAACATTTGTTTAACAAGTTGAATGCATGTGAAACATGATTACCCAATGAAAATCAAACAATGTAAAAGCAAAAATACCAGAATTTCTTTCTTCCTTTTCCTTCGTATCTCATTCACTGATGAAGCTTTAATAAAAGTGAAACATGTTAAATCGATGTTTCCTATTTTTTCTTTATTTTATATATATATATATATATATATATATATATATGAAGAAATATACTCTTAAGGTGTATTATATTTATGGGATAAAGTGCTCAATATCAGGGATAGAGCATGTGTAAATATAAAAGTGAAATATAAAAGTCAACACTTAAAGGCAACAGGCTGTTTCAAGCTAGATGCAATCGTCAGACCACAACTGCGTCTAGCATAAAACAGCCTGTCACCTCTGAGTGTTGACTTCAATGTTTACTTTTATATATATATATATATAGATATATATATAGATATATATATATATATATAAAAGTAAACATCGAAGTCAACACTCAGAGGTGACTATATATATATCAATATATATATCTATATATATATATATATATATAAAAGTAAACATTGAAGTTAACACTCAGAGGTGACAGGCTGTTTTATGCTAGACGCAGTTGTGGTCTGACGATTGTATATATATATATATATATATATATATATTTGTGTATTTAGGCAGCAATCCTTCTTTCAAGCACATTTCATTAAAAACGACTGACAAGGTGCTTTTATTTAGTTTTTTATATAATTTCTTGTGCGATCTAATAAAGTTTTTCTTTTCAGAGGATAAATTATATAAAAATTGTCCGAATGTTCTTTTCCGAGCGCTTTCGGCTATACTTTTAGCCATTATCAAGGATTGTATTTCAACTGTTAGAATTAGAAATAGTTTGTGTGTGTTTTATAAAGTGATTCATTTTTTTTTTTTTGTTTCAAAACACGGTCAAGATATTATGTCCATGTTCAAAGTTAATATTATTAAGGGTTGGTTTGTTTAATTTTATAAGTAAGGCTTCCATTATTTTTAGCCTTTTTTTGCAAGTGGATGATGCTATTATATTAGTGTTGTCGACAAGTATATTCCTAATAGTGTCCGGTAGGTCTCCATGAATATTTAAATGAGATCTAATTGAGCTATTGTCAGAAAGGTGTAGGGTTAATCTGCGTATTAAACGATTTGTAGTGTGGCCTATATAATTATTTACGAAAGTTGATATATATATTTAAGATTCAAGAAACGGCAGGTATTTTTTATATCTAGTGCTCAATATTAAAAATATTAAAATAATATTAAAAATAGAGCATTAATGATATATGAAAAGATTATATATATATATATATATATATATATATATATATATATATATATATATATTTAAGATTCAAGAAACGGCAGGTATTTTTTATATCTAGTGCTCAATATTAAAAATATTAAAATAATATTAAAAATAGAACATTAATGATATTATATGAAAAGATAGCTTAACTTTTAAACATCAATTTTATCCAGACATGATGTTTCTTGGAAAAAAATTTCCAGTCTTCAGGGGTTGTAGTTTTAAACGGTATTTCCAATATATATATTCATTGGTATGCCTGATAATCATTTTTTTTTTAAATATTGAAAATATTAATGCTGGAAAAATATCTACTCTTATATTGATCAATTGTGGGGAAAATATAGCTTCAAAATGAATTTTTGTTAATGTTTCCATATGGAGAACATATTCATTGATTCAAAAGTGAAATTCAATGCCATCAGGGTGTTAGTTTTTTTAGGTTGTTTTTTTTTTTTTTTTTCAAATATGCGCATTTATTTTCAAATAGAGAAAATAATATTTTGCACATTTTTTTAACACAAGTATTACAGCAACTCGTTTACTGTTTCTTCGAATTTTATACTTAATTCTGAATAAAATATTTTTTCTCACTTTGTTTTTTGGTTTTTGTTCCAGGGCCAACTGGTCTATGCCAATTATGGAGAAAAGTCTGACTTTGAAGCATTGATCAAAAATGGTCTTATAAATAACAGTATTGTGATCATGAGATATGGGAAAGTGCATCCTGGGAGTAAAGTAAGTATCTACTTTTTTGTTTCCTATTTTACTTGAAGTCTTTGGTGGACTACTTTGAAGCAACCTCTTTAAGTAGCATGTCCCTTTCGGTCAAATTCAATCATAGCTCTCCACAGCTTTTTTTTCTTTTAATATCTGTAAACAGTGCATAATCATGATTGATTTTAGGAAAGATAGCAGAGTAGTTCTTCATGCCATGTTTCTTCAGAACTTTGACGACCGTGGCACTCCACAACTTCTTTTTCATTAATATCTGTAAACTATGCATAACCATGATTGATCTTGGGAGAGTAGAGAATTTTCCTGTTGTATTTTTCCATGCCATGTTCCTTTAGAACGTAGGTGGTTATGACTCTCCACAGCTTCTTTTTCTTTTAATATCTTTAAACCGTAAATTGTCATGACTGTTCTTGGGTAAGTGAATATGTGAGTGGTGTAATGGATAAAAGCTCAGAATGAATTCCAGCTGGGCTTGTTACATTCACTGACCTGCAAATGCCATAGGGACAGATAATAATCCATCTCCTCTCTCCAGCTATGGGTTAAATAGTAGGACTTGTATCTGGGAGAATCATTGTTATTCCCAAAAAACTGTTAATGCAATATTCTTTTTTTAATCATTTCACTTCAAGCAAGGCAATAAATCCAATAAGACATAAGGATTTCTGAGTGTTAGAGAATATGAGAAAAAAAACGCTCTTAAGGAAGGAGAACAATAAATGAATGGGAGTCAAAAAGACAGAAGATAATGACTGACATTACATTTAAAAATACTTACAAAAAAGAATTATTCTTTCAATCCAAAATTTGTTTTGCCTTTAAATAACCCACAAAGGGTTGATAAGCCATAAAAACAAATCAATGAATTTATCAGTATGGATAAGATAGTAAAGTAGCTTAGAATTGCCTTCTCCTTCGTTTTGCATTCAGATTTGTCCTTCTTCTAGACTGGCTGCCACCCAAGGCTCCCTGATACTTAACCAACAGGAGGAGGGGAAGAAATGAATTCATGCCATTTTGAATGTAACCAGAACAAAGTAAATACAAACTTTTTCAACTTGGTTGCTGGTTCCATTTTTCCTGCATTTCTGGATTTGAAGAATTCAACTTTAAGTAATCACTTAATGTATTTTCTAATTCTATACTTAAAGCAGCAAAAGAGAGAAAGTTGGGAAGAGCCATTCCAAAAGAATTTGGCACATAAAAAAAAAGAATTCTGTTATCTTTTGGTTTTAGTTTGCTTTTCATGTCACATTTGTATTTTTAACTGGTAGCCATTTTCAAAAAGTCTACAATCAATCCTCCTATACAGCAGTGAATGATGCATAATGACCTCGTAGATGAATAAGAGACTTGAAGCAATTTGTGGTTCTATAGAAGAATACTGAGAATACCATGGATGAAGCATGTAAGCAATGAGGAAGTTTTAAGGAAAATGGAAGCCAGAAGATTATACTTAGAATCAGAACGAGAAAGTAGAAATTTTTAGGACACATAATGAGGAAGGAAGGCTAAAGGCAAAATGGACACGGCGCCATCTACCTGATAAATTTATGTGAATTAGTAGCAGAATGGTGAGCGCGAGAAATGGTAAAAAGACAAAGCTTACTAAGAAGTTGTGGAGAGCCATGATCGCATACATTCTGAAGAGACATGACACATACAAGAAGATCCCAACAATTGCTTCCTGTGTAACTGACTTCTAGGATATCTTTATAGATTTTTGTGAAATACGTCTGTTTGATACTTTGGCACACATCATCAGTGATGTTTTTAGCTAAGGTTCATTAGGGGTTTCGAGTCTTTCAGCATCATACCCCCCTTGTCTATGGTGACCCAGAAACTGACTCATTAAAAAAAAAAAAATAATGAATGAAGACATTTACAAAAAAGAATGAATAAAGAAAAGAAAACAGAAGAAAGGGAAAGTAAACAAATATGAAATAGAAAATTAGAAGGATTTTGGTTTGTTTTATGGCATATCACACCTCAATGGGTCATTTAATGCCGATAAGATTTTTATTGCTCATAATGTTTTTGTTAAAAAAATGCATTGTTGGTAAAATTTTTCAAAAAATGTATTGCTGGTTATAATGTATTGCTGATATTAAAAACTATTTTTACACATTTTGACCCCAGATTTGGGGTTTAACTATTTTCTCATAACTGGGACCCTGACAGGTGCTACCACCCCAGATCAGGCAAACCTGCGAACACCAGCAATTAAGAACAATTATGCTCCTCAAAACTTCCTGATCAGAGTCCTTACTGTTGGATGTCATTTATCGTCTTATCCAGGACGCCCCTTTGTTTTTTTTTTACACCTCTGTAGAGATGCAGTCAGCGTATTCTACATCCCCAGCTGACAGGGCGGAAAATTAGAAGGAACGAAAATATCAAAAATAGAAACAATATTAAAAGCAGTCAAAAAAAATTAACTTCTTGTAAAAAAAATTAACAAATGAGATTGAGTGATTTTTCTTTTTTTTTTTTTACAGCTTATCATGCCTTTGTAGGTTATTTATAACCAAAATATATTTTGGATCGTAACAATAATTTTTATTTTGAAAATGAACATTGTATTAACAATTTTCTATAGATAAGAATCATTTTTCCAGATACAAGTGCCATTATTTAACCCTACCCATAGCTGGGAAAAGAAGAGATCGGTTCATAACTTCTCCAACAGTATTTGTGCATAAGGGAATATAAGGAAATTGACTGGAATTAAAACTCAGCTCGTAATTGAAGGAGAACAGGAATAAAAACATAACGAAAAAATGGATAAAAATAAAGACAAAAATATAGGCAAGGGAAAGTAAAAAAGAAAGTAACAGAAAGAAAAGATAAAATTTAAAAAATAGGCTGAAGAGACATAGCTAAGAAAGCAGAAAACATTTGTCCTACTGTCGATAAAAAGGAAAAAAAGCACTTTTTACATTCTCTTCTTTATAAGAAAAAAAAAAGCAAAAAACAGTATCATTTAATACCTTGCACTGGTTATACTGAAACATTAGTCTCAAAGTGGTTGTATTAATGGCAGTCTTCTGAATTAGATTGCTACAATTCTTTGTCGTTATAAAATTACATGTGGATAAGTGATATCCAGGTGGCAGATTGGAATTATGGTAAGCACATTACCCTTGCTATGGTGCTTGTCAGCACTATATCCAGAAGCTTCCATCTCTTTGATTAAATCAACTGCTGATAATTGCTATCAGTAGTTGCAATAGAAACAGAGAAACCGTATGTCTTCTAATTTATTGGTCCTAACCTGGCATCTCGGCTTCAGCCATTTTCATACTGCTATAATGTAACTTCTGTGGGTTTTTTCTATAAATAATTTCATGTTAATTGTTCTGATGAGCTTTCCTTTTTATTTTTTTTTTTATTTTTTTTTTTTAAGCGTATCACCCCAAGCAAGGCTGGAGGCCACTGTCACGCAAGTGGTTATAGAAGGGTTGGAGGAAGAGCAGATAGGAGTGGTAAAGGAGAGGATGTGGAGAAAGAGAAAGACAGTGGCTCGATCAAGGCAAGGGGGTTACAGAAGATTTGGAGCGAGAGTAGATAGGAATGAAAGGTGAAAGGATGTGGAGAAGGGAAGTGGATAGATCAAGGCAACTGGGGATGTCGATTGACGCTACACTTAAACCATTGGAGATTGTATTTGTCAGGGAAACAGTAATAGGGAAGGGAGTTCCATAGGCAAGATGTGCGAGACATGAAGCTATTAGAGTAGAAGAGACATCTACATCTAACAGTTTCAACGGTGAAGGGGTGGGAACAGGATGCCAGCCTCGTAGGACGTTTAAATTCATGAGGCCTCCTCGGAGCAATTACCGTGAAACTATTTGTAAAAAAGACAGAGCGAGGCAACATCGCGTCTGTGAGAGAGCGACTGCAGACGAGATGACAGATCAGGGCCAATCACATTGCATAGCTGTCTCTGGATCTTATCAAGAACCCTGTGGCAAAAAGCAAGGGCCCCAGACCATATATGGCAGCAATACTCCATGCAAGGGCGAATGGTTGATTTATAGACTTGGAGGATCGATTCCGGGGAGAAAAATTTCCTGGCTCGGCACAGGGAAGCAACTTTCCTTGAGTGGGTGATGCAGCTGACTTGATGTATTTGTTCCATCTCAGATCAGCGGACAGCGTGAGACCGAGCAGCCGCAGAGAGGAGCTCTCGAGAAGTTGGTCTTCAGACATTCTAATGGGATGCAGGGATGGATCCTTGTGGTGGTTAATAGAGAGCAGTTTTGTTTTAGAGGCGTTAAAGTTAACCATCCATTTCTCGCCCCAGTTCACAACTGATTGGAGGTCCTTTTCAATTTGAGCTGCCAGGTTAACTTTGTCAGCATCACTAGATTTGTGTTTGAGGCAGGAGTAAATTGTGGTGTCGTCAGCGTAGATGCCGACTTGGGAGTCTATGGCGTCAGGAAGGTCATTTATAAATATGAGGAACAGAGTAGGGCCTAGGATGGAGCCTTGAGGAACATCTGCATTAGTGGGATAGGAGCTGGAGATGAATCCACTGAGAACGACCTTCAATTCCCGGTTTGACAGGAATGATTGTATTAGGTCAAACAATCGACCTGTGATACCATAACCCTGGAGCTTGCGAAGAAGGCCAGCATGCCAAACTCTATCAAACGCTTTGGAGATGTCTAGGGCCACGGCACGAGCTTCACCGTTATTATGGATAGCTTGGTAGACAAATTCAGTGATGGCCGTAAGATCGGGCAAAGCGGAAACCATACTGCTTGTCTGAGAGCAGATCATGGGATATCAGATGATTAATCACTTCGGTGTTGATAATGGCCTCGAAGACTTTGCCGAAGAGGGGTAGGAGACTGATAGGACGGTAATTGAAAGGGTCGGAGGGGTCACCAGAGTTCTTAACCTCAACTTCACAACATTAAGTCCAGTACTAGATTGGCAGTTAGGTCTCATAGTTGCAATGATTAAATTTTTAGCTGAAACCATAAGTTCTATACTAATAGTTCATTTATCTCACAATTTGCACTTGGAACTCTCTTCTGGATTCATGCTTTCCTGGTAACTACAATCTTCAAACATTAAAAGTAACAAGTGAAATAAAATATAGTAGGTCAAAACAACTTCAGATCTATACACATTGTTTGCTATTAGATAATATTATCAAACTATACTTACAATAGTAACAAATCCCTCCCTGCATCCCATTAGAATGTCTGAAGCTCAACTTCTCGAGAGCTCCTCTCTGCGGTTGCTCGGTCTCACGCTGTCTGCTGACCTAAGATGGAACAAATACATTGAGTCAATTGCTTCATCCACCGCAAAAAAAGTTGGCTCCCTGTGCCGGGCCAGGAAATTTTTCTCCCCGGAATCGATCCTCCAAATTTACAAATCAACCATCTGCCCCCCCATTGCTGCCATATATGGTCTGGAGCCCCTTCTGTTTCCCTGGGGGTTCTTGATAAGATCCAGAGACAGGTATGCAATGTAATTGGCCCTGATCTGGCTTCTCATCTGCAGTCTCTCTCTCACAGACGTGTCGTCGCCTCTCTCTGTCTCTTTTACAAATACTTCCATGGTAATTGCTCCAATGAGCTGCTATCGCTGGTTCCCAGGCTCCATGAATTCAAGCGTCCTACGAGGCTAGCATTCCTTCCCACCCTTTCACTGTTGAAACTGTTAAATGTAGACGTCTCTTCTACTCCAATAGCTTCATATCTCGCACCTCATGCCTGTGGAACTCCCTTCCTTATTCTTGTTTCCCTTATAACTATAATCTCCAACTATTCAAATGTAACGTCAATTGACATCTCCAGTTGTATTGATCTATCCACTATCCTTCTCCACATCCTTTTCTCTATCACTCCTATCTGCTCTTGCTCCAAATCCTCTGTAACCCCTTGAGTGCTAGTGGCTTCCAGCCTTGCCTAGGGTGAAAAGCTTAAAAAAAAAAAAAAAAAAAATAGTAGGTCAAAAGTTGATTGTAAAAAGATTTGTTTACAGTATGACAAAGTATGGAACAAAAGTAACAAAATAAAATATGTACACTGTTCCGTGAAGGGGAAGTTAGTGACCTTGCTGCTCAAAAGTGGTTTAGGAAGTTCTCAACTGGTAATGAGTTATTAAAATTGTACGTCATATAGGATGAATGCTAATCATTGACAATGATGTTATATATTTTATATGGCTGCAAGAGTAACAAATGAAAAACAACAATGTATTGCTAGTGTCATGTCCATAAAGAAATACATGAATAAAAAATTAATTATATTGTCACTTTGTTGTATTCATAAAAAAGTAAATAATTAAAAATTAATTCTAGAGTCAAAAATAATTATAATAAAATAATTATAACATAATGTTATGGTGAAACACACCTAGTCTATAGATAATAGACTCTCCTACCTAATATAAGTAGGAGTCAGTGAGGGTCGACGGGAGTTGAATACGAAAGTAGTCAGCTACCACAACCAGATTACTCTGCATCATACTTATTATTATAACAAATTCCTAATGTTTTTGTACGTTGAACCTATTTAGGACCGAATTTAGTCCAAATACAGTTTCCACTGCGGAAATAAGTCTACAACACATAATTATCATTAATTGACTCTTTCTACACACACAAACACATGAAATTTTCACAATGTCAACAACTGCGTCAATGAAAATTTTGGTTGCTTTTCCTTTTTAAGGGCATAATAGCAACATTTACTTCTTAGCACTCAACAAAGATTTGAAGTAAGAGAACCTCACACACATTGTATTTCCCAACTAAATTATCTGGACATTCATTACACACATCTATAAAAAAAACTTATTAGTATACACATTACTTATTCTTTATCTTATCATTCTGTAAGATTCTGATCCATATTTAATCTACATTTGACCCCAAACTCACAATTTTACTCAGTATTACTGTCTCTCGTGTCTCCAACACCACATAACAACCAGATAATAAATAATACTCGTTTCCATGTTTCGCTGTTGCTAATTTTTACAAGTATTTTTGTACTCGCACATCTCGCCTATGGAACTCCCTTCCCTGTTACTGTTTCCCTGACAAATACAATCTCCAACGGTTTAAGTGTAGCGTCAATCGTCATCTCCAGTTGCCTTGATCTATCCACTTCCTGACATCTTCCATTCCTATCTGCTCTCGCTCTATATCTCCCGTAACCTCCCCACCTCGATCGGCCCTCCGTCCTTCTCTTTCTCCACAACCCTTCCTTTACCACTCCTATCTGCTCTTCCTCCAACCCTTCTGTAACCCCTTGCGTGATAGTGGCCACCGGCCTTGCTCGGGGTGATACGCTTAAAAAAAAAAAAAAAAAAAAAAAAATATATAAATGTTAGGGGTTTTATAATTACTTACTCACAGTTATAACTCCCCTGCACTAGTGAAGTGGAAAGAAAAGGAGACAAAACATTTTAAAACAGCATTATCTGTTAGACCAGGTGTCACCAAACTTTTTTCGCAGAGGGTCAGATCACTGAGAGAATGACGAGCGCAGGCCGGATAACCATTTTGGTCAATGCAATACACTGAATGCACAAAAAATAAAGACAACAAACATATTTATTTACTAAAAAGTTATCTAAGGAGGTGACAATAGCAATAAAATAGTTACATCTCACCAAATGTGCACATATCTGAATCTCACAAACTAAGCAGCACAAAAGGTTAGTAAGATTTATGAAACTGGTGTTTACCTTTTAAGATATAACTAATATTTGTTTTGGAGAGAAATGCTTTCTAATGTTCATCAGTCAACCACATTACTTATGCTGACTTTACATACTTTAGATTCTATAAGTTCAGGCAAAATATATGATATAATTTGCTGAAGTCAGTCCTTTTTATATATGGCACTCTTCAAACCGGTTTAAACACAGCAATGCAAGTTGAGACATAATTGCTGCAGTAGGCTCGTAATCACTTTTCTTAGAAACTTCATTGCAGGTACTTACACAAAAAGTGCTCAGATATCAAAAGTTGCCAAATTTTTTATTTCATTGATTTTCCTAAAACTTATATTACTGTCAGATGCAAAAATCACATTGGCCAAATTTTGGCATTTTTACTTACATTTATTTTAATTTTTTCTACAAGGTAGATTTTTTCTTGCCAGCAAGTGAAGCAACATTTGTATATGAAGGAGTTTGATTATGAAGAAGGAAGATTGTGTACTGCCCTCATGTTGAAACATGTGTAGGCTTGGTTGACTGTTGTGAAATGCATTGATGGTTTCCATGTAGGTCCTTTTAAGCAGTCAGGATGGATACACGCGTCACCATTTTCATCTTGGTTCTGTTTCCACAGAAATATATGGGATTGGCTCCAATATTTTACAAATTTAAAAATAAATTTTTTTTAATTAATTTTGTGAGCTGGATGTGATGCTCAGCGCCCCTGCACAGAGAGCAACTTTCTTATTTTTAATTTTGCTTTCGTAGCATTCACTACAGGTTGTGGTGTGGAGTCAATCAGATAGAGATTTAGTTTAAAACAGAGTATAGCAATGATGATCTGGGGACATGTTTGAATCTGATCTGGTTGAAATACTGCAGATGTTTTCATTAAGGTTCTCATCAGAAAAAGATACATATTACAGAAAAGAATAATATATAAATTCAAAGAACAAGCAATAAAGAAAGAATAAGCATAAAAAACAATAATGTATACTCACTGAGTTATCTCATATATTTCTCATTTTCTCTTTACATGTGATCGTTTCCATGTGATGGAAAAGGGGATATAGTTTTGATTCCTGTTGGTGGCACAATCTTTAGTTATATACATATATACATATATATCCCAACTACAAATCATGCAGAAATAAATTATGACTCAACTTAATACAGGGTGAGATAGATAAATCGTCGTCTAAAACTGGGCAAAAATGAAAATAACACTGACATCTTATTTTAATTGATATATTTACCAAAATTACACAAAAATATCTTGAAATACTAAACAGTAAATTTATTCAATAAAATTGCCATTGGCTTTAATCATGGCCACCAGACAACTTCAGAATCTCTTGCATCTCTTCTGGACAGTCTCCTTGTTTAAGTTACTGTATCTTACTTTCAGTTCATCTTTGGTATTACAAAGAGTTTTATTTGTCATTTGCTCAACTGCGCCCCACACATAATAAATAAATAGTGTCTTTCATACACATATGCACATATATATATATGTATATTTATATAAATTCAAAGAACAAGCAATAAAGTAAGAATAAGCATAAAAAACAATAATGTATAAACACTGAGTTATCTCATATATTTCTCATTTTCTCTTTACATGTGATCATTTCCATTTTGACGTTACAAGGAGTTTTGTTGGTCTTTGCTCAACTGCGTCCCACACATAATAAATAAATAGTGTCTCTCTCTCTCATATATATATATATATATATATATATATATATAAATAAAATGTGTGATGGATAAATTGTCTAAATTATGCAAAAATGAAAATAACATTGACATCTCATTTTAATAGATATATTTACACAAAAATATCTTGAAATACTAAAGAGTAAATTTACTCAATAAAATCACCATTAGCTTCAATCACAGCCTCCAGACGATGTCAGAATCTCCTGCATCACTTCTGGATGATCTCCTTGTTCAAGTTAGTTAATCCTGCCATAATCCTTGCCTTCAGTTCATCTTTGGTGTTACAAAGAATTTTGTTGGTCTCTTGCTCAACTGCGTCCCACAGAAAATAATCAAAGAGTTTACAGTCTGGGGAGTTAGGTGGCCAGATGTAAGGAGTGATGTGGTTGCAGAAATTGTCTGACAGCCATGACTGGGTTCTTCTGCTTGTGTGGCATGGTGAAGAGTTCTGTTGCCAGACATAGGGTCTTCCAGTAGCCACCCTCTTGATCCAAGGCAGTACTACCTCCTCAAGGCACTAGATGTAGGTAACCGTGTTTAGTCTGAGGTCCTGTGGGAAGATGAATGGAGGTATAATGTCGCCATCACTAGTAATCACTCCAAACACTATGATGTTGACTGGATATATCATCCATCACTTTCCGAATCCTCTGCCCAGTCCTTAGATTCACACCCAAACATTCTGGAAAGCTTGTTTTGGAGCTTCAAGCATGAATTCCAAGCAGTACAGCATGACATTTCCAAATTTCTGGCAGAGTGCTTTTCATCATGGTGCTCAACTGATCTTACAAACAATGCACAAAATTAAAAATATAAAATTGCGACAATTTACCCATCGCACCCTGTATATATACTTATATACTTATATATACATATATACTTAAACACTTATATAATTATATACAAATCCATCCATATATGGTAATAATGGTAGTATTAGCCAGTTTCCTTAAATGGAAACGTTTGGCATTCTTGACTGAGCAACCACTACTGTTTTCAAATGAAATTTATGAAATCTTTCTCTTAAAGCACATTTTTAGGAAAACAGTTTTCTTTCAGTATTGATGAGGCTTTCCTACTTAACATTCTATTTGAAATGGTGTGAAATAGTAACATCTTCATTATGTCATTATTTTTTCTTCAAGTTACATCTGCTATCCATTTTAGTTGTTGCTGCTGTTGGTAATGCTCAGTTGATGTGGTTTCTGTTATTTGGTACAGTTCTATGTGATTCTGTAGGGTCAGTTTGCAATTTTCAAAGAAGGATGATCTTTGCCAAGACACTTGGGCCTTATTTGCTCAAGGCCTTTTTCCCCCATTGATCTTAGGAAGCAGTTGTATACAGCAGGCAGTTTAGATATTTCTGAACATGTTTGGCACCATGCATGACATCCATATGAAAGTCTCGGTCTAATAAGGCTATTTAAGAACATGACTTGAGTTTTCAGGGTAATGTTTTGGTTGTTTTCTCCCATACTTAATTTGTTGTAGATGATTCATATGCCGAAGTATCTAACGTGTTTAGTATTTACTAAGTTCACTTCCTGAATTTTTATGATTGATTCAGGGGACATGCCATCATTGCTTTCATTCTAATTCCAGATCATAGTTTCTGTTTCAGAAAGGTTTATCTTGAGCCCTGTTTCTTGGAACACTTGATAAAGGATGTTTTTCTTTTCAAGATTATTCTTATCCTAAATATGAACATAGCCTAACTCATCAGTACATTGGCCTCAGGAGGGAAAGTGGGATTGCTGTCTTCTTTTCGTAGACTCATTTGGGAATGTGGTAGTGAATGTTTAGTCAGTATCCATTATTGTTATCTGTAAAAAATTGTTAATGCAATATTAGCTCTCAAAAAAGGAAATAATCTTACAATACAAAATATGTTTTGGTTTTAAATAACTCACAAAAGGTTGATAAGCTGTAAAGTACAAATCAATCGATCATCCATTTAAATTTCTCTTTCATTTTTATTGTTTTCTATCCCACATTTTAAAAATTCTTTTTCACTCTATCTCTTTTTATCTTTTTAATTTTATTTCTTTTCTCCTTTCTGCCATTCTTTCCTCCTTTCTGCCATTCTTTCCTCCTTTCTTCCTTTTCCTTTTTCTTTCCTCCTTTCTTTCTTTGCCTTTTTCTTTCTTTCTTTCTTTCTTTGCCTTTTTCTTTCTTTCTTTCTTTGTCTTTTTCTTGCTTTCTTTCCTTCTTTATGTCTTTCTTTTTTCTTCATTTTTTCTTTATTTCCTCTTTTTTGTCTTTTTCTTCTTTCTTTTTTCTTTTTCTTTCTTTTTTCTTTCTTTCTTTTTTTCTTTCTGTTGAAATCCTTTTTCTTTCTGTATTCATCACCCCTCATTTCCATATATGTTCTGTTTGATTTCTTTGATCTCTATTTCTTCAAAATTCTTTTCCCATATATCTCCAGGTTTTGTCTTTTCTTATTTATCATTTTCTATACTTCTTATTCCTATTTCTTTTCTTTCTCTTCTTCATCTCTTTCTACATTCTCACTTAACCCTTTCTTATTTCTTTTTCATCTTTTCCTTTCATTTCTCTTCTTGTTCTTTCATTCTCACATCACATCTCATTGATATAAATAGACCACCTGCAACCAAATTCTTTTCATCTGACAGAAGAAAGGTGACCTTATTCCTTTATAATTTATGTAACACTTCCAAAGAAAATGATTACTATAGAAAAATGGATGCCTGTATGTGTGTATATAAGATTTCTAATCATCCAGATTTGATTTTGCTGAACTACTGAAAATTTCTTAAATTTTTAGAAAGACTGGTTTATTCATATAAAGTTAAAAGAAATAACCAACCAATGTTAAAAATAAACCATATATAAAAAATAACATGTTATAGTAACATATAACATGATTTTCTAGAATTTCTTTTCTATTCTATCTCTCACTTTCAAGACAGACATACCCTGAAAATGATAGACCGTTCCCATTTTTGTAAGGTGACAAACTCAGAAAATCAGCAGGTGGGGGGGATGAAATACTTATTTACCCCACTGTAGATTTAGGAATAGACAGAGTTTTAATCTTGATGATGCTGATGATTGTCGTCATTATCATCATAACTGTCGTTGTCATCATAATCAGTTATTGAGCATATTACACTGAAAGAGTTTTTTTCTCTTTGTGTATTTAGGCAGCATATTTTCATTCAAACAGGTTAGGTTAAATAATTTCGACATACAATATCTGTTTATTTTTGTTTTAATCCTTTCAAGTCCATGAATCAATTTCTTGGTAGCCTTTGTTGTTTGCAAGATGGTATCTCTGATAAAAATGTTAATAAGTATGTTGGTTTTACAATGACAATGCTATCGAGAAGGCTTACATTTCACTTGGATGAGCATAGTTCAATCTTGCAGCATTTAAAAGAACACTCATATCCACATTTATGGTTTAGACAGATATTAATAGAAAATACATTTATATTGCACCAAAATCATTAGAAAAAACTTAAAATCCTAGAAGCCCTCTACATAAGAGAATTAAAGCCCAAAATAAAGTCAACTATGAGTACAGCAATATAGTTCTTAAATGTTCGTAGCTGCAAAGTTTTATATATATATGAAAAAATAAAAATAAGAAGAATAATTAAATGAATAGGGAAATACAAAAGTTGCCTGCCTTGCATGAAGAAAAAACTTGTGAATTTGAAATTGATATAGAATAATAAAAGATACAGTAAAATGTACCTCCTGAAGATGGTTTCAGATGAGACTGAAAGTAATTAGGAAAATAAAAATTATTTGAAAGAAAATTTGGGTATTTTTCTTAATCAATTTTTTATGGCTACCAAGAAATTGATTTGTGGACTTGAATGAATTAAAACAAAAATAAACAAACATAGTATGTCCAAACAAAAACAAAACCTATTTAAATATATATATATATATATATATATATATATATATATATATATTCAAAATAAATACGTAAAAATTCACCTTCCTCTCTGCTGAGAGCCAATAGCTTAGGGGAAATATCTCTGAGTGATGCCAAATCAGTTGAGTTTCGATCCTGGCTTGAGGCAATTGTATGCCTAGCTATACTGATTAGCTGTGATACTGTGAAACAGTCTGTCTGTGGATGACAGTGTATATATATATATATATATATTTAAATCCTTTCATGCAAAGCAAGGCAATAAAGCCACTAAAATTCAGTATGTTACTAAGTGTGATATGATATAAGAAAAAGAGCACATTATTAAGGAGAGAAAACAATAAAAGAGCAAGAATAAAGAAAACAGAAGATAATGATTGACATTACATTTAAGTTTTTAAAGATCAAAGTTGACTGGAAAGCAAAAAGATGGAAGAGAGTTCCACAAGTGAAGAGTGAAACTGCTAGCATAGAACTTATGGTTAAATCTAGCTATTTCAACTCTAAAATGATGCAACCTTGTGATCAATTTAGTACTGTGCTTAAATTCATCAAGTCTATTTACCATAGAGGAAAGCTCATCAGAACAATTACTATGAAAATATTTATAGAAAAGGCAGAGCAAAGATACATTATGGTGGCAGGAAAATGACTGAAGCCAAAATGCCAGGTCAAGACCAATAACATTACAGTTTCTTCTTTGTATTTTATATCTAAATATGTATCAGAAACACCAAATCAGATGTGGCAGCAATATTCAATGCATGGATTAATGGCAAACTTATAAATGTGTAAGATAGATTCGGGCAAGAAAAATTGTCTAGCATGACACAGTGAACCAACTTTCTTATCAGCAGACATAGCAAGTGATTGATCAATATCATCTTTCCAATTCATGTCAGTGGAAAACGTTATCCTGAGAAGGCATAATGAATCACTCTCCTCTAGTTTAGCATCAGCCATGTTGATGGAATGCTAAATAGTTTCTGTCATTTAATTAAAAGAGAGCAGTTTCATTTTAGAGGTGTTCAAATTTACGAGCCATTTCTTGTCCCAGTTAACAACTTCTTGTAGAACATGTTTGAGATCAGCTGCCAATTTGATCTTATTGAAATGATCAGATTAACTTTAAGACAAGAGTAAATAGTTTTGTTATCAGCATGGATACTGAGTTGAGATCTGATGATTTAAGGTACAATTTTGAATTGGTTTTTCATGTTATTGTTCTGGGCCATTCATTCACGGGATACATATTGTATTTTTAGATATCCTTTTTGAAACCCTCTTCCCAATTTATCAGCAATTCTTCTTGTTTATCATATGAAATATCCATAAACCTGTTTTTGTTCCCATTTTTAGGGTGTTATGATTTTGGACTTTTCTGTTCTTCTTGGTCTCCTCCTGGTTGTTCTAATATAACTTTTGGCTGTTGCAATTAACAATTCATTATTCTGCATTGAATAATCTTTATATTCCTTAATGGCAGAATTGGCACATTCTTCAATGCCAATCACCTTCTTCGTCTCTCTTTCCTTTTCGGACATAGTCAGTTAGTATCATCTATTGGTTTGCAAGGCATCATTATCATCATCCCCATCAGTATTCTTCATTTCTTCTTTATGCTTAAGGCACAGTTATTGTCATCATATTCATCATCATCATTCTTGTTTTTCAAATTATTCTTTTTTTCTTTATGTACGTCCATAATCATCATCATCATTCAATATCTTTTTCTTTAAATTCTTCCTATCATTATTATCATTCTCATCACTATTATTGAGTGAAAGTATCTGTTGTGAAAAGTTTGTAAAATTGTAGTTTCTTTTGTCTTGTAATCAATTCCTACAATATATTTCTTTTAGTCAAACACTACACTGACTGCAGCAAATGTCACCTTTTCGATACAGCAGAAACTGTTCTGCTTGACGCCTTGTTATGAACTTTTTTATATCCTCATTGACAGCCAAAATTTACATTGTGAAAAGATACTCTCACGAGAGAGTATTTGACTCCAGGATCTATCTGTTTTAAATGTGTGATCCACGAAGCCATCATTTTTCTTTTTGGGGCACTTTACATACAAGACATGTTTGAATCTGATATCTTCATGGAGGTAATCCATTTTCTCTAGCATTACATTGACTATTGCAAAAAAATGCACATGACTTAGGGCTTTTTTGCCTTCTGTGATAGTTCACTACAGTATCACACAAAAAAGTGATACTTGCGATACAATTATACAATGCTAAATACACCTATCATTGCAGCAAGTCTGATAAGGGTATACAAAGCACATGTATCACAATTAAATGTGCATGATTTCATTTCTACTGTTTAAAATATAAGGATGTCTATTCAAGCATATGTATCCACTAAATATCTAAATATAATATTTAAAGTACTAATATATATATAAATATCTATAGATATAAATAGGTAGTCTCTGTCTGTTTGTTTGTTATTGAACTCCTCCTAGGGTTTTGGAGATAGACCCCCATAACCATATATATTCTGAAACTATATTACCCAGAATACTTGGATAAGCATATTTCATTTTGATCAAAGTGGGTTCCCAAGGGGTGCACTAAACACACTGAAAATTTTTTCCCTTTGATTTAAATTAAATTTAAATTTGAAAACAGGAATGATGCCTATAAAAAATATAGAAGGAGAAATCCAGAAGATGGAGGTCACATTGGCAAGATCATTGAGTAATATTGAAATGCATCCTTTTTCTCCACAAATTATAACAATGATTTAAAATCAATTATCATTTTCTTACAAAAAAATGTGTGACATGCAGCAATGTGCAGGTAATTTGGCTATATATATATATATATATATATATATATATATATATATATATATATATATTTAATAGTAAATATACATTGTATATTTGTTACTGATATAAATTTTATCTCTGTTATTATACAGCACTATTTTATTAGCACCAGAACTCAATATGAAATATTATCTATCTATCTATCTATATATATATATATATATATATATATATTTAATAGTAAATATACATTGTATATTTGTTACTGATATAAATTTTATCTCTGTTATTATACAGCACTATTTTATATATATATATATATATATATATATATATATATATATATATATATATAGATAGATAGATAGATAGATAGATAGATAGATAATATTTCATATTGAGTTCTGGTGCTAATAAAATAGTGCTGTATAATAACAGAGATAAAATTTATATCAGTAACAAATATACAATGTATATTTACTATTAAATATATATATATATATATATATATATATATATATATATAGGATGTCAATCAATTATCTGTACAATTTTAAAAATAGATTTAATGAAGATTGGTGATGTAATATGTTGTTTTTGATGTGTTTATAGTTGAGAAAGTTTTTATCAGGACTCCCTAGAAATATTTTGTATGTAAAGAATTATGTTCTTTTTTTAATTAGGGTGGGGCCTTTGTAAAATCAAAGTTATGCCCAGTATTATCCCTGTGTATTACAAGTCAGTTTAAATGGTTGTCCCAACTTACTATCCAGTATAATGATAAAACAGAAAATCCAGACTGCTTGGACCATCAGATTGATCTAGGTATTCATTTCTTCTAGATTATTAAGCAGTACTTGTAAATTTAAATTAAATAAAAACAATTCTATAAATATGAAATAAATAAGAGAAAAACTTTGTTAGTTCTTCCATTCCATACACAGAGATTTTCAAATTTAAACCCATGCAAAGTATTTGTTTTATTGATTTCATTGTAAGCCACAAACAATGATGTGAATTCTAAAATTTTATTCTTTGCTTATTTTTATATTGTAAATTGTACACTTACCACATGTATTTTTTATCAGAATAGTATTGTTTATACCATGTTCTCATTTCTTAATCATTTTCTCATTCATTTTTAATATTTTGCTTTCTCTTCACACTAGAGAATTTATTTTCTTTAGAAGCCATTATTATAAGATTCTAGATTTGTTATATATAGTAGGAAGAAAGTGTTGGCAATCTCTAGGTTCTTGTTAAAACCCAAAGAATGATCTACAATGTAATACATCCTGACTCGGGATCTCGACTTCAGTCACTTTTTCAACGATGTGACATGGCTTCCCTCTGTCTTTTCTACAAATATTTTCATGGCAACTGCTCTGATGAGCTTATGTCCTTGGTTCACCAACTATGTGAATTTAAGCATGCTACTAGATTGGCATCTAGGTCCCACTCTTTCACTGTTGAAATAGGTAAATGAAACCACCACTACTACTCCAACAGTTTCTTTTCTCGCACTTCCCAACACCATAGGAATATAAATTTTACTAGCTTCCTTGAAAACTACAATCTTCAAAAATTTAAATTCGACATCTTCTGTCTTCTTGAATCCCATTCATCTTTTATCCTTTCTTCAATCCCCACGAAACCCAGTCTTCATAACCTCCTGCATACTAGCAGCATTCCCGCCTTGCTTGGGGTGAAATGATAATATATATATATATATATATATATGTATATATATATATATATATATATATAGATATATATATATGTATATACATGTGTGTATAAGAGGGTAAGTCAAAAACTTACATATATATATATATATATACCTAGGCTGGCATCCTGTTCCCACCCCTACACCGTTGAAACTGTTAAATGTAGACGTCTCTTCTACTCCAATAGCTTCATGTCTCACACATCTCGCCTATGGAACTATCTTCCCTATTACTGTTTCCCTGACAAATACAATCTCCAATGGTTTAAGTGTAGTGTCAATCAACATCTCCAGTTGCCTTGATCTATCCACTTCCCTTCCCCACATCCTTTCATCTTTCATTCCTATCTGCTCTCACTCCAAATCTTCTGTAACCCCCTTGCCTTGATCGACCCACTGTCTTTCTCTTTCACCACATCCTCTCCTTTACCACTCCTATCTGCTCTTCCTCCAACCCTTCTATAACCCCTTGTGTGATAGTGGCCTCCAGCCTTGCTTGGGGTGATACGCTTAAAAATATATATATATATATATATATATATATATATATATATATGTGTGTGTATAAGAGGGTAAGTCAAAAACTCTCTGCACTTTCACAATAACATATCTGCATATCTGGGTTATGAATGCAGGTCATTTTTTACTTTCCCTTGTGTACAGGGAGGGATAGGTATATTGTTGCTATTTTATATTTTAAATTTTGTGCATGCATTGTTTCTTTTTTATTTTGTCAAAGAGCACTATGATGCAATAGACTCTCTCAAAAGCTCCAATACAAATATTTTAGAGTTTTTGGGTGTCAATCTGAGGACAGTGCAGAAGATTCAGAAAGAATTCGATGAGTCTAATGGTGATTACAAAGGCATTTGGAGTGATCACCAGTGATGATGACATTATTTCTCTAGTCATCTTCCCACAGGGCCTCAGACTTAAAACAGAGGCCTTCATCAAGTGCCTTGAGGAGGTAGTGCTGCCATGGGTCAAGAGGGTGGCTGCTGGAAGACCCTATATCTGGTGACAGGACTCTGTACCTTGCCACACAAGCAGGAGAACCCAGTTATGGCTGTTAGACAATTTCAGTGACAACATCACTCCTTACATCTGTTCACCTAACTCCCCAGACTGCAATCACCGTGATTATTAAGTCTGCGACGCATTTTATTGAATAAATTTACTTTTAATATTTCAAGGTATTTTTATGTAATTTTGGTAAATATATTTGTTAAAATTATTAAGTGTGGGGTGCATTTTATTGAATAAATTTACTTTTTATATTTCAAGGTATTTTTATGTAATTTTGGTAAATATATTTGTTAAAATTATTAAGTGTGGGGTGCATTTTATTGAATAAATTTACTTTTTATATTTCAAGGTATTTTTATGTAATTTTGGTAAATATATTTGTTAAAATTATTAAGTGTGGGTGCATTTTATTGAATAAATTTACTTTTAATATTTCAAGGTATTTTTATGTAATTTTGGTAAATATATTTGTTAAAATTATTAAGTGTGGGGTGCATTTTATTGAATAAATTTACTTTTTATATTTCAAGGTATTTTTATGTAATTTTGGTAAATATATTTGTTAAAATGCGATGCCAGTATTATTTTCATTTTCATGTAATTTAGATGACAATTTATCCATCGCACCCTGTACCTAAACAATATATTTATTTAGACTGCTACAAAGGACATCACCAATCAAGGAAGGCGGAATAGTGCCTTATAAGCACAAATCCTTCTTGTTCAAGTTTCTCAAATGTTCACATCTGCCCAGTTTCATATTCTAACATGAAAAAAGGAATTTCTAAAGGAGTAATGTTTTTTTTATTTATTAATTCAAGAGATTTTTCTCACTTTAAATATTGTTAGTAGATATACATATTTGAATAAATGCTCTGTTTGTTTTTTAAACTATATTTATTTATTTTCATTTACTGTCCTGAATATTTGCAAAATCTATTTAGAGAAAAAGAAGTACCTTCCAGCAGGATTCAAACTTGTGTCCTCCTTTGCGGGAGAAACTGTCATTAGATCTGGCATGCTTCAGACTGCCTCAAAGGGCGTCACCAATCAAGCAAGGCTGAATAGTGCCTCTAAAACACAAATCCTTAAATAAATATTGTTAAAGAAAAAGAAAAATAATAAAAGATAATATAAATATATATATATATATACCTGAAGACGGTCGTAAGACCAGAAACACGTGTTGTAAAACTATGTAAAACTATGAAAAATAAAGAATAATATTTTTTAATAAAAAAGAAAAAACAAAAACCCACATTACAACCAAAAAAGTTTGCGGTACCTCTCTTCTTTTTAATATACACGCTTTTCTCTCGTTGGAACCATTATAACCTCTTCATTTCATTTTATATATATATATATATATATATAAATATAAAAGTGGACATGGAAGTCAGCACTTAGAGGCGACAGTCTGTTTCATGCTAGTGCAATCGTCAGGCGACTCTTTGAAACCCCCTTTGAAGTCGCCTGATGATTGCACTAGCATGAAACAGACTGACTTCCATGTCCACTTTTATATTTACACATGCTCTATCCCTGATATTGAGCACTTTATCCCATAAATATAGCACACTTTAAGACTATATTTCTTCATATATATATATATATATATATATATATATTGATGCATGTTTCACCAATCAAGCAAGGCTGAATAGTGCCTCTAAAACACAAATCCTTAAATAAATATTGTTAAAGAAAAAGAAAAATAATAAAAGATTATATATATATATATATATATATATATATATTGATGCATGTTTCATTAAATAATATAGACAATTTTGTCTATTTTTTGTAAGTAAGTTCCTTTTATATTGTCTGATAAGCTTAATAACATTATCATTGAAAGATGAAAGAAAATCTCCATATTGATACATATTTTTTAATCCTCGTGTATACGAGACACAGAAGCAAAAATCGCACCACAGCTCGTGACATCACATGATCATGCGAGAGTGAAAACGAGAAGTATTAAGTATGGGAAGCCGTTGGTATAAACCAATGGCTTCTGTTATCAATTATAGGCATTTAAGAATATTTGTGGAGATTTCATAGTTTATTTTGTTCAGGTTAGGTTTCAACTGTTTTATGTATAGCTTCAAGAATTTTTAGTTTTTGTTTATTGTTTTCATGTTTAATATAGTTGTGTTTTCAACAAGGATTTTCCGGAATTCTGTATGCAGCCAGGCATGTTGTTTTAAATGCCTAAAAATGTTAGAGTTATCATTCAAATGTAGAGTCAAGCGTCGTGAAAGTGAGTTTGTTGTGTGACCAACATAAATATTATTTAATCCATTGGAGATACAATCTCCCAAAGGGCACTTGAATTTGTAAACTATGTTGGTTTTTTGCCAATTGCTATATATATATAACATGTTAAATATCATTACACAATAGCTTTCATGTTTCAGCATTCAGTTGTGCCTCCTTATGGTAAATAGTGAGTAAAAAGCTCAGTTTTTTAATCACCACTTATTTACCATCGTCTGAGAAGGCACAACTTAGTGCTGAAACATGAAAGCTATTGTGTAGTGATTTTTAACATGTTTTTGGTTTGACTTCACATAATAAATAATATTAAGCTCTACTTTGTATTAAACCCTTTTTCAAAATTAAATATTACAGACAATGGAATTATACTCCATTTGTTCTAATGCAGTATCTGGATATATATATATATATATATATATATATATATATTAATTTATTTATTATTTCAAAAATTATTTTTAGTGGATATCCATATTTGTGTAGATGCTCCATTTTTTTTAAACAGTATTTATTTCATCTACCAGTCTGCACTCTTGAGAAAACTTATTAAAATGTATAATAAAAATATGGCATAAGATTCTTACCTTCAATATATCCTGTGAGTGTTAAATTTATAATTGTCCTTTCTGTTTCCATTTTGTGTAAAACTTCATCATTGGTCACATGTTCAGTCCATGATATTCTCAGCATCCTTCTGAATCACCCCATTTCTGTTGTCTCAAGTCTCTTCTTCATCTGTCAGTGTAGTGTAACAATGATTCAAAAACAGAAATTGGTGAGACAAGTTCAATTTCCATTTGAGTTCCTTACATTCACCTTTGCACAAATACACTTTTGAAAGCTATAAATCTATCCTTTCTCTCCACCAACTATGTGGTTTTGTTTGGTTTTGTTTTTTTTTGTTTTTTTACGACATATCAACCTCAATGGGTTATTTAATGCTGACAAAATTTTTATTGCTGGTAATACTTTTTTTTTTGTTTTCAAAAATGTATTTCTGGTAATATTTTTTTCATCAAAAAAATCTATTGCTGGTAATATCTTTTTTTTTTTTTTTCAAAAATGTATTGCTAGTAATATCTTTTTTTACAAAGTATTTAAGATATTAAAATATTTTTTCACTTTCATAGTGTTTTGACCCCAGTTTGGGGGTTAACTATTTTCCCATAGCTGGGACCCTAACAGGTGCTACCACCCAGGGTCAGAGTGAACCTGGGAACACCAGCATTTAAGAGGTGGTTCCACACTCCTCAAAACCTTCTGATGAGAGGCCTTGCTGTTGGATGTAGTTTATCGTCTTACCCAGGACGTCAGAGATCATTGGGCTCTTTTACATTGCAGTGATAATAAGTCCAGGAGAAGGAAAACCAGCCTAAAAAGAGATAACCCCCATCAGGCTATATCTTGCTCTAGGCCAGTGTTTAGTGTTCCCTGGAATTCCAAGGTTCCATAACAGGGCACTAGGGCCTGGGTTCTGTGAGAAACAGTGATAAATAAGCGTATACATTTTTATGTAATTTTTGTTTAATTTTATATTCATAATTTTACAACACAGGTATGGCATATTGTTGGAAAATCTTTGATTATTATATTAAATTATAATGATAATGGTTATTCATGTTTATTTTTTGTGTGTATTTACAGATTCTTTTTGTGAATAAAGACCTCAGTGTGAGGGTCTCCTAAATGCGCAATACAACTTTCTTTGCATTTCCAACACATTTGACAAAAACAGGGGCCATTTTTTCTTTAAACCAGTTTTCTGAAAAAAAACAAACTTTACCATGTGAACTATGATAAATATATAAAAGAGATATATATTAATAATGGTATATAATAATTTTTGTGCAGGGTTCCCTGTGATATAAAAACTATTTCAAGAGTGGCACAAGGGTAAAACAGCTTAGAAACGATACACTAGACACACTGCTCCTGCTATAACTGCAGTATACGTAGTGCCCTACAAACCTACTGGGTTATGGGATTTGCAACATGACATGATGATTCAAATGTTATTGGAATTTTAGCTTATGATTTTTTGGGTGGGTTCAATTCAAAATGAGTTTCTAATATTTGGGAATAAAAATGGGTCATATAGGCTTTCAAATGCTGGACAGACAGTTGCATACTGGACAGTTGCATCCCAGACAATTGTGTACCAGACAACTGCATTCCTGGACATTTGCGTTACGAGGCTAATGTGTCCCTGGATAATTGCATACCTCGGATAATTTTTGAAGAATGGGAGTACTATGCACGTTATATGAAGTCTAAAAATTGATAGAGTTACTGCCTGGATATATCAATTCAGGTAACATTAAGTGCTGTTGTTTGTTGTGTGACTGCAGGGAAATTTAGTGAGATTTACAATATGTCCTATGTATGCTCTCAATGGGGTTTAAATCTGGTGAGCATCAGGGCTAATACTATATTTGGTAGTCAACTCAGTGTTCCTGGAATCAGGTTTACATCACTTGTGCATGATGAGTTCAGGTGGGAATAAAGCATCATCACTGAGAAATATGTCAAGTAGAAAAGGGGTTCAGATGGTATGCAAAAAGATATATATATATATATATATTATATGAGTAGTCACAATTTTTTGTCACAAGATAAGTATATAACACCTGTCAAGATGGTGTTTCACTATTGTTTTTTTAAAACTTTAACAAAATATACTTAATACCCTTACAGAGCTACTAAATCTTCCACAATATCCTGCTTAGAGGCTAGATCCATAACTTAATTAGGTTTTCTTCTGGTGGATGGACAACTGTGTACCAGACAATTGCATCCCTGGACAAATGTACCCTGGATAATTGTGTACCTCTGATAATTCTTGATGTTTTCATTTTTTTCAACATGACCATTTTATAAAAGCTGACGTGCCAAAATTTTCGTTAATGGTCGTTATCAAAACAAACATTCGGTAGATGATTAAAGACTTTTAGAAGATACTAAAAGATTTTTGGCATCGTATAACTTATCAATACATTGATTCTTTGATAGTCTTTAACACAATATTTTACTTATGCGTCTGTTGCATTCAGCCAACCTTTATGTGCATCATATGCACATTATAATTTTCATTTCTTTTATGCACCTACTCATTTCAGAAATGTGGGTGATCATGGCTCTCCACAATTTCCTGTTTTTGTTGTTTAAAATAACTTTTAAACCTTAAACATCCCTCCTTGTGCCACTAGCATAAGCGGATATGGTTAAGCATAATTGATAAAAACCTCAAAGGTAAACCAACAAAAGTGTCAACAAATAAATTTTTCTTTCTTCGGAGAGTGTGGGAGAAAAAGAAAACTTCTCTATGCTAAATATTAAAAATAGGCATTTACAGTAACGAAGAAGACTTGAAACTACTATGTGAAATTTGAGGTGGACAGACAGTTGCGTACCGGACACTTGTGTACCAGACAATTGCATCCCTAGATAATTGCTTACCTCTGATAATGTTTTGAAGTTACCATACTTTCTTTTCTTAAATGTTGCTAATTGCAAACCAACTTTTAATTATTCTAAACAAGCAAAGAGGTAGTTAACAAAAATTTTGAAAGAAAAAAAAAATTTTTGTTTGAAAGAGTTGTTTCATATAGAAATTTGCACACCAATTCTTTCAATTACTATAAAGAAGATAGTAGTTACTATAAATAAAAAAAGAGAGAAAAATTTCTTTTTTAAGGCAAGAAAAAAATTAAGCTAGCAGTTTCAGTTCACTCCAGCAGTGCATACCACCATCTAATATATTCTTGATTTTATAGATTATATTTTTATTTGTGCTATATTCCGTGCCAATAGAAATATATACTTGAAAAACAAGGTGGATAAAATAAGTAAACGTTTATTGTATAAAACCAGTACAATAAGAATAAAGGTAACAGTTATGCACAAGGTTGTCGTAAGTCAATCCAGTAGTGAGTGCTACTATTGGAAGGTCGGTAGTTCTCGCATAAGTCTGAGTTGTACTCAACAGATCCCAGTTAGTCTCTGTAGTCTGTTGACTTACAGATACTTATAGGCAGTTACTACCTATAGTGTAGTCACTCATAGGGGTGACAGGTTATTCCATTACATTCATTTGGAACCCATGTCTAAGTTCCGAAAATCAAACACTGGTGGAAAAATATTTGTGGACCAGGAAAATTACAGCTACCACTATCACAAGAAAAATGTTGGTGAAACAAAAACATAAAAATAATCTATACTGCATTTGTGACAATGCTAAAACCTAAACAAATAAATGAGAGTAGAAAAGGAAAGAATTGATAAATAGAACTTTAGGTAGGCATAACCAGAGAATAAAATATATCAAAATGGTAGTCAAAAATTCATAATGTCAATCACTACTTCATCCATGTTCCCTGTTGAGCCCTGGTCAAAATGGTAGTCAAAAATTCATAATGTCAATCACTACTTCATCCATGTTCCCTGTTGAGCCCTGGTCAAAATTGTAGTCAAAAATTCATAATGTCAATATATATTTCATCCATGTCCTCTATTTAGTCCAGGTCAAAATAGTTGTCAAAAATTCATAATTTCAATTACAACTTCATCCATGATTGCTATTTAGTGCAGTTCAAAGTGGTAATGAAAAATTCATAATGTCAATATATATTTCATCCATGTTCCCTATTTGGCCCAGGTCAAATTGGTAGTCAAATATTCACATGATGTGCTTACAATCATAAATTCAAATGGCTTCCTGACTTAAGCCCTTTTTATATCAGATACTGTTATTCGCATTATCTATTTTCATGATTATCTTTCTATTTACAGGTGAAACATGCAGAGAATTATGGAGCAATTGGTGCCATTCTTTATGCAGATCCTTTTGACTATGCATCTAAACTGTCCAGTGTATACCCATCATCTTGGTGGTTACCACCATGGGCAGTAAAACTATCCCATGTGCGGTATATGCTCAGTGGTGATCCTCAGACACCAGCTTATGCAGCTTTAGGTAAGACCAAAGATTATTGGGCTTTATCTCTGATTTAGAAAAGGCTTCACTTTTATCACAGGTGTGAGCAAGGATTTCAGTATTAGCTGATCTCTCTTTATATACATCTAACCTTAAGTGTATATCTGTTGTTGTCCTTTTTCGTTTGTTGAAAAGAGATACAAGAAATTGATTTGTTTATTTCTTCATTCATTATTTTCTTTCTTTTTATCTCATTTTCTCTCTATATTTGTATACTTGTTCAAAATTATCTGCATATTTATCTCAATCTATTATTATAGCTTTCCTTTTCCATATATGTCTGTATGACTGTTCATATCTCAGTTTATTGTTTAGCTATCTTAGCATTTGCACTTTTTCCTATTATTTATCTACCTATCATATTTTTATTCCAGCTTGATAAAATTTTTGAAAACGGTTGTAATTCACTTGCTACAGGTTTTTAGTTAATGAATATATAGTTTAATTAAGATTTGTTGATTATCTGAAAAAAAAAGAGACATTTTTTTTCAATATTAGAAGCTCACTTACTTTTGTGCAGCACTGTGTATATATAATGGACTCTCCCGTCGGTTTCAACGTATAAGGATCTGACAACTTAACCAAATGATTCAGTAATGAATTTTGTGCAAGTGATTTGCAAAAGAGGCTGCATATGAAACAAGAGTGAGGATTGTGGGATGAGGTCATTGTTAGATTGGCTAACCTTTTAGATCTTGCTCTCGCTTTTTGAAGACAATTCAGACTAGCAGATTGAAAACAGCTGAGTCCACTAAAACATGTTGATCTCCACTATAATCGCTCCAAGGCTAAGCACTCAAGGGTGTTATGAGATATATTGACAGCTGACAAGTTGCTCTTCAGCATGTCTTTGTATCTAAGCCATGGATGTCCTACAATCCTGTCGCCCTAATCTAACTGGCTGTACATTAGGATTTTGGGTATCCTGTCATCAGATATCCTCAAGACATGACCAGTCCACCACAAGGAAAGTCTCAATTCTTCCAATATTACACCTGTTAAACAGGTCTACATTGGATGTCCTGTCTAGAAGGTTAACTCCACAGTTGGCATGCAGACAGCTCTTATGGAAAACATCAAACTGACATATATGGTATCTGTATGGAGTCCACTTACAAAAGGACAGCAAGGACAACAGCTCTGTAAACCTGAATTTTTGTATCCAGTTGGATAACCCGCTCATCCCAAAAGTGATGGCAGTTTGCCCAAATCACTGGTAACCTTAATTTCATCATCTAAAGATCCACTGTAGTTGACTTTGCTACCAAGATAGGTGAAAGACTTTACATAGTTCAGGGATTTGTCTTCTACTTTCAATGGTCTCTCTAGAAATTTGTAGACTGGTGGTTTTTGTTTCACACCACGGAATTGCTTCAGAGTAGGACAAGGTTGGTGCACTACTTTAGTTTTCTTTGTGCTAAGTGGAAGACCAAAGGCTTTACATGCAGCAGAGAAACGATTTAATAGATTTTGGGACTCCTCAAAGGATGTCACAGCAAGAGCAACAGCATCAGTAAACAATAAATTGTGGATAATTTGTGTATGAAGGTGGGTCTTGGCTTTGAAGTGCAGATGATTGAAGAGTCCACCAGTTGTTTGAAACTGAAACTTGACGCCACTCACTGTGTCTGCAAATGTGAATTTCAGCATCACCGAGAAGAAAAGTGCAAAATTGACAGGGGCCATGACACACCTTTCTTGGTGCCATTCATCAAAGGATTCTGACATCATACCATCAGGCATGATATTAGCTTTCATTCCTTCATGAAAGGAGATGATTGCCTTTAGCATGTTTTCTGGGATGTCGAGTTTCCTCAAGACTTGCCAAAGAGCCTCTCGATTCATAGTGTCAAAGGCTTTCACCAAGTCCACAAACACCATGTACAACTGGTTTTTTCGCGAACCTTCTCTGCAACTTGACAAAGAGAAAATATCATGTTAATTGTGCCATGATCTGACCAAAAACCACACTGCGATTCAGGATAGATGTTGTCAACAAGGTGTATAATGATTCTGTTTAGAATTAGTCTAGCTAGGATTTTGCCTGCAATACAAAAGAGTGATATCCCCAGATGATTATCACAGACACTCATGATACCCTTGTTTTTGTAGAGGTGTTTGGTAGAGGATCTTTATAGCCCTGTGGGACACAGCCTGGCTTCCATATCTCCATAAGAAGGAGATACAACTTTCTACCAACTTTTGGCCACCATGCTTATACACTTCAGGTGGAATAGGATCCTTAGGTGTAGGTGATTTTCCAGATGAGATCTGCTTGATGGAGTCACTTACCTCCTGATAGGTAGGTTCAAAAGACAACTCTGGAATTTCTGGATTTTGCACAGTTGACGCGATGGTTTCCTCATCAGTAACTGGAGTGGTGTTTAACACAGTTTTGAAGCACTCTTTCCAGTGATCCAAAATGTCTGACTTATGCGTCAAGAGAGTTTCACCATCTGCCGTGGAGATTGGAGCAACACCACTTTTCTGAGGACAGAAAACACTCTTGAGGCCAAGATAGAAAGCCGTTAGATTCTTTCTATGTGAAGCTTCTTGGAGTTTAGTGGTCTTTTCAGAGCATCAATTCTCTTTCATGGCTCTGAGAGCTCATTGGATATGACTTTTGCACTTCTTGTAAGTCATCTTCTTAGTGGACAAGTTCTTGTCCTCAATCCACACTTTATGAGAAGAGTGCACTTGATGACCCTCTCTATTATTGTCTTCAAACCATCTTGGAGTTTTCGATGTGATAGTCCGAGAACCTCCAAGGATGCAGAATGTGTTGCATCCCACGAAGCCTTCCAAGATGATTCGATATCATTGGTAATGTTTACAGAATCAAGTGCAGCATCACCTTTGTCAGAGATCTCAATTTTCATTTCAGTCAATTTAAAAGGCAGTACATTAATGTACTTGGGCACTATAGAATTTATAATCCTTTCGCTTTTGCTGCAGTGTAGACTTACTTTGAAGTAGAGTGTGATCAGACAGATAACAAACGCGTGATCTTAAAATCTTTTATGCCCCTTGTTTTGGTGATGACATAGTTGATCAGATGCCAGTCTTTCAACCAAGGGTGCATCCACATGGTTTTATGACAGCTGGGTTGCTGGTAGAAGGTATTAGTAATACTACGGTCAAATTCTTTGCAGATAGAATATACAGTTTAATTAAGATTTGTTGATTATCTGAAAAAAAAGAGACATTTTTTTTAATATTATCTTAGGGGCTCACTTACTTTTGTGCAGCACTGTGTATATATATATATATATGACAAAAATATAGTTTTGAGGTATGCTATATTTATGGGTAAAGATGCACATTAGCAGGGATAGAGTGTGTCTAAATATAAGAAGGGACTCTGAAGTCAATGCTAAATGATGACAGTCTGTTTCTTGGTTGAATGGAATCTTCAGACCATGTGTACTTGGTTGTATCTCAACTATTTATATATACTGGTCAAAGGGGCATTACGAGTTGTAAAGTCATGTATTTCTGGTTTATTGTATTATCCTAATGGAATGTGACTGAGTAGAAATAATTATGGACCAAAATGTGGTTATTTCATAGATATTGTATATATCTATACCTATCTATCTATCTATATATATATACACCACACACATACACACATATGTACATTGAATAATAATATTAACAATATTGCTTTTGGCTTGTTCAGATTCAATTCATTTGTGGAACATTATTTATTTCCTTTCTTTTTTTATTTTTTTGCAAAGCAAACTAAATAGAAAAAAGTTTGTTTTGGTTTTGACCCTGGAGATATTTGTAATAGTCAAAGATAAAATGTAGCCATTGATTTGTACAGTATCAGCTATCTTCCTTTTTGGATCTGTGTCCATTCAAATCTCTACAGGCTACTAAATGAGATCTGCAACTTTTAAATTAGAAATTTTTGTATAAAATATAGTTTTTTTTCTCATTTTGTTGTTGCATTCAGCAACAAGGTATAAATACAGAACTTCTGTAGTGTTTGTTATAAATGTTATTTATACGCAACTGATATTTAGTAATAGAGGCCAGAAAGTAGATTATTATTATTGTTTTATTTCCTTTGGTTTCTGGTGTATACTCATTTCTTTCTGTGTCCCGACCAGAGATCTAAGGTCAGAAATGGCATTCATGACATTTTCCACTTAGCAAGTCTCCCTGTTACTCCAGGACCCTGCTCAGTATTATAGCTGATTTCAATAATGTTATACTGCAGATGATTTTTGCTCTTCTTCATTAAGTTTCCAGTTTTTTCCAAATGTGTGGCCAGACTCTTTTGGGACCGTTCCCAGTTCTCCTGCAACTGCTACTTTCAATGCTTGCAGTTCTTTTATAAGGTTTCAATATTTGTTCAGTTTTCTATCTTCTTTTTTACACTATGATGTGTTGGAACAGTGATATTATCAAACTGACAATTTGTTTACAATATCTGGAACTCAAATTCATGTAAGAATTGAGCGATTTGCTTGAATTTTAAAATCCTAAAGGTTTTTGCTTTTTATTCTCTCAGTGAGATTCTTATTTGTGCATAGACCATTCAGCTGCATTGGAAAATTTTCATAGTTTGCACAGTTCCCAGTAAATCATCCTCCCCACTCAGTGATACCATTTAAAAAAAAAAATTTCTGGAGCAATTTACTGTAATGAGTGATTATATGATTGAATCTCATCTCATCACTGTCTAATTTTACTAATTTTATATGCACTCTTTATATTAGCTTTTATAGAATTGATTTATATGGAATTGTTCTGGGCCATTGATTCAGAGGGATATACATTGTATTTTCAGATGTCGTTTTTTAAAACCGTCTTCCTGTTTCATCAGCAATTGTTTTTGTTTTTCTTAAGAAATGTCCAGAAAACGTTTTTCTTCCCATTTTGGTGGTTCCTTATGATTTTGATGATTTCTGTTCTTCTTGGTCTCCTCCTGTTTGTTCCAATATAATTTTTGGCTGTTGCAATTAACCATTCATTATTCTACCTTGAATAATCTTTATATTCCTCAATGGCAGAATTGGCACATTCTTCAATGTCAATCGCCTTCTTCGTCTCTCTTTCCTTTTCGGACATAGTCAGTTAGTATCATCTATTGGTTTGCAAGGCATCATTATTATCATCCCCATTATTATTATTCTTCAAATTCTTCTTCTTATTAAGCGAAAGTACAGCATGCCAACAAATTGATGTTGGGGCATAAATATACAAAGTCCAATATCCCCATCATTGCACCCAGTTGGATAATAATATATATGCACATATAATTACAGGTAATATAATCACAGGTTACAGGTTTTAATAAATGCAGGTGTGGGCCCAGTTAAGAATACCTTCAGGTTAGTTAACCCAGTCTGTTGAGACAGTCTCCAATTGGTTGTGTTCATAAGTATTTAAATGTGTCTCCAAATTTGCTTTGGTTGTTTCATCCTTCAAACTTAGAAAAATAACCCTCTTGACATTCAGCTATGTTACTCTCCCACTGTTCCCACCCATGAACAGATAGTTAGAGTATATCAGCCCCTGAAGGACACCGATCTGGTCAAGATTATAAGCAATGCCATGTACACTGCAGTGAACCACTCTCATTCCATTCGTATCAGGGCTGTGGAGTCAGAGTTGCAAAGTTGGAGTTGGAAGCAATTAAGGGTTCACTGAATTTGAAGTCAGAGTTGGTAAAATTATACCAACTCCAATTCCTGTTAAATTTACACTTTATGTAAAAAGTCTTACATTGTAGAATTTTTATCTTTATTGTTATTTCTTCTACTGTATATTTATTATTTCCTTTAAAGAAATTAATCTCAATTTAATTTGATTATTTTATTTTTTGTAGTTATTTTGCCTTTGTAAAACTATATATATATATATATATATACTTGTCGACAACACTAATATAATAGCATCATCCACTTGCAAAAAAAGGCTAAAAATAATGGAAGCCTTACTTATAAAAATAAACAAACCAACACTTAATAATATTAACTTTGAACATGGACATAATATCTTGACCGTGTTTTGAAACAAAAAAATGAATCACTTTATAAAAAAAAACACATAACAAACTATTTCTAATTCTAACAGTTGAAATATAATCCTTGATAATGGCTAAATGTATAGCCGAAAGCGCTCGGAAAAGAACATTCGGACAATTTTTATATAATTTATCCTCGGAAAAGAAAAACTTTATTAGATCGCACGAGAAATTATATAAAAAACTAAATAAAAGCACCTTGTCAGTCGTTTTTAATGAAATGTGCTTGAAAGAAGGATTGCTGCCTAAATACACAAATATATATATATATATATATATATATATATATATATATATATATATCTTACATTATAGAATTTTTATTTTTGTTATGTCTTTCACATCCTGTAAAAGATAATATTTCAACATCTATTATAAAGTAGTTTTATTTTTATTCTGTACTCATTTCTTATTTGCATGATATATATATATATATATATATATATATATATATGTAATTTGGCAGCAACTTTTCTTTTAAACATGTTGTGTTGAATGTCAAAGACAACATAGTCCTGCATATTCTCTTTTGAATTTTCTCATATTTTTCTGATGAGACTTTTTATTTATTACCGACAATATTTATTTCGATATAATTTTCAAATAAAAAGTCTCATTAGAAAATATGAGAAAATTCAAAAGAGAATATGCAGGACTATGTTGTCTTTGACATTCAACACAACATGTTTAAAATATATATATATATATATATAATTATTTATTTGAATATTACAACATAAATATGTTATAAAATCACGACAAAAGTAGCCATTTTGTTTCAACACTTCTAGTGTCTTATCAAGTGACGATGCAGAATACAAAATAAATGGTTTTAAAAGTTTCAAATTAATCAACGATCCTTAGCTAGGAGTAAACGCTGTTACATAAGCTATATATATATATATATATATATATATATATATATATATATATATATATATATAAATTCTTACATTGTAGCATTTTTATTTTTATTGTTGTTTCTTCTAAATCCTTTCAAAGATTTTGTCTCTAATTCTGTTATAAAATATTGAAGAATGAATACGTATGCTATAAAAGCCACAATATCATTATCCTTTGATATAAACCAGTTATAATGATACAGGCCTACTCTGGTTAGGAGTATATGCATAGATTTTATGAGATTTGTAGGCCATAATTACTTAATTACAGGAAGAGGAGTTGTAGTCGGAGGTGCCAAAAATAGAGGAGTAGGAGTCGGAGTCAAAGGTTTTGTGTTCTGACTCCACAACCTTGATTTGTATTCCATTAGTGAGAACTAAGTTCCTCTTGAACAGCTGCTTCTCACAAACTGCTGTTTTGTGGAACCAACTTTTAAGAGGATGCTTCCCTGACTATCATAATAATAACCTTTACAAGTCTAGCATTAACCGTTATCTATCCTACATATCCTCATAAACTGCACCACTTATCTCCCTCTCTTACCACTCACAAAACAAATTCCTTCAGTAACCGTCTACTTTTTTTTACTTGTTTTGGGTGAACATTGGTAAAAGAAAAATGCTTGGCTCATTGAACCACTCCAGCAAGTATCTTTCAATTTGACATGCAAATCTGTGGTTCTGAATAGGATAGATGACGTATTCGGCAGAGAAGGGGCAAAAATTTCAAATGATTTCAACAAAAAATCAAAAATTGCTTTTTTTATTTGCAAATTATTCATTATATATCCAAGAATTTTATAAAAATTAGAGCCAATTACTCAATATTTCAAGCTCAATTTAGTTTTATAGTTCGTAACCATGCAATGAGTAACATAAATCGCAGATTTGTCTGCGGAATATCAATACATTATTGTTACATAATTATAGTGAAATCATTTTATTTATGATTGTATATCAATTTAAATTTTTCCTTTTTACAGGTTTTATTTTTGAAATAAGATCATTCTAAATTTCAGAATTTTGCTATTGCCCATCAAAATGACTGAAAGAAAGCAATCTAAAAAACAACAATGGAGAAAGAAAGGTAACAAAGCATAAACGAAATAGCTTCAGTTTGTTCAACTTAGGAAACTTAGCATTGCAGCCATATTCTAAAATACTGCCAATAACAAAGGAGAAAATGAAAAATACCTAACAACAAATCGAATATAGCATCAAAATTTATATTATTTTTATTTATTTGTTATGTAACTAAATACATAATTTTCAACAATGTTTCCATAAAACTTGATATTTCGTGTAATAAATTCTTGATAAATATTATTATTGTTATTATTTTACTTAAGTGTAAGGTAATTCTACATTTACAATTCCTCAATTGTAACCATGAAAAGAAATGTTGATCAAAACTGTCTGAAACCTTTAAGCACATATTGCCACATAATTAACAAATGTTGAATATTCCCCTCCTCTGCTGAACATGTCATATGGTGTAATCCATCTTAATTTACGAAATCAACAGGAGTTCACCTATCATCTGGTTTGTACTCCTCCCCAGTCTTTTGAACAGGATCAGAGGTTTATCCCTTGTTTCCTGTTTAGAATTGGGTTTCTAGAACCTTGTAAAGTCTTTCATTGTCAGTAGCACTTCGCATCTTAGTGGCATTATCGCCTTGCTTGAGGTGAATTGATTAAAAAAAAATAATAAAATAAAAAGTCAAAACGTACGTTAACACTTTCTGTAAATTATGATCAGAATCTGCGAGAGCCATGCCTGCTGTAGCATTAAGGTATTGATTATTATTATTATTATTATTATTATTATTTTATTTCCTCTGATTTCTGGTGTATACTCATTTCTAAGGTCAGAAACGGCATCATGGCATTTTCCACTGAGCATTTTTGTAAAAAAAAAAAAAAAAGAAAATTAAAAAACACACATTTTACATAGATAAATCCCCTTGTGTGGTGTGAGCTGTATTTTTAGGTAGAATATTTTTTATTTCTTTAAGGCTTGGACTGCCAGGGATCCATTCAATGAATTTATCAGAATGTTTTTCAAGCAAATTGAGGGCTCCAACTACAACTGGAATTGTTGATGTCCTCACAAGCCACATTTTTGAGATTTCAATTTCAAGATCCTTGCACTTAGATAGTTTTAAGAAGATCTTCAAAAATATATTGCAGTCTGCAGTGACTGCCATGTCAGTAAGAAGGCATATTCGGTTTTTGTGGTCTCTAGTCACAACGTCTAGGTGATTAGTCTTGATTGTCTGTGTGTATTTCAAAGTCCCATAAAATTGTTACAGGTCCTACATCTATAACTGGGTCTGGGTGGTGTTCATACCAATTTCTTGCAGGTTCTTTTCTGTAAAAGTTGCATATTTTTCAGTGCAGATATTGGCCCACTCTGTCATGTCAGGTTTTATACTTAGTTGGGGTCAATACTGTACACCCTAACCTGATACAAGATGGTCAATTTTTTCTGGATATTTATCACTGAATCTACATTTTGGGTTAACACAATTTTTCAGTATATGTACTTGGTAATTTCTAGTTAGTAAGTAAATTGGTTATGTGCAAGAATTAAACCTTTGGTTTCAGCTTTTAACCCTGCACTACATAACCACTGATAGGTTCAGGGTTTGTCTACATCAACTTGTTTGGTATGGGCAGAGTATTGACCATTATTATCATTATTACTATTATTATTATTATTTACAGTATTATTAATGAAAAAATTAATAATGGTTGCCCTTGCGAAAAACATTTTTTTAAAGTCTATATAAATTAAGATTTGGTAAAATGAACAGATTAGATAAATTCAAATTATAACAGACCTATTATTGGAACATATTCTGTTAATCAGTTGCAGAAAAAATAAAATGTCTTTTTAATGAAAATTATCAATAAGATATATTCCACGTGAGTGGATACCAATTCAAAGTAAAATTTAATTAACTTATAAAGCACAGAGAAATATAGAAGTTACAAAGCATTTAAAACATAAAAGAATACAAGGGAAATATATTATTCCAAATGTAAAAAAATGTATCACCAAAAGTCTGTTATGACAGTTATTTCAGATGGTGATTTTTAAAGCCAATTCTAAATAAAAACCTTTTGCACACAAATTTAACAGTTTTTTAAAAATTGTCAGACTTTCCTTAATACATTTCTCCCAAAAGTAAGTGTGTAAAACAAACCCAGACTATTTAATATTTATTTAGTCACACTTTTTAATTAATTATTATTTTTAATTATTTTATACTACTAACTAATAATTTTTTTTTATATATCTTCAGAAAGTAGGATCAGTTTGGGTTTGTAGTGTTTGGGAAGAAAAACCTTAAAAGTCCATATAAATTAAGATTTGGGGAAATGAAAAAATTAGACAAATTCATATTATAGCAAACACATTATTAGAACGTATTTTGTCATCAGTTTCAAAATAAAAACATTTTTTATTAAAAATTATTATTAATAAGATATGACATTAATACTGAATGAATGCCAACTTAAAATACAATTTAATTAACTTATAATTTGGAAAGAATGTTAAAATTTCTTCAGCATTTAAAACATCTATCAGATTATTGCTGGTAAATATCTCTGCATATTCATGCTTCTATGACTACATCTGGGAGTATATATAGTGAGCTTACAATCAGGTATAGCTAAAAAGACAACATACCAAGAAGTTAGTCCAAGTTTTTCTTTTTTACAGTAAGGTTCAGCCTGTGCAAGGCCTGGGAGCCACTAGAGATAGAGGGTCATGTTAATGGATAGTTTATACAGATAGGAGAGGACAATAACAGTTAACTTGAGATATGAACAAATTAAGATTGGGAGTCTGTTCAAGTGGGATTTACTTCTCATCAATGGAATATGGATGGTTTGCTTCTATGTAAGTGGCATGATGGCTGAAGGTTAGACTTGGTGGTACCAAAAAATGCAGTTCAACCGAGCACTTTCCATGGAAGAAGTGGTAGAGTAGTGAGAGTTTCACCACATCCCACCTGTGAGAGAGAGGCTGGAGGGCGGAAAATAGTTTATCACCTCCAAAAACATGAAATCTATCAACACAGGAAAGTGAGGACTGGGCAGCTCCTGTTGAAATATGATAACATTTCTCCATTTTCAGCCTGATCTGGCTCTTATAAAGGTAAAGGATTGCATGAGGAGTCAGGTACTTACTGGAGCAGTATAGAAAGCTGACCATTTTACCTGCATCTTTATTGATGGATTGTATGTATGAGTTTCACTTGAGTTCAGGTGTGAGTTTGAAGCCCAATATTCTCAAGACATGGTATCTCCTCAAGAGGACATCTGTTCATCATGACTGGTGCTAGTTCAGGGTCTGAATGGTGGGAATAGAATGTCAAAGTGGTCAGAGGTGTCATTAAGAAATCTACCCATGTTTAGTTGATTCCTTGTCATATATAAACAGTTTGCATAAGAAGAAACTGGAAAAAAAAATATATACACATTTTGGATTTTCACTTTATTTGCTTTCTTTTCTTTTCCTTTTCCTTTGTGGATGAGTTAAATATTTTTACAAGGTCAAAGTTGAAATCACTCAACCTTCATAGGTTTGAATTCTGAGTTTTACTAGTAACAAATATAAGCTCCATCAATTAACTTATAATTTAAAGAAAAATTTTTTCACAGCATTTAAAATATACATCAAATTACTGATATGCAAAGTTCCAGCTTTTAAGCATGTATATGAGGTATGTTCAAAAATGTATTTGACTTTATTTTTTCCTGACAAAACTGATGCTGTGTGCAAAATTCTTTGGCTGAAAGGTGACACCACCCTTCCTGTGCATGTGTGAAAGGTTTTGTGCCTGTAGGCTGTGTCAGTTCCTAGCTGTTATGCCGAGAGAAGAGATGTGTAGTGTGCACTTGTCAGATTTTCAATTTTCATATAAGATGATTGAACGCATCAAGCAGAGATATTGCACCAAGCTTTCCTGGTCAAACACAACATGCCACTTGTTCAACAGCCTCCCTACTCTTCTGAATTTGCAACATGTGATTATTGTCTCTTTCCAAATATGAAAACCATGTGATTTCCATGAGGAGTTGCTTCTGTTGCTCTGGCAGCACCTTGGGGACAAATTTTGCTGAAATTCTCTGCATGCAAAACTCCTTTGTTAAAATGGATTGTGCTGATCCTGTTCTTATTCCCACTTTGTGAGTAATTTCCTGGATTGCTACACAACTGTCTTCCACTGAGGTGCGGGCGTGTTTTAAGTGGTTGTATCATTCGTTGATCTGAGTTTTGTCCATGGTACCATCGTCAAAGTCCTGCTGAATCTTCTGGGTGAGCATGGGTATCATCAAGATTTTGGCAATACTTGATGCAATATCTCTACTTGATGTGTTCAGTCATCTTGCATGAAAACAAAATTATCCAACAAGCACACACAACATGTCTGTATTCTAGGTGTAACAACCAGGAACTGACAGCCCACCAGTGTGAAAATTTTCACACATGCACAGGAAGGATAGTGTCACATCGTAACTGAAAGATTTTTGGCCATGAAGCATTACTTTTTTTTTAAGGAAAAATAAAGTCAGATACTTTTTGAATGCACCTTGTACATATTATCAGAAATTTTATACTCTTCAAGTGACACACATTCGAACAGAGCTGGGCATTTTAGTGTTAAATATTTGTGTGTATGAATTTGTTTACTATTCTGTCTGTGCACCAGGTATAAATAAATAACAACATATCAAGTAGTCAGCCCCAGTAGTAAAAAATTGAAGTAATAAGTGGTGTTATTAAGAAATCTCCCCAAGTCTTGTCTATTCCCTGTCGTATAACACTTCAACAATTTCTGGAATATAAAAATTCTGGATTTACAATTTGTTTTCTCCTTTTCTTTTCCTTTTTCTTTGTGGAAGAGTTGAATATTTTTAAAAGACCAAAAATTTTCGCCTCTTCCACCATATAGCAAAATAAATCAATGTAACTATTATTAGTAATACTTGTGTATATAAAACCAATAACAAATATGGTACCAAACCATCCTGAAGGAATAGTGTTGTAACCTAGGGAAGGTTACTGAATAGAATAATCATTAAAGGTTGGAAATGAACGATAATACTTAGGACAAGAACAACACATATAAGATTTGCCAGTGGTGCGTAGAAGAAGTAGTCAACTGCTAGAAGTGAGTCAAGTGAATTCCACAATGAATCTCCAACTGCAGACTAACATATAGTATTTATTAATGTATTTACGTAAATGGGGACATGCTCATTATCGTCCATAGGTATGCTACAACAATTAGTGAAATATTTTACAGATTAGATTTGATTTTCTATTAACTGTAAAATTTCTGTGAGATCAATCATTAAAACAACTGATATTATGTAGGCTGGCTTCTTGTGGTAAAATGTGTGTTTGGATCTTGCCTAGAGATCATCCATTATTTAATTCTAATCCCTGCTGTTTACTCACTGGTGTAGTTGAGACTAAAACCAACTAAAATTAAGATCGAACAAATTACTAGTAAAAAATATGGTCTCTATTCTTTAGTTTCACTAGTTAAGACCACCTTCATGCCACTGTCAAAGAGCTGAATCATCCAAATTTATGATCTGTGTTGCCAAAGACTGATAGTATGAATAGTTAGGATGAAAAGTGACTAAAAGTAAAATGAAAGCTAAGACAACCTAGAGTCTTCTGTATTGGAGTTTCAGCATTTCTTTGGGTTTCTTTAACCTTAGAGGATGTGCAGGTGGTGTAACAACTAGTGGCTTGGAATGAGAAATTGGAGAGCTGAGTTCAAATTCCAGTCAGGTTCGTTACATTCACTTATGTGCAAATACCCTTGGGAAAGGTATAAATTTATCTCGTACGCCCAGCTATGGGTTAACTAGTAGGATTTGTATCTGGAAAATCATTGTTATTCTCAAGAAATGGATAATTCAATATTCACTCACAAACAATAATTATTCTTACTATCCAAAATATGTTTCAGCTTTAAGTAATCAATAAAGGGTCGATAAGCTGTAAAAAAAAAATCAGTCGGTCAATCCTTAACCATTGCCTAATTTTATGTAATAAGGGAATATGGTCACCTTTGCAATTAGCACTTAGGCAGGCTTACTGTGCAAAACTGCATTCCTGACTCTTTTATTGATTGCTATGCAGTTAATATGGTTCTTCATGTCTCTTCATGGGCTTTTTCGTGTCTATAAGTACTTGGGTGATTGCGAACAATGCTTCATCTAATGATATTAAAATCAAAATAATGTATTAAGTGTATGAAAAATGTTAAATGAGTTTTCTTCTGTGTATTTAGTTTCTAGTTTTCAAAAAAAGGGCATGATGGGAACTTTTGCACAAACTGAATATAATGACAATAATAGTCATTTCTGATTTTAGAAAAAAATTTTGAATTTTAAAAAAAAAACAGCCACCAGGTAGCAAAGTTGCAGCAATACTAGATGATGCCACTACCAAAATTATGTTATTGAAATTAAGCCAAAAGCATCTTAGTAAAAAATGACTTTCCTGTTCCTGCAGGAGCATTTAGGAGAAGCGGACATTGTCATCGACAGTGTTATATACTCTCCTTTGGTCCAGAAGCAACTTTCACTCATTTTCATCAACAGATGCACACAAGGGCATTGATGTCATAGGATGTTTCTCTCAACATCTCTGTGGGTAAGGCATCAGCCCCAGTTCAATGAGTTTTGGGAAACCCATATATTGGTAACACATTCCCTCCAATAGAAATGACATAGTTTTTAAAGTTCTGTTGAAAATTTCGCCACTGAAATCTATTTCTATAGCTGGAAATTGGAGTTGGGCTTGGTGCTTAAAGTCTTCAGATAAGTGACCCCTATATTTATACCATAGAGAGGCAGGATCAGTTACTTTGCTTGTTTGAAATAGTACTGCAAAGAGCGACCAATGATTCCCAGGGTATTGTGACACCATAGTCTCAGCCATTGTTGCTTTCCACTGGGCATCATCTTCAAGCAAAACTTGACTCAGGAATGCTTCTTGGTAGGTCGTACAAACCGTTTTTAAGATCCTGGAAGGATTTTCAACCTCAAACTTTGTGAAGAAGGAGATGAAAATAAAATCATACATGTTGGCTGAGATCTACAGTGTACACTCTACCAAGGCACTCATCAAACTTACTGCCTGGGTTCTCTGGTACATCTTGATCCGTCAATCTACACACTCATTCCTTTTTAGCTTTTCAGACATAATTAGATGGTAATTGGGGATACAAAAGTGTGCAGGTAAAAGGATAATTTTGGCACATCTTGCAGAAAGCTGTGAGTGTAGTATCATTGGGTGTGTGTGATACCTGAACAGCATTTGCTTCAGTGAAGTAAACATGATGACCATTTTCCAAATGTACTGCAAGTTACACAAGAGCCTGGTGTCTTTCACATAGTGGGAAGCCAACATGTGCCAGAATGCCTCATTACTACTGATGTATTTGCCCATTTGATACTGGGTTACCTCACCTCAACTATTTTCCTGCTGAAGGCCAAAAATGGCCACATCTGATCCCTTGTTGATGTACTTGCAAACATACTTGATAAATTTCACTGAGTTGCAGAACTCAACATTAATGTGGGCATTAAATGTCTTTGACAACAAGGAACAATAGGATACTATCCACCAGTTGTCAACCTCCTGTTGTCCAACCTTTGCCGAAACCCCACTATCACCTGGGGTTCTATGCCTATAAGAAGGGTATCCATTATTACCAGTTTGTGTTTCTGTAAGAAATCTCTTGGGGAAACTTCTTTGAGCATTCATTGTTCTTCATACATGACAAGTTGAGGTTAAAGCCCCTCTCACATGAGCCACATACTATGTTCCTTTTAACAATTTCAGAGAGCAACTTGTCTGTCAATGGAATTGGAAACTCTCCTGAGATTATCCTGTCAATTTCAATAGAGAGAAATTTTGTTGCCAGCCATAGCAGAATGTGAGCATGTGGTAGCCTTATTTTTGCCACTCAGTTGTGTAGATATCAGACTTTATGGACCCAAATGTTTTCCCCTTTTTAATCAGATCCATGAGCTTTTCCAACTTTTTGTGAAAGACTCTGGCAAGAAGATCAGGTCTATCTTTGGCATTTTGGTGCAAAATAAGTTAGTCTTCAATTTTATCCCACTTTGGGTTGCATGTAAAGGTTACAAAGAGATCTAGCCTATCATAGTAGCATCCTTTCATGCATGTATCAAGGTACTCCTGTAAAACTTGACGCTAGAATGTAGTGTTGCCCAAGACTGCCAGATGCTATATCATTGTTTACAGCATCTCTCAAATGAATATAATTCTCTGAACACAATTGATTTTGATGGTTTCTAATGAAACTCTATTTTAGCAGCCATATCAACTGCATATTGATGAAAGAGAACTTGAGAGTGATGAAGATGGTTGCATGAGTTGCCATGCATCATAAAATGGTGTGTACAGAATTCCTTACACAATATTTCTTTGTTTAACATATCCTCCAGATTACTTGGATTACAATGTTTAATACCAAAATGGTAACCAACTCCCCAATTAACAAATATCAGAGGATACCGAAGAGCATCATAAAATCTATGTGTCTCATTAATTTATTGAAGCATGTTGTCACATCACTTTACAATCACAATGTCTCTCTTGTTATGTTGGTCACCATGGAGAACCACTGCTATTTAATTGCAGGAGGGTTCCTTAAACCATCCTGGATGCTGTCCAGTAGGTCACTTGTCTGCTTCAATGATCACATTAAAGTTGTGAGTAGAAGCACTTTCCAGAGGACATTTAAATTTTTGACATAGCTATTTCTACAATGTATCTTCTTGAGACTGGTGCAAGGTGAAATAGAATTATGCCAGGCCGTCTGTTTTTGGAAGTTGCCAACAAAATATAACTGAAGAAATTTTAGCCTTTCATTTGTTAGTGGCCAAGGAGATCCAATCCTATGGTACACCTGACCCTGCACTTTAAAAGGGGGAATGAAACCACTTACCCTAATAATGTTAACCCTGAATAAAGTCATTTGAAAAGCACAATTGTATTTCCTAATGTTTTCCAAAAAGTGCTTTGACTCTTGAGTGGTGCTAGAAAGAAGAAGCTTCAAAGGTTGTGGTAGATCTTCCATTAATGGAATCCTGGCTTTGCTACTTGAACAAAACATTCCAAGAGTTTCTTCTTCAGACTTCTTGGCTTCACATTTACCACAGACTTCAGACATAGAACCTATTATTAATTTATTTTCAGAAGCATAGTGATGCTCCAGCTGATAGTTAAAAGCAGCACGGTGACATTGCTCCTAGGTAAGAGCAGCTCTTCTCTGTTCCCTCGTTCTGCCAAGCTGCTGCCTTTCTTGCCCCTGTTCAGGAGTTTCAGCTGATCTGTGAGCAGCTCTCCAGGTTCTATCGACTTGTAGTCTTTCACCTCTTTGCTCAGGAGCCTCAACTGCCTTGCAAGCAGCAATATTAGCTTCTCGTCTTTCGCCTATTTCCTCATGACTTTCAACTGCCCTGATAGCAGCAAACCTAGCTCTATTAGCCTGCAGTTTTCCATGTCTTTGCTCAGGAGTCTCAACTGCCTTGCAAGCAGCAATATTAGCTTCTCGTCTTTCGCCTATTTCCTCATGACTTTCAACTGCCCTGATAGCAGCAAACCTAGCTCTATTAGCCTGCAGTTTTCCATGTCTTTGCTCAGGAGTCTCAACTGCCTTGCAAGCAGCAATATTAGCTTCTCGTCTTTCGCCTATTTCCTCATGACTTTCAACTGCCCTGATAGCAGCAAACCTAGCTCTATTAGCCTGCAGTTTTCCATGTCTTTGCTCAGGAGTCTCAACTGCCTTGCAAGCAGCAATATTAGCTTCTCGTCTTTCGCCTATTTCCTCATGACTTTCAACTGCCCTGATAGCAGCAAACCTAGCTCTATTAGCCTGCAGTTTTCCATGTCTTTGCTCAGGAGTCTCAACTGCCTTGCAAGCAGCAATATTAGCTTCTCGTCTTTCGCCTATTTCCTCATGACTTTCAACTGCCCTGATAGCAGCAAACCTAGCTCTATTAGCCTGCAGTTTTCCATGTCTTTGCTCAGGAGTCTCAACTGCCTTGCAAGCAGCAATATTAGCTTCTCGTCTTACGCCTATTTCCTCATGACTTTCATCTGCCCTGATAGTAGCAAACCTAGCTCTATTAGCCTGCAGTTTTCCATGTCTTTGCTCATGAGTCTCAACTATCCTGCTAGCAGCACTCTTAGTCCTAGCAGCCTGAAGTCTTTCCTGTTTTTGCTCAAGAGTCTCAGCTGCTCTTTCCAAAACCTTTCCTGTTTCTGATCTTCTGCAGCAATCCTAGTTCTTTCAGCTTGTAGTCTTTCTTCCCTTTGTTCTAATGTTTCAACTGCCCAATATAAAGAATTTTGTTCACTTTTGGGCAACAAATATATTTCTCTCTCTGTTCTGGTGTCCTTCATAATTCTCCTGGAGAACCACTTACATTTGTGCTGTGGAACTTTGGGGTTAAAATGAACATTTGGTTTACTCATGCCAAGAAGATTAATGATGGATAGTAATGATGAGGAATACTTAAAGTTCTGTGGAATACCAAGTGCTTTGTTAAGACCGATAATATAATTAGCAAGTAATTTGACACTGGTGAAAATCTGAACACCGGATTCATGAACAGAAATGAAACTTTTCACATGACTTCAGACGCTCTTCTCTTGTTGATTTAATTTTTCTCTTTATTTTATGGAAATAATCAAAGATGCTCCTAAAAGTCATAAGTGGCGACCCAGAAACATATGAACAAGAGATTTCCAGTATAAGCAGTACCCTACAATGTAACAACTACCCTAGGTACATGATAGCAGTTCCAACAAACTGGGATAGAAAGGTATGAGACAACACTCAGAAAACAGCTTTTGTCTGCCTACTCTATGTGAAGGGATTATTGAAAAAATACAAAAGATCTGTGGTCTATATAACATCAGGACGACCTTCAAAAGTGGTTTGACACTTTGCAGACACCTCTTGTGAGTAAGACCCCCCTCATATAGGAGAACATGACTAAGAACTGTGTGTACACCATCGCATGCAGATGTGGTAAGAAATATAAAGGAGAAACAAGCCACCCTCTTAAGATAAGACTGCAAGAACATCGTAAAGCCATAACACGAGGTGAAGTAGAAAAATCAGGCATAGCTGACCAGAGGGAAAAGGGACATCACTGACCCTGTGGGATGAGGTTGAAAACTACGAAAACTAAAGAATCAGCACATATGCAGATCCTAAAAATCTCCTAAGCTGGTCAATATAGGAACCAGTAATAGAGAGTGCTAGAGAAAAACAACAAAAATGCAGTATGAGCTCTGGTAAAAACTGTTTACTGAGACATTTAAGTCCCAAAAATTGATACAGTAATGTCCTCAAGTAGTGTTGCTTGGATCCAGTGACTTGACACAAAGAGTTCAATACCTGAACAAAATCTTGGAGAGGTGAGTTAAAGGGAGATAACTGAGAGATCTGGAAGTGGCATGGCATGTGGAATTAGGTCAGTCTACCCTGGTGGATTAAATAAAGGGTTCTGTTCAAAATTCCAGTGACCTGAAGATGGCTGGAGAAGCATACAATGGCCAAAACGTCATGAATATGGCAATAAAAATGAGGACAAAAGTCCAAATAATGTAAATACTTACAATTTTCTTTTATACATACAACATTTTCATTGGTCCAAAGAAAATTTCACATGGGCTCACCAGTCAACCAATCTCTTTGAACTCAAAGTTTTTCTTTTAACTAAGGTGAGCAAATTTCTTTCTGTCTTTCCTCAGTCGGACAAATTTGAAAGGCGTAAGTAAAGGAAGTTATTATTAAAAAGATGTGTGCTCAGTCTTTGTATAAACAAACATACATACATAAAGACACAATGTTTTATATACATACATACATACATACATATATATATATATATATATATATATATAATATTTGGATATTCCTTTTATGTATGTTAAACACTATTTTAGATGAAAAAAGATTCATTTTTAAAATTGTCCTGCAGTAACATCAAAAAATGTTATTTTTATATGGATATAATAATATAATATAATAATAATAATATAATAATATAATATAAATAATATAATACAATAATAATAATAATAATATAATATACAGTGCAGTTCGATAAAAGTGACTCACCTGATTCTTTTTTACTTGAAAATTTTTTTTGCCTATTGTTTTCAGGGTCAAACTAATTTTTAATCTTACTAATATAAAGACCCCTTCCCGACCACCTAGTAAAAAAGTTTACTCACCCTTATTCTATTGATAATTATAATTTTGGATATAAATGAGATTTAGGGAAAAACTCCGTGCAAAAAAAGTGACTCACTTATTTCCTGCAACTAGTAATCAATAGAAACATAACTGAACAGCTTTAAATAAAGAATAATAGAGGTATAATTTATTTATAATAGGTAATATAGTTCAAAATATTTAATAATCTATGGGTCCTCCTTTATTTTGAATAACCTTTTCAACCCTTTTTGGCATTGACTTGATGAAGTTCTGGCAAATCTCATCTCCAAGCATTGAATTCCATTCGGATATGAAATTCACAATCAAATCCTCTTTGTTGCTCAACTGCTTTCTCGAGAGCCTGTAATTTATAATGCTCCATAAGTTTTCTATGGGGTTGAGGTCAGGAGATTGGGGTGGCCATGTCATAACACTCACTTGTTTCTCATCAAAGTATTCCTTCATCAATTTTGATTTGTGACGGGGAGCATTATCCTGCATAAAAATGAGCTTGGTGGGGTTGATTTGCATCCTTTCAGCAGAAGGGAGCAGACAAGACTCTAAAATTCTCTTGTACTGCTCTCTCCTGAGGGTCTTTTCAATAGATTTTAAGAAACCAGTTCCATGAAAAGAAAAGCATCCCCAGAACATTATACTGAACGGATGCTTGACAGTACTTACTGCTCAATTCAAAGAGCTTTCAAAACTTCTTCGAAATTTAGATCGCTTATCCTTTGAATTTAGCTCAATTTTTGTTTCATCGGAGAAGATAACATTTAGTAAAAAAAAATCAGGTGAGTCACTTTTATCGAACAGCACTGTAATATAATAATAATAATATAATAATAATAATAATTATTATTATGGCTACTACTAGTTTCTGAGCACACTTGTCTGCAAGGATGGATAGCCAAGCACTGTTACAGATGCCTGCTCTATTATTTATACTGCAACTATGCTGAACAAACGTTAGTTACAGTTTCTGGGAGAGAGCACATAATCTGGTGTGATCAGTTTTTTGAATATGGCCAGTAAATGGTGACTTACATACAAGCACAACTATTGACGGCTTTTGAACACTTCCATCTACCCAATTCCACTCATATTTTTTAGACACTTTCCAAAAGTGCCACATGCTGGGTTGACCTCCTCAGGCCAATAACATTAGAAATTCACCTCTTTGACTAATCCTCCAAGTTGATATTTGAACGTTAGTCTCATGGTCAGAAAGCTATTATATATCTAGACACTGACTCTGGGAACAGCTTGCAAACGGTTGCAGCAGCTGGCACCATGCTGTTCATGGAGGAATCATGAAGGTTAGGAAAAGGTAAAACAAACTGTTAGAGATAAGAAGAGAATGAATGAATCAGAGAGAGCAATTTTAGACTTTTCATTCCATATTCCAGCTTCATCTGTCAGAGCTGCCGAAGAGAGGGTCATGCAAGAATTGGTCTGTTAACCCACTCCAAACGCTGTTCACAAAAGAACAATGTTTGGCCAAAAATGGTGCTACCATTATCTCATGAGATAAATGGATGGCTAATATATATATATATTTACATTTATGGATGGCTAATATATATATATTTACATTGAGCTCTCTGGATTTTATCCTCCTTGGGTCTACCCATACGGATTACCTAGTTTTTCATAAACTAAATATATATATATATATTATAATATTTTTTGTTTTTAAAAATATGATTCCTTCGCTACATAAGAGTTCTCATGTTTCAAAAGTGAGAGCCGAGACGCCTAACATAATTTTTGAAGTTATGTAGAGTTAAGGTGCCTGGACCAACTTCCTTGTCAAGCGAGAATTTGGGAATAAGCTATCTTTTGGTTAGCGACTTTTAGCTATTATCAAGGAGGATTTTATTTTTACTTTTTAATTGAATGTATTTGTTGTGTGTATGTATCTAGAGTTTTAGGGATGTTTTATTTTCCAAACACGGTCAGCATATTGTGACCATGTTCATAGTTAATGTTATTAAGTGTGCACTTTTTCTTTTTTATTATTAGGCCTTACATTACTTTTAGTCTTTTTTACATGTGGATGAGGTTATTATGTTTGTATTTTCTACTAGTATGTTTCAGATGGAGTCTGGTAGGTTTGTGTGTGAGTTTAGATGAGTTCTAGTGGAGCTGTGGTCAGATAGGTGTAACATAAGTGAACAATGTAATTATTTATGAGTTTGGTTTGATCAGGAACACATCTGAATCATACTAGTAGAAAAGAAAAACACTTACAAACACAAGAAAAATTAAATAAAATGCTTAATTGCAGTACCTTGTCAGTTGTCTTTAATGAAACATGTATAAAAGAGGGAATGCTAGCTAAATACAGAGTATACATATATATATATATATATTTATAATTTCTTTAATATATCAACTTTCCTAGCAAGATTAATGCTTGACAAACGTACCGATAAGCTATAGTTTTAAATAGGTTCCCCCCCACCCTTCCACTTAGGATAAAATCTCTTCCCTGGGAGCAGGTTTTGCGGCGCCAGCGTATCCGAATCCAAGAAAGAATACTCTGACTTTAGAATTTCAGTTTTTCTGTTTCTGACTAGTCCTGTATATATCGTCTCTTCATTTAACTTAAATTTAATATAAATATGTCTCCATTAACCATGTCCTGAAGAAGGTCTATTTGACCGAAACGTCTGACATCGACAGAAAAACAAAAACAAAATAAAAAACAGTAAACTCACATATTCGGATTTTGCTTTGTCTTTTCCACATTTTCATCATATATATATATGTATGTATGTTTGTGTGCAAAAGTATATGAAGGCCTATGATAATATTAAATAAATTTGTCTATTTTTTCCAGATAATCAACAAATCTATATATTCATGAAGAAAAACTTTTATTAAATGAATTACAACCACTTTCAATTTTTTAAAAGTATCTTAAGGTTTCACTTATTTTTGTACATTACTATATATATATATATATATATATATATATATATATATATATATGGTACTGTACAAAAAAATATATATATTCATAGAGAGTGAGAAAGATTTGGAAAAAGAACTTTATATATAATAGTTATATGACTACAAAACCACAGAACAAAAGCACATTAATAGAGAAACATTTTTTATCCCCAAATGTAAACCCAAACTCAATTCATTATATAAAACAGAGGTACGTCCATTAAAATAGATTCTATCATATCATATTTTCATTATGGCTGATGCTAGATTCCTGGAGAGCAACACATTGTGCCTTCTTGGCCACACGTTTGAAACTGGCTTGAAGTCGAACAACTACATTGAATCAATATCTGCATGTACTGCAAGGAAAGTTGGACCACTGTGTCATGCCAGAAGGTTTTTCTCATCACAGTCAATCTTGCACATTTACATTCGATAAAATCAAAGTTGCAGCTGATCTCAAACATGACCTTCAATTTGTTATTAACTGGGGCAAGAAATGGCTTGTTAATTTTAATATCTCCAAAACAAAACTGCTCTCTTTGAAACACCTTAGAGAACCCTTTTAGCCTTCCATTAGTATGGCTGATGCTAAACTCCAGGAGAATGACTCCTTGAAATTTCTCAGACTTATATCTTCCACTGATATGAAGTGAGATGATTATATTGAATCAATTGCTAGTTCTGCTGCTCGCAAAGTTGGTTAACTGCATTGTGCTAGACAATTCATCTCACCAGAATCTATCTTACACCTGTATAAGCCTACCATTCATCCGTGCATTGAGTATTGTTGCCACACCTGGTCTGGTGCTTCTGATATGTATTTAGGGATTCTAGATAAAATTCAAAGAATCTGCAATGTTACTGGTCCTGACCTTGGCATTTCAACTTCAGTCACTTTCCCACCACCATAACATAGTTTCCTTGTGCCTTTTCTATAAATACTTTCATGGTAATTGTTCTGATGAACTTTCCCCTTTGGCACCTCGACTACGAATTTAAGCACAGTACTAGATTGGCAGCTTGGTCTCATTATTTTACAGTTGAAAATAGCTGGTTGTAAACATAACTTCTATGCTAACAGGTTCTTATCTTGCCCTTCTCATTTGTGGAATTCTCACTTTCAAATCAAATTCGATCTTCAAAAATCTAAATGTAATGACATTCACCATTCCTATTCTTTAATAAAGCTCTCTTCATAATAATGTTTTTTCTAAGATTCTTTCACACTCAGTAACCCCTTGCATGTCAGTAGCTTTATCACTTTGCTTGGGATGAAAGGATTAAAAAAAATAAATCAAGACTAAATTCTTAAAAAAACACTGATAAAGTCACTGGTATTTTTATGGTTAACTTCATTTCACACTTGGCTGGATACGGTAATTCAACCAATGGGGAATTAAATTGCTATACTTAATTACTAAAGTTCTTCCATTACTATTTTTTCTTTTTTTTTTTTTGAGGGAGGTCAAAACAGGCAATCTAATTTCTCTTAACATTTGATTTAAAAAAAAAAAGAATCAAAACACATTAACCCTTTTCCCGTATATACATTTTTACCGAAAGTGTCTTTTTCAGACAGGGTAAAATGTTCAGAACATAACATTCAAAAACCAGCTACAGACATGTTCATACATCGATCTTGACTTTTTTTTATGCCCTTCTGAACTTGAAACAAGTTCAATTGTCAACTCATATGTCTGGTAGAGGTGTTAGCCAGTGTGAGGGTATTTACTTTAAGGTGATTCAGTTTCTTAGTAATTATATTAAAAAGAAATAAAAAAATTTGTCTGAATATGAAACGTTTTTTCTAAAATAATTTAATGGATCATTTGATTGTTGAGAGAATCGTCAATTGCCCACTATGTTCTAGTTTCAGTGATTCAAGAGCAAAACTGCTATGTGTACATGGACATCTCCCCAGCAGGGCTCATGATGCAGTACCTTCCCTCAAAATCAAATAGAATGACACTATGGAAATTATTATAATCCTTGTATAAGCTCGTAATTTCCGGTTAATATTGTAAGGATAACACTGGAACAAAGATTAGTAAAGAAACGGTTTAATCACATGAAGGACACGGATTAATAATACAATAATAGCAAATACCATAGTTCAGTATGGTAATGCGTATAACTCAACACTATGTCTTGCAACCCTGATCCTAGGAACAGATTTCCTACTCATAGTGAACAGAAACATTAATGATTAGTGGAAAGAGAAAAGAGTAATCACGAGGACAGTAGATAGCAATTGATAATGCATTTAAATTTTTGTAGATTAAAGTTGACTGGAAAGCATCTAGCCGGAAGTGTGAGAAAAGAAACTGTTAGCATAGAATTTATGGTTACATCTCGCCAGCTCAACAGTAAATTGATGAGATCTCAACACCAGTCTAGTACTGCGCTTAAATGCAAAAAGTCTAGGTACCATAGTGAAGAGTTCATTTGAACAATTACCATGAAAGTATTTATAGAAAAGGTACAAGGGGGCAACCTTATGGTGGTGAGAAAGTGACTGAAGCCAAGATGCCAGATTAGGACCAATAATATTGCTGATTTTGCTTTGGATCTTATCAAGGAGCTTAAGATAAATAGCAGGGGCACTAGACCATATGTGGCAGCAATATTCTAAGCATGGGTGAATTGTAGACTTATAGAAATATAAGAAAGAGAAATATATTAATTTGTTTTTAAGGGACATTTTGAGTATAAAATAACTTGCTTTTATGTTGAAATTGACTTAATTTTTAATTTTATTTACTTCTATATAATAAATGCAAAAATGTCTGTGTGTGTGTGACACTTTTTTCAATGAAAGGGACACAACTTTCTAACTTTCAATATCTCATCTTCTATATAAATAAATGCGAATGTCAGTGTGTTACACTTTTTCAACTTTATTACTAGAGGCAGTAGCCCAACATATCATACCATTTTGGAATCAGGTCAACTCTGTGAGCAAATTTAAAAACAGATCCAGACCCACAATCCTGATATTTTGGGTTCCCAAGTTTTCATTAATGCAATTGTTTTCAGCAATTTATTTTACATGATTTTTTACAACAAATTTTTTTGTATGATAACAGTTTTTATAACTTGAAAATAAATTTGAGAATAATCAAAATTAATTGTGAAATCCAGTGAAATCACACCTATAAAATAAAAGTAATTGTTTGTATGGAAAGTAAGGACCTGCATACATCAAATTGTCTTTAAATTAAGATAGCAGCAAAAGAATTATCTTTGAACTTTTAAAAGGTAAGCTTAAATATTAATGCAATATTTAAATGCAGCAATCAATTTTGAGTTCTGTACTTTATTGTTGCCTAATGTATAAAGCAGAAGTATGCCTTGCAAAAAGAAATCTCTGCCAACAAAGGACAAGATTGCAGATCAAAAGAACCAAGGCTGCAGCAAGGAAAAGAAAGTCCTATGCAAATGAAAACCCAGATCAAATGGCAGCCAGGAGAGCTTCCAGTGCTAAGAATATGCAACAACTTAGAGATTCTCAAACTCCTGCACAAGCCAATGACACAATCACGAGCACTCAGTAGGGTGGCTTTTAAGCTAATTTGTAATATTTTTCATCTTTTAAAAAGTATTTCTTTTGAGCCTAATTTAATTTATTTCTCCTTTATATAATTATTTTATTTCATTTTATTGTGTATTTTCATGCATTTTTTATTAATAAAAGTCTTTCTCTGAAAAGTATTAAAAACTATATTTTCAAATAATTTTAATCAAATTTTTATCTGTTTTATTGCAAACAGTTTTATTGTTTTGATTCAATTGAAATTTTTCATGTTCCAATATTGCGTTTTACCTTTTAGCACTCTGTAGGCAACTTTGCTGAGAAAAAAAATTGTCTTTATTTTGCCACTGCAGGCAACTCTGATCAACAACTGATATAATGTCTGAATTTTGAGGTTATGTTGTCATCTCCTGCCTTGGCAACTAAAAATCACTTTGACTGAAATTGACAATGGAAATTCTGCTGTTTAGAGACATTGAAAGAGAATGCAGTGGAAAGAGAAATAATATTTATAATAAATAATGCAGAGTGCTTAAAGTTTTTAGATCTATCATTATATTAAAATATTAGAACAGTTGGTAAAACAGTGTTTTGATTTTTTACTTCCTTTCAGATCACATACATAAAATACCAGATTTCAACACCAGTTACCCGAAGATCCCAGTTCATTCTGTTAGCTATTCTGATGCAGAGGTTCTGATGAGGTGAGTTTCATACTTTGTTGGTACATTCCACTTTTTACTTGGTATGTCAGTATTTATTAAGTCCAGTATAGTCTGGCATTGAAAATTAGTCAAAATAGGACAAATGAGTGTGAGACTCACCTTTGTAGAATTACCTTGCGGAACCGCTGATTTCTCAGGAAGCTTCAAACACCTGCATTCCCTACCCCCAGCCCCAGTGCTTTATCTGATCCCCCTGAGCCAAGTATCAGGGATGCCCAGGAACCCAATACACATGTCCCACATACCAAAGAAAATGAAACATCACTCAGCATTGCCTAGCCACAAAAAGTTGCCCGAGCATTATCAAGATCATTCCCATACAATCAGCCAGGCTGCAAAGAACTCATTTTCCCTCAAAGGTCATTAACCTCATGTGATGGGGGGGAGGGAGATGAACAATCAAGAGTGTGAGACTCACCTTTGCAAGGAGGTTTCCAACTAGCATCCAGTTGGTTGACAAAAATAAACTTGACATGTCCCTCTCTTGAATAGTCACAGTATGCTGGATATTTATTGAGCACAATATCCACACTGGAATCATCAGCTTCAGAACTTACAGAATAGGCTGGCCTGGGTAACAGAATGGAATTTCCCAGGCTGTTATATAAACCACCTACCAATTTGCCCAGGAGATTACCTTGTTCAGTCCGATTCAACTTCTATTACAGTCAAGTATTGTCTATTGCTATTACCAAATTCTACAATAATCCACATTTGAAATCAGGGCCTTTATTCAAACAATATCTTCTCATGACTGATTCTATCTTAGTTTTTATTATCAGTCTTCTCTTTTTGATTTCTGTCTATCTTCATTTTCATTCTCTTTGGTTAGAGTCTCAATTTTTATTCTTGTCAATGCTACATGCTTAACAATCATAGAATCTAAAAGTAAATTAGACATTGTAAAAACAATCAGAATCCATCATTAGAAATTCAAGTAAATACTAAACACTTCAAATTCTAAAGTACGAGTAAATACTAAACACTTCAAATACCTTGGTGTATAGATAACAAATTTAGTATAGGGGAAAAGGAAATTGAACACAGAATATACTACGCTAGATATAGTTTTGCCTAACATGGCAAATTGCTAAAAAACCAAAGCATTAACCCGAAGACTCAAGTCATGTTCTTAAATAGCCTTGTTAGATCACGACTTGAATATGGATAAACATCCATGACACCAAACCCACCCAGAAATGTCAAAACTGTCAGCTGCATACAAACGCATTCTAAGATCAATGCTATCCTATTCCACTGCCTTTGTATTTTAGAAGTGGCTTTAAGTGAGTGAAGCCTGTGGGTCTTAGCAAAGACCTTGAACAAAGTAGACTGGTGCAACATGATCACAAACAAAATACTGTGCCAAATAACAGAAACCACATCACTTGAGGACTTTCAACAACAGCAACAACTAAAATGGATATCACATGTAACTCAAAGAGTAAATAATGACTTAATCAAGATGTTGAAGTTCCACATAACTTCAGACAAAAGGTTAGGAAGGGAACCCCTACATCAATACTAGAAATAGCTATAACAGCTCCTGGACTTGAGAAACATATATTCCGGAAAAATTATTTTAAAGGGAAGATTTTATAAATCTCAACTAAAATTAGATTTGGCTGCTTGGTCAATGAATACTGAATGTTTCCTTATAAGGAAATGGCTAATATTACCTGTAAAAGCAGATACACAATCCAAAGGGAATAAGAACAGCAATTTCTTGTTCAAAGTGACAAGGCTTTACCAGGCATATATAAAAAAAAAAAACTGATAAAAGGAGAAATTGACAGAACTTAAATACAGCTCCAGGATTGAACCACTTTAAACCAGCTGGGGTACCAAGCCTCCTGCAGCTGATTTAAATACAACTAGCTTCTATGTAAATCTTCTATGTAGATCTATCCGTTACTATTTCCACCCTCTTTACTTTCTCTGAATTCTGTTAAATTCTCTTTTTTTGTATTTTTCCATTCATTTTGTTTTCTCTAGTTTTTGTTAAATTCTCTTTCTTGTGGAACATATGGGAGTAATGCTGAGCAGCTTGGAATGTGAACTTGGAGAACTGAGTTTGAATTCCAGTTGGGTTCATTATATAATCTTATGTAGAAATACCATTGGATCTCCTCTCCCCAGCAATGGGTTAAATAGCAGGACTTAAATCCAGACAAAAAACTTTGTTATTCTCAAAAAATTGTTAAAGCAATATTAACTTGCAAAATAAATGGAAAGAATTATCCTTAAAGTCCAAAATATGTTTTGGCTTTAAAATCACCTACAAAGGGTTGTTAAGCTGTAAAACAACAAATTAATCAATCAAACTTTCTTGGGTCTTATTTTACATTTTTTGTATTTTTTGGTTTTAGTCAAATTCTCTTCCTTTTGTACTTCTTTCTATCTCAATTACCATGAAAGTATTTATAGAAAAGACACAGAGAGGCAACCTTACAGCAGTTGGAAAGTGATTGAGGCTGAGCCGCTAAATCAGGACCAATAATATTGCTGATTCTTTATCAAGGAACTCAAGATAAATAGCAGGGGCACCGGATCATATGTAGCAGCAATAGTCTAAGCATTGGACGAATGGTAGACTTACAGATATGTAAGATAGATTCCAGAGAGAAAAAGAGTCTCTCCCGACACAGTGATCCATCTTTCTTAGCAGATGAACAATCAATGGATTCAATATGGTCTTTCTACTTCATGTCAGCAGAGATGGGAGCCCGAGAAGTTGATTAATGGAGAGTAGTTTAGTTGTGGAGGCGTTAAAATTAACAAGCCATCTTTTGCCCACCGACAACGGCAGACCTGAGGCCGTTTTCTATTCTGTTTTTCGGATTTGTTGCACTTAAAAAGTAAATATTTCTGGCGTTATGGAAATATTGAGTAATTTTCATTCTAAAATTTGTTGTAGCAAATTTTCGTGATTTTCTTCAGTTTTACCTGAATATAAGATCTGAGACATATTGTCTTCAAACGTATGTTATGAAACAGTTTTTTTTCTATACCACAATCTAATAAATCACTAAGATATTGAAAGATGTTCATTTTCCATTCACTGAAGGCAAGCTTTTTGTTTTTCATATTGGAAATCCATCTCCCCCAACTCCATGCCAGAAAATTAACTAATTCTCTCAGTTATTGCTGCAGATATCAGAGTGCACCCTTAATGCTAATTCTCTTGATGTGGTGAGAAGGTGATGCATGGAAATGATTCTCCAGTCCACGAGACTACAATTAATTTCAGTTTCTAGTCACACACAGCCAGAAAACTGGTAAAAAATGCAAATTTCTCTTCCATGTTGATTCCTAAAATTAAACACAGTCAATAACAATTTTACACAATTGCAGCAAGCAAAATGAAAAAGTTGACATTTCATGGACAAATTAAATCAACTTCATAAATTCAGTTATGAAATATGACAAATGTGTGCTTGCTTGTAGCTACTTTAGAGAGCCAGTATTTTACATCAATTTTGATTATAAAAACTGTCATCATATCTATATAGCAATTTACTAAGCATAGCTTAGAAGTGGTACAAGTCCAAAATTATGGCACACCCAGTGAGTCATAATTGAAATATATATATATATATGTGTGTGTGTGTGTGTGTGTGTGTGTGCTACACAGTCATTTTGATCCTAGCTAGAGGCAACCGGACGTCTAGCCACACTGATGAGCTGTAATACAGCGAAACAGTCTGTCTGTGGATGACAATAATATATATATATATATATATATATATATATATATATATATATAATGGATAGTGGGTTGGATTGAGGAATCGGAGAGCCGAGTTTGAATTCCAGTTGGATCCATTACATTCACTTACATGCTAATACCCTTGGGAAAGGTACGTATCCTCTTCTTTTCCCCCAACTATGGGTAAATAGCAGGACAGACTGGATTCTATAGCCTTGGATGGCAACTGGTCTAGGAGAAGGTAACTCTGAATTCAAAAAACAGCCTGGAGAGTTTTGGGCTCCATCAGGCTATCTTACTCAAGAAATACCACTTCTGCTGTGTGTGTGTGGGTGTGTGTGTGTGGGTGTGTGGGTGTGGGGGGGTGTTTCATTAAATGTAATGGATAGCAAAAGTTTTTATTCTTTTTTTCTAATGTTCTTTTATGATTTTCTAGTTTTATCGACACTAATTGTGTCTAGTGACTATTTTCCCAAGCTCTTTAGGCCAATTCATTAGCCGTTTTCAAGAGTTTTGTTGTTAGTATATTTCTGTGTTTATGTTCTAAGCTGTGTTGTATAGAAACAGTAGAAATTCTAAGCTGTGCTGGATTACTAATGCTCCCTAGCAGTAATTCCATTCTGGGATGCCTTTAAAACACTGCCAAAATATTCTGTCCAGATTCAAAGTGAGATTGAGGCTTGGCTTAAACTGCTTTATATAAAGTGCTTCTATTATCCTTATTGATTTTTACAATAAGATGATAGTGTTATCTACAAGGATTTTTCTTATGCAAGCAAGGAGTTGTATATGAATGTTTAAGTGTTTCCTTATCAAACTAAGATTACTTATGTGGTTTGTTAGTATAAAACTTAATGATATTTTCATCTAGCCAGTGTAGGCATTGTAATTGTCTTTCTGTCGATTACAAGAAACATATCGGGCAATAGAATAGTTATAAGCAACAAGGGATTTTTTAAAAAACAACAAAGGCAAAAAGGACACTTATTCATAGAATCCGAAAAAGACAGGTGAAATTGCTGGTCAGTATAATGAGGAAAGAGAGCTTAGGGAACTTGACACTAAAAGGACATATTGAAGACAAGAGGGGCAGAGGAATCAATAAATAACCTATTCAACAAACTTGCGCCAGTGGACTGGGACTTGAAGAGACAGTAAGAGGATAAATGTCACTGAGAACAACAAAGGAAAGAGCCACAGATACTAGGTCTTGAAAGGGCGCAATACATAAAAGAAGAACATGATTCTGTAACAAACAACAGAAATATGAAAATTTGAAAGCACAATGAAATAGATGTCTTCTCTTGCAAAAGAATAGAAACAGGAAAATTTAATTTGAAATAAAAAGTACTGCTGAACTGCTATGTAATATCAATCCTCTGAAATGACAATAGATGTCTTCTCTTGCAAAAGAATAGAAACAGGAAAATTTAATTTGAAATAAAAAGTACTGCTGAACTGCTATGTAATATCAATCCTCTGAAATGACAATAGATGTCTTCTCTTGCAAAACAAAAGAAAGAGGAAAATTTAATTTGAAATAAAAAGTACTGCTGAACTGCTATGTAATATCAATCCTCTGAAATGACAATAGATGTCTTCTCTTGCAAAAGAATAGAAAGAGGAAAATTTAATTTGAAATAAAAAGTACTGCTGAACTGCTATGTAATATCAATCCTCTGAAATGACAATAGATGTCTTCTCTTGCAAAACAAAAGAAAGAGGAAAATTTAATTTGAAATAAAAAGTACTGCTGAACTGCTATGTAATATCAATCCTCTGAAATGACAATAGATGTCTTCTCTTGCAAAAGAATAGAAAGAGGAAAATTTAATTTGAAATAAAAAGTACTGCTGAACTGCTATGTAATATCAATCCTCTGAAATGACAATAGATGTCTTCTCTTGCAAAAGAAAAGAAAGAGGAAAATTTAATTTGAAATAAAAAGTACTGCTGAACTGCTATGTAATATCAATCCTCTGAAATGACAATAGATGTCTTCTCTTGCAAAAGAAAAGAAAGAGGAAAATTTAATTTGAAATAAAAAGTACTGCTGAACTGCTATGTAATATCAATCCTCTTATATTGCAATGAATGCTGGAGAATTTCCTTCTAAATGAAGAGGAGACATGAGGCAGCAGATATGTTTCTATAGAAGGGTACTGAGAATACCATGGATGGAACATGTAAACAATGAGGAAGCATTTAAGAGAATGGGAACTAGAAGGACTTGGAGGTATAGTAAGAAGACAAACATTACTTAGAGCTACAAATGATAAGCAGTAATGAATGATGATGATTGCCCGCATCTTGAAGGAACATAGCACAGAAAAGAATTATGCAAAATCAACAAAATCTGGTAATATTGTGAGGTATTTTTAGAGAACTCTAGTGAAAATGATAATTTGGTTACCTAAAATCATACCAGATCCTATGGTTATCTGATAATTATTATTTGATAAATTTTAATTTTTTTAATTTTAAATTTCAGGGATCTGACGGGCAACCATATGGGAGATGCCTGGCTTGGTGGATTAAACATCAGCTATAACACAGGCCCAGGCTACATGGAACCAAATAATAACAGGTAAGCTTTATATTCATTCACTCTTTTATTATGTGTTTAGCACTCTTTATTACATGTTGAACACTTTTATTATGTGTTTAGCACACTTTTATTATGTATTGAGCACTCTTTATTACATGTTTAGCACTCTTTATTACATGTTTAGCACTCTTTATTACATGTTGAACACTTTTATTATGTGTTTAGCACACTTTTATTATGTATTGAGCACTCTTTATTACATGTTTAGCACTCTTTATTACATGTTTAGCACTCTTTATTACATGTTTAGCACTCTTTATTACATGTTGAACACTTTTATTATGTGTTTAGCACACTTTTATTATGTATTGAGCACTCTTTATTACATGTTTAGCACTCTTTATTACATGTTTAGCACTCTTTATTACATGTTTAGCACTCTTTATTACATGTTGAACACTTTTATTATGTGTTTAGCACACTTTTATTATGTATTGAGCACTCTTTATTACATGTTTAGCACTCTTTATTACATGTTTAGCACTCTTTATTACATGCCGAGCACTGTTTTATTATATGTTTTAATTGCTGTCTACTATCTTCTTAATTCCCCTCCTTTAGTTTTCGCTCCTAAGCAATGTTCCTATTTCTAACTCTTCTACAACATGTAACTCCTTTTGTCTCAGTGGCTTTACTGCCTTGCAAAAATGTTTATCACTATTTTATTACTTGTTTATCACTTGTTTAAGTGATAGGCTTTTTAGTTTTCGTTCAGCTTTATATGCACAAGTTCTTTATGTAAGCAAAAATCATTTTCTCAGATCAGTAATTAAAAATAGCTTCACCTCATGCTATCCTCTACCTTTACAAGAGCCAGATCAGGTCTAAAATGGAATACTGTTACTATATATAGGCAAGAGCTGCCCAGTCTTCACTTGTCAGTCCTGACGGATTCCAAAAGCATCTCTGCATCCTTGTGGGTGATGAATTAATTTCCACCCTGCGACCCCTTTCCACCAATGAAATGTCACTAGCCTCTCACTGTTCTATTTCGTGTTCCATGGAAAGTGTTCACATGAACTATATTCCTTAGTTCCACCTGTTCTAACCTTCATGGCTAAGACCCACAATGCCACACACATTGTAGTGAACCACCTTCATTCCCCTTCGTATCCCATTGGTGAGATGTAAGTTCCGCTTTACACCTTCATCCCACAAACTGCTAATTTGTAGAACACACTTCGAAGAGGATGTTTTCCTGATCAGTACAATCTTAACCTGTTCACATCTAGGGTTAATTGTTATGATCCCAGCATATCTGTCAAAACAGTGCCTGGTACTCTGTAACTCTCTACCTGGAGTGGCTCCTGGACCTTGTGTGGGGTGAATATCAATGTAAAAAAAAAAATGAATTAACCCTGTAGTTTTTAAAGAAGATAATCCTTCATTGGATCTAGATGCAAATGTGCTATTCTAATAGTTTCTTTTCTCACACTTCTCACCTGTGGAATTCTCTTCCAGTTTCCTGCTACCTTGCCTCCCACAATCTTTAAAAATTTAAATGCAATGCCTGTCTATATTTCTGAGATGAAGTATTATGTACACTATTTACATTATTTGGACTATTGTCCTCATCTTTGTTGCCATATTTATTACAACGTTTCAGCCGTTGTACACTCCAACCTTCTTCAAGTGGTTGGAATGTCAAACTGAACCCTTTATTTTGCTCAAGGACAAATGGTTAAAGGCGTTGGTTAGATCCAGTGACAGGACCCAAAGAGTGCGAGTTCAATACCCAGTTAAGGCAGTGGAGAACTTGGAGAGGGGAATTAACAGGAGATAACTGATAACTGATGTCCATTAGACATGGCACATGGAACTAGAACAGTCTACTCCAGTGAGCGAAATAAAGGGTTCAGTTTGACATTACAACCACCCGAAGAAGTCTGAAGCGTACAACAGCCGAAACGTAATAAATATGGCGACAAAGATGAGGACAATAGTCCGAATAATGTAAATAGTGTTAAATGCAATGCCTATTGCATTCTTCCCAAATCCTATATTTTTATTCTCTTTTCTCCTGACTAAATTCTTCTCCTTCTTTTTCACTCTCAGTAACCCCTTGCATCTTATCAGCATTATTGCCTTGCTCTGGGTGAAATGATTAACAAAAATACATACCGAAGGGAATTACTTCAAAAGGAAATGTCAAATTCTCCTAATTTTTGTATACTGTATATACTCATGTATCATGCGACTTTCGAAGACCTAGTTTTTTAAAGTTAATTTTAAGGGGGTCACATCATACATGAGATATAAAATTAGCATATGTACTGCTGGCCCCGGCTATGCCATTGACCAAATTATATATCCATTTACTGTAGACAAATTAGCTTCAAAATTAGATCTTCAAAAGTCACAACATACGAAATCAGATGTATTGACTGGCTAAGAAACGAAATACAATGGCAAAAAGCGTCAGCAAATGTTCCTGTTGCTATGATCCTCACAATTGGACATGTGCACACAAATGCACACACACATGCATGCATTTATTTGCACTATTTATTCATTATATTGTTTATTGTAATATAATATATATTAGTTTCGGAGTTGAAACTCATCAGAACAACCATTAACAACACAGTACAGCACCTTTTATAGCAGAACGATGCTGAAGACAGCAAGGTTTTGACGCTGTGAGTTTTTATTCTCAACCATTGAGGGAAGATGGCTTTAGAGCAGCTGTGATTTTCTTGCTCACTTCTGTTCAGATCCCCAATCCCCAAAATATACCCATATATATATACCTACATATATACCTACATATATACCTACATATATACTCATACACGCTTACATATATACAAATATAACACACACACACACATGCATATACTTATATCCACATATACAAATATATTTACATAGATACATAGGTTTATTGCTGAGGTGTAAAGAAAAGCTAAAGAGTAACTTCTCACCTGTCAATGTGCCTCATACTAACTTTGAGTGAGTTTCCCTGGACAGAAATAACTGGAGATATTTGTGCCAGAGTCGTATCAGAAATCTTGAAATCCATTGTATTGTGAGGGTAAGAGACAAACAACAATGGCGAAAAGTGTCAGCAAATATTCCAGTTGCTATGTCTCAAGATCCTTGCTGTTGCACAATATGTGGGCTTGTATGCAGGCCACTAGCAGGACTGAAATTGTCACATATGACACAAACATAAAAACTGAATGAGGTTGTTGAAACGTCATACATCAAAATTGAAGGAAGAGTTTATCATATATATATATATATATATATATATATTTATATAAAAGGTAGGATGTGTGTGTGTGTGTGTGTGTGTGTGTGTGTGTGTAACGAATGCATAGCCACAATTTTCGACAGATTTGCACCAAAATTTGCTTGCACATGCTCCAAGTTTGCAAAAAGGCCAAAACCAACTTTGCATTTCCCAACTCCCATCGATAGTGTAAATAATCGATTTTTTCAGGCTTCTATGCCAATTTTCATGTAGTTTGTGGCCATTTTCTACTGGCGAGAGTGAGAGCCTATAGCTGGATGCCACGAATAGGCAGGAAGATTCTATTGGCCAGCGTGAGAGCCAACAGCTGACTGACATGAATGTTAACTAGCATGCTAGCATGCAAAAAAAAATCGATAGCTGCATTCGTCACAAGTGGGAAAAATTTAAATCTGCATGGCACTTTATTCCAATTGGCTCATTTGCTTGCTTAAACTCAACGTTGATTCTGATTCCGCAGAACTGGGTTGGGTGTGAAAAAGTATTTGTTGTTAACATTCTTTTTTCACTTGGTTTTTCCAGTTACGAGTCCTTTTTTAAAGCTGATCGTTTTGTGTTCATATTGTTTAGTTTTTTTTCGTAACAGAATTAATGTTTAGTATAGAGCTTAGAAAGAAATCACAGTGTGAGATAGGCAAGAAGTAAGGCATGTAGCAACATCAGCACGGCAAAGGGCACTCCTTTAAAGGCAAGTAAGAGCAAAAATATTTTAAGTCAAGTGATAGCGATTGCTGTATGAGTCGTACGATTTTTGAATCAAGCACAGGCAACGCCAGGCCATGCTGCTAGTATATATATATATGCACCAAAAATACCTCAGTTGGTGTCAAGGTACATGATTAACAAACTGAGAGTGATAGATAGGTAAGCCTTTGATAAGGTATATGTCTAGTATGAAAACTCTAATATAATATCTACCACAGTGTTAATTAAGATATCTCTCATCTGCTTGTCTTTGGGATTCTTGAAATTGGTGTTCAGCTATCGCACACAAATGCACACACACATGCATGCATTTATTTACACTATTTATTTGTTATATTGTTTATTGTAATAGTTGGCACAATATTGGCTAATTGCCAATTGATTTAAACTTTATAAAATGGTAAATAATAAAGATTTACTTAATGTTGGTTCGTATATTTTAATAATTTACTAAATGCTTATAAATTTATGAATAAAAAAATATTGTTTTCATATTTATTTATTTTTAAATTTCTAAATGATAAATACTGCATTGCATTAGTTTTAATATGATTGTATTAGATTTTAGAACGTTGTAAATATAAAATTATTCTTGGAAATAAACAATCTAATAAATAAATATTGATTAATATTTTTGCTGTAAATTCTCAAGAACAAAACAAATGTATAAATTCACCTTCATATGTTTAGGTTTTATTACAATTCTAATGATTGCTTTTTAAAATAATGAACATTGCTGAAGAGTGAAAGTAGTCAAAATAAAAGTGGTGCCATGGAAAAAAACATCCTTGTCACATTTGTCAATCTGTTTTTTGTGGGCACAAAGGTCCATATTTCCCCAAAAAACATCCTTGTCACATTTGTCACTCTGTTTTTTGTGGGCACAATGGTCCATATTTCCCAGAAAAACATCCTTGTCACATTTGTCACTCTGTTTTTGGTAGGCACAAAGGTCCATATTTCCCAGAAAAACATCCATGTTACATTTGTCACTCTGTTTTTTGTGGGCACAATGGTCCATATTTCCCAGAAAAACATCCTTGTCACATTTCTCACTCTGTTTTTTCTGGGCACAAAGGTCCATATTTATGAGAATAACAGCCTTATCACATTTGTCACTCTGTTTTTTGTGGGCACAAAGTCCATATTTACCAGAAAAACATCCTTGTCACATTTGTCATACTGATTTTTATGAGCACAAAGGTCCATATTTACCATAAAATGTCTCTAGTGATAAAATCCAAACTGTATACCTTTTCAATTTAAGAAACCACCATTAAGCCAGGTATGCTTTAGCATTATGTTATAGGAAGAGTGAAGGTAGTTAAAATAATAGCAGTGTCAATAGAGAAACTGACTTTTTGACACTATATTATTTTACAAGCATGTTTGCCAAAGGCCGTAACTAAGGTTATACAGCTTTCCAATTGTGTATGTGTACATAGTGGCTACCCACTTTCTGCATGAGGATAACCACAAACTCTGAAATCCTGATGATACTTGTATGATTGTTTACCATTATTCCTAACTTGCACAACACGATTTATGAAAGCAGCAGGTAAAACAAAGAAGGGAAGTAATAAGTGGTGTTAAAGAAAATAAAGTGATCAAGAAGTGAATCAAAATAAAAATTAGAATGGAAACAAAAAAAAGAATTGAGAAGTGAAGAGAGAAAAGAAGTCTCCCAGTGATGTATCGATCTCATATTCCTTTTATTTTTATCTTTTTTCCTTCAGAGTGGTGAAATTATCAGTGAACAATCAGAGGTCAAGAAGAGACATCAGCAACATAATAGGAGTCATCAGAGGAAAATATGAAAAAGGTAAGCGATTCTTTGTTTTAAAGACTTTAATATCGGGAGCTGAACTGACAGATTTTCTTTGAGATTTGCACAAGCTTGATCCAAATAAATCTGAACTACCCACAAAAATAAGAAAAAATGCAAAGACAAAAAAATAGATAAATACAGCAGTAAGATAACAGCTTTATGGCGAAAAGTTATTATCTGGCTTCTATTAGGTTGGTGCAAAAATAATGTCGTTTTTTGACGTTCAACTTCATGTGAGAAAACAACATTATTTTTGCACCAACCTAATATCATGATATTGCCACTTGCCCCCATTTTGTGGATGTTGTCATAGTAGTAGCATTGTTATTTGTTGATATCGATAAACATAGAAGAGGATTGGGATAGCATTCAGGATCACCAGGTGCTTTCCTTTATACTAGTTCAAACCTTTTGCCTTGTGACACCCTCCCCCTCTGCAAACTTACATTCTCCTTATGAAAACTACATCATTAACATCTCCTGTATTGTAAGAGAAAAATAGTTTTTATTAAGCAATTCATGTTTCCAGGCAAACCAGTCGGGAACCTGGATTCAAAGTTGGAATGACAAATGAATCGTTTTGGAATCCATAAAAATATTCCTTTCATGTATTACATTTTCAGTTGGCAAATACTTATTGAATGATTGAGATATGGCAGATGGATGTCCCCAGAAAAAGGAATCAGTCAAGTATGTGTGCATACGCTTAAAAAAAGATAAGATTAATTACAACACAAAAAATTGGGAATAACATTTAAAATCATAACCCCTGAATACTGTAAATTTTACCAAGAAACATCAATGTCGGGGTAAAATTGTTATTTAAAAGTTAAGTAATCTTTTTGTATAATATTATTAATACTCTATTTTTAATATTATTTTAATATTTTTAATATTGAGCACTATATATAAAAATTTCTTATATCTTAAATTTATATATGTCTGGAAAGTGACTTGATGGCTAGTTCCGACACAATAAATTTGTGTCTGGGCTCTTACAATATATCACTATTCTTGGTAGATATTATATTGTCACAGTGTGGGATAGTCAGTGAAAAAAGGGATGGAAAGCAAAAGAATACAGATGAATTTGGCTAGACTGAAAAAAAAAAAACAAAAAAAAAAATTTTGAAACTACCTGTGTCTCTCATTTCATGCACATGTGCAGAGGTGGCAATGTCAACAATGCCCAGTCTGATGAAATTTTAACGGATGATACAAGTCACATATAAACTTTTCCAGTTTGTCATATTTTTCTATACACACACACACACACACACACAGAGGAGGCATGGTGTAGTAATGGTTAGAAGCTTGCAGAGAGCCGAGTTCAAATTTCAAATCCGTTACATTCACTTACATGCTAATACCCTTGGGAAAGGTATGAATCCTCTTCTCCCTCCAGCTATGGGTAAATAGCAGGACAGACTGGGTTCTATAGCCTTGGATGGCAACTGGTCCAGGAGAAGGACAACTCTGAATTCAAAACCTGTGGAGTGTCATTTGGGGACCTTGTGGCATGTAGTGCACCAAGACTGTATTCAGCCCTTCAAAAAGTGTGGATGGTTCTACACAAAACCTTCACCACTATAATCAAATCTCATGTGCTGGTGTCGGGCTCTTGGTTCCTTGGAACTGATCTGCTTGACCCTCATGTGTCGAATTCAACAGGAGTGTTGAGAATATATATATATATATATATATATATATATATATATATATATGTGCAGGTATGCAGAAAAATAGGAAAGAACATGTTAGGTAAATAATCCGGAGTTCCTTAGTATTTTTGCTTTTATTTTTAAAAAGACAGTGCTCCATACAGAAGTAGAGCTTATATTATAATATTTTTTTAAAAAATATGATTCCTTCGCTACATAAGAGTTCTCATGTTTCAAAAGTGAGTGCTGAGACACTCAATATAATTTTTGAAATTAAGTTGAATTAAGGTGTCTGGTCTCGCTTCCTCGTCAAGCGAGAATTTGGGAATAAGCTATCTTGTGGTTTGCGCGTGTTTATAAGTATGGTCTCTTGCAACATTAGTTACTATGGAAACGGCTAGGGTTGGCCATATTGGTTAGGTGGTCGAAGAGTTAAGAATTAATTTTTATCTACAGACCAGTCCCCTTCGGAAAGTTTATGTCAGGTTATGTTGGGGTCCCTATTTCAAGTCTGATAGTAGTGGTCGCCGTCTAGTTGGTCTAAAAAGGCATTTTATGGCCTTGTGGCAGGTTGTTAAGTGTCGAGAGGATTCTGTTTCATTATTATCTGTCTACTAATCTCTTTATTTATTTGTTTATTCAAATGGTTGTTTCTTTTACAAACAAATCATATTTTTAAAAAAATATTATAATATATACATATATATATATATATATATATATATATATATATATATATATATATATATTCATGGAGACCTACTGGACACTATTCATAACAACACTAATATAATAGCATCATCTACATGCAAAAAAAAGGCTAAAAATAATGGAAGCCTTATTAATAAAAGCAAACAAACAAACCAACACTTAATAATATTAACTTTGAACATGGACACAATATCTTGACAGTGTTTTGAAAGATGAAAACATTTTATAAAACATATATACAACAAACTATTTCTTATTTTACAGTTAAAATATTTAACCCTTGAAAATGGCTAAATGTATAGCCAAATGTGCTCAGATGAAAAGAACATTTGGACAGTTTTTATCTAATTTATCATCCAAAAAGAAATAAATTATTAGATTGCATGAGAAATTGTAAAAAAAACTAAATAAAAGCACCTTGTCTGTTGTATTCAATGAAATGTGCATGAAAGAAGGATTGCTGCGTAAATACACAAATATATATATATGTATATATATATATATATTTATATATATTTTTGTCATCCACAGACAGACTGTTTCGCTGTTTCACAGCTCATCAGTGTGGCTAGACATCCAGTTGCCTCTAGCTAGGATCGAAACCCAACTGAATTTGCGTCAGTCCGAACTTCTCCCACTAAGCCGTCAGCGTACGGTACGGGATGAAGGTGAATTTTAGTGTGTTTATTTTTAGATTCGGATAAACACACAGTGACTGAGATATTTATATATATATATATATCTATATATATATATATATATATATATATAATGTGTGTATACGTGTGTGTGAATTGGGATCAATTACAGGTCAAATATGGATCAGAATCTGACTGAATGATAGAATAAAGAACAAACAGAAAATGTTTATAAATCTAACATGTTTTGCTTTTATCAAAGCTTCATACCTGCATTCCACTGGGCAAAGTTTGAATCCTACCAGAAAGCACATATTTTCCTCTATTAAGATTTTCTCAAATATTCAAGTCAGCAGATGAATATAAATATGTTGCTGTTAATAAATAGAATGCCTACTCAAATATCAGTAAATACTAAAATATAATGTTTAAAGTGATAAAATCTGTCAAATTAATAAATGAAAAATCTACTATTTCTTTAGAAAATTGCAATAAAGTCGTTCTGTATTTTTGGTCCCTTTTCTTTCGAACTGTTAAGTTGTTTGCCACTTTCTTAAAGCAGTCTTTTATTTATCAACCACAAAATTTTATGTAATAAGCTGAACAAGCATATAACTGGCTAATATTATGTTGAATTACCTCCCCACAACTTTCGCTTTTGCTTCTTGTTAAGTTTTAATATCAGATTTTGATACACCTTACAAAACAATGTAACAATCTGTATTTGCCCATAAGGAAGTTGTCTAGCTTTTATATGCAGACAACTTTGTGTTATGACCTGTATTAAAAAAATCTTTTCTGCTGAATTTGAATTTAGTAGAGGTCACATTCAATTGGTTAATCACTCAAAGCTGACAAGTCTAATTTTAAAACGTATTCTGCTTTTTGAAATCAAATTAATCTTTTACTTGCCAATAGTTCAACATCACCTGAAGAGACACATTTAGGGTGTTGAAACATAATTATAATTGTGAAGCGATTTTTTATAACATATTTTAATGTCCTAAAATAAATAACATACATACATATATATATATATATAAAGTTTTTCTTTTCAGAGGATAAATTATATAAAAATTGTCCGAATGTTCTTTTTATCCGAGCGCTTTCAGCTATACATTTAGCCATTATCAAGGATTATATTTCAACTGTTAGAATTAGAAATAGTTTGTTATGTGTATGTTTTATAAAGTGATTCATTTTTTTTGTTTCAAAACACGGTCAAGATATTATGTCCATGTTCAAAGTTAATATTATTAAGTGTTGGTTTGTTTATTTTTATAATTTCTAATTCTAACAGTTGAAATATAATCCTTGATAATGGCTAAATGTATAGCCGAAAGCGCTCGGATAAAAAGAACATTCGGACAATTTTTATATAATTTATCCTCTGAAAAGAAAAACTTTATTAGATCGCACGAGAAATTATATAAAAAACTAAATAAAAGCACCTTGTCAGTCGTTTTTAATGAAATGTGCTTGAAAGAAGGATTGCTGCCTAAATACACAAATATATATATATATATATATATATATATATATATATATATATATATATATATATATATATATATATACAGACACACAAATGGTTACACATGGTGAATGTCCACTCATGACTGAGCATGGCTACTTCTTAAACACATTCAGAATCATTTCCGATTTTCATCTTCTTGTTAGTGTTGTCTTAGATTTCTCTTAAGTCCTGGCACTAATTTCACTTGAGACCATATGATATACATGTTAGTACGTCACTGATCACAGGCTGTTTTGATTTAAAATGCCTTGCGAGGCCACTAGAGTTTCTGTATACCTTGCAACAGATAGTACATGAAAAGCCATCCAGAATGTCCAGCATTAGGCATCTTTTGGTGTCATTTCATATGACTGGCCATACCTGTTTTCGACAAGCAGATACACCCAATGTTACAAGTCAGGTCTTTCTTAGATCCCTCTCCTGGAAGAGGTGTAGCCTCCTCCATATACCTAGCTGCACACTTAACTTCTGCATTTTCAATCCTTCTTTCCTCAAAGCCTTTCATGACTTGCACGATCTCACCCCTTCACCCATCTCTATACTTTCCTTCTTCCATATTTGAGTATTAATGCAGGCTTTCCTAAGGGAGACCTTCAGTCTGTCTTTAAAACATTTTTGGAGCTTACAAGCTGGTCACTTGCCATCTCTACATTCACCATACATGACTTCTCAAGATGAACAATATGTCTGCATCAACAGAAGTGGTGTTTCATGATAATAGATTCAATGCTGGGGAGATCTGTCCTTCGATGCCCCATAGTGTCTGGAATATAGATCTGTCCTTTGATGCACCATAGTGTCTGGAGTGTAGATCTGTCCTTTGATGCACCATAGTGTCTGGAGTGTAGATCTGTCCTTCGATGCACCATAGTGTCTGGAGTGTAGATCTGTCCTTCAATGCACCATAGTGTCTGGAGTGTAGATCTGTCCTTCGATGCACCATAGTGTCTGGAGTGTAGATCTGTCCTTCAATGCACCATAGTGTCTGGAGTGTAGATCTGTCCTTCGATGCCCCATAGTGTCTGGAGTGTATATCTGTCCTTTGATGCACCATAGTGTCTGGAGTGTAGATCTGTCCTTCGATGCCCCATAGTGTCTGGAGTGTAGATCTGTCCTTTGATGCACCATAGTGTCTGGAGTGTAGATCTGTCCTTCGATGCACCATAGTGTCTGGAGCGTAGATCTGTCCTTCGATGCACCATAGTGTCTGGAGTGTAGATCTGTCCTTCGATGCACCATAGTGTCTGGAGTGTAGATCTGTCCTTCGATGCACCATAGTGTCTGGAGTGTAGATCTGTCCTTCGATGCCCCATAGTGTCTGGAGTGTAGATCTGTCCTTTGATGCACCATAGTGTCTGGAGTGTAGATCTGTCCTTCAATGCACCATAGTGTCTGGAGTGTAGATCTGTCCTTCGATGCACCATAGTGTCTGGAATGTAGATCTGTCCTTCGATGCACCATAGTGTCTGGAGTGTAGATCTGTCCTTCGATGCACCATAGTGTCTGGAATGTAGATCTGTCCTTTGATGCACCATAGTGTCTGGAGTGTAGATCTGTCCTTTGATGCACCATAGTGTCTGGAGTGTAAATTTGCCATAAGATTTTCATAATTGAGTGGAGACACCTTTGATGAAAGCATTCCAGATATTTGATGTACCTTCTGTAAGTTGTCCAGATCTCACATCTGTATAAGAGAATCACTATGACACAGGCATGATAAACTCTGATCTTTGTGGTGATAGAGAGTCTGGCTCCAATCTTGCCATAGGCATTACATACTTTTGATACTTATCTCTTCATCGAGGGTGTTATCTCTTGAGAGTGTACTACCCCAGGTATACAAAAGTATCAAGTACGTCAAATCTCTTGCTGTTGACAAATTGAAGGAGGGATGCAGGTTTTGCCCAGTGCAGGTTGGTTCATTACTATGGTCTTCTTCAAGCTAATTGTCAGGCCAAACTCATCACAAGCTGCAGAGAAACAATCCATGAAAACTTGTAGATTTACCTCAGAATGGGTGATGAAGTCAGTCATCAGCGTAGAGCAGATCTCTCATGGGTGTGATGAACATTTTGGTGACTGCATCAAATTGGCAGAGGTTGAACAACTTGCCAGTTGTTTGGTATCAGATACAGCACTTACTTCATTATCTATGAATGCCCTTAAAAAGACCATAGCAAAGAAGATCACAAAAAAAGTAGGTGCACATAGATCACCCAGCTCCAACCTAGCTTCCACTGAATTAGGGTCTAACAGGTCTAACAGCTCCCCACCAACACAGATCCATGCCTTCATGTCATCATGCATTAATCAAATCAGACCAACTAATTTTTCAGGGCAACCAAGCTTTGACAGAATCTTCCAGAGTGCTCCTTTGTTCACTGTATTGAACACCTTTGTCAGATCAATAAAGCACTGATACAGGTCCAGTCCTTGTTCTTGGTACTTGTCCTGTAACTCCCACACAGTAAAGATATATACATCATTCCTGATTAGGTTTGAATCCGCATTTGGATTCTGGCAGTATGTTTGGGGCTATGTTCTCAAGCAGACGATTCAGGAGCACACTTTTCTAATTACTGACCACAAAGAGATTCCGCAATGGTTGTCAAATAAGTCCTTGGGGTCTTTCTTGAACAAAGACATGAGTATCACATCTCTCCAATCCTGAGGTACCAGCCCTTTCTCCAAGACCTGCTGAAAGACAAAGTGTACCAGCCTAATCACATTTTCACCACCCATTTGCAACAGTTTACACTTGATGCCATCTTTCCTTGGGGCCTTGCTAATGTCCATCATTCAGATGGCTATTTCAACTTCTACAAGGCTTGTTGGAGTATCCTATTCATCAATGGGCGGTGACTGGGGCAGCTCTTCAATAACTGCAAAATCAACCTGAGAACTGCAATTCAGGAAATCACTGAAGTGCTCACACCAGTATGCCTTTACTTCATCAGGATTGCATAGGAAAATATTCATATCTTTAGAACTCACTGGAGCAAAAACTGACACTGACAGCCCATATATAGCTCTTAGTTGATTGTATAGTGATTTGGAATCATGTTTGCAGAAATTTGAATTTAGTGTACCTTTGCCCACTACCAGGCGTTCTTTGCCGTGTGCAGCTCACGTTGCATGTGTGTTTTGCAGTTCTTGAAATCTATTTCAAGCTGCTTCATTTCAGGGAGGTTTGCTGGACAAGAAAGTAGCCTGTCCAGCTATTTCTTCTCTCCTAAGAGACTGATTATCAGTTCCTGGTTATCTGAGAACCAATTTTGTTGCTTCCTGCTGACTAAACCAAACGAGTCTACATAGACCTAACAAGAGTTCCAGAGGGGTCTGTCACTTTTGCCAGATCTATTGCCTGAACGGTAGATTGAAAACATCCAAACTTTTCAGCACATCTGGGAGATGTCAATTCTTTATGTAACCCTCAACCAAGACTTCCTCATTTTTATTTTCACATGCATACCTGTGTAGATATGCAGATAGATATTTATAAAGAATATGACAAACTGGAAAGGTTTTTTGTGACGCATTACGATATCATCAAACTGGGCTTTGTTGACATTGCCTGTCTACATATGTGCACAAAATTAGAGATGTGGGTAGATTCAATATTTTTGAAAGAATATTTTTTTTCTCAATCTAACCAAATTCATCTGTATTCTTTTTCTTTTTCTCTCCCTCACCTTTGTCCCTGACTATCCTACAATGTGACAATATAAAATCTACCAAGAATGGTGATATATTGCAAGAGCCTGGATGCAAATTTATCGTGGCTGAATAGAAAGATATACAAATTTATAAATGCTCATACACAAGAACACATCACATTTTTTGACAGGTATATTCAATAAAGTCAATATTTTGATAGTTAAATTCAATTACATATGCTGTCTGGTTCATTAGAGTTGATAATTGACCACAGACAGCTTTGAGTCGACAAACTACATGTAAGAAGAACTCAGAGGTGGGTGTGGCTGCAGTCAGATTAATACTACTTCTATTTACCATACCCCTTCATAACATGGGCGATCATGGCTCTCCACAATTTCCTGTCCTTTCTAGCTTAGTAAATTTTGTCTTTTTGCTATCTCTCCTAAACCCTGTTCTGCCATCCATTCACACAAGCTTGTTAGGTAGTTTATGCACTGTTTTCCTCTGTTCCTCTTGCTTTCAATATGTCCTGTAAGTGTTCAATTTTCCAAGTCCTCTTTCTTCATTATTTGCCCTAGAAATTTCAACTATCTCTTTTTGCTGTTAAGTATTAAGTGTTCTTTTTGTTCCCATTTTCTCTAACACTTTGTCATTGCTGACATGTTCAGTTCATAATATTCTTAGCATCCTTCTAAAGATCAGTACCAAATAACGGAAACCACACATTTGAAGACTACCAACAGCAGCAATAACTAAAATGGATAGTAATTTTTATTCTTTTTCAATTTAAATGTAAAATCTCCTAAAAGTTCAGTGTAAAGAAAGATAAATGAGCATTTAATTTTATTTCTACAAGGAAACATTTCCCATTCATTGACCAAGCCACCAGTACTGCTTTCCATTCAAATTTATAAAATTTTATCTTAAAACAATTTTTCGGGAAAATAGCTTTCTCAAGTCCAGTTGCTGCTATCACTTTTTTCAATATTGATGGGGGTTTCCTTTTTAACCAGTGTGCTGGATTCACCTGCAGGCTGAAACCTAGGCCCTCAAAATCTAGGGGGCTTCCACCCAAGGTGTATAATATTTTTGACACTGTCATAGGCCTTTCTTACACATGCTGTCATAATGTATTGTAGACTCTAAACAACCCTTCAGTAAGTTTAAACAATCATAATCACCCTCAGCTTTACTCAGTTTGTTTAATTCAACACTCTCTCATTTTCCTCTATTCATGAGAATTGGAGATTTGGAGGGGCCTCGCAAGTGGAATAGCCTAGGGTCTCTTTTCATCTAAATCTGGCCCTGTTCTTAACTTTTTAATTTGAAGTAGTGTGGAATGTCAAGATCTTGATTGTGTTATTATTTTCACTATTTTCATTATTTTCATGTTACATATGATATCCATTTTAGGCGTTACTACTGTTGAAAGTCCTTTCTTTTATTTTGGTACTGTTCTTTCTTTGTGGTTCTGTAACACCAATCTATAAGGTTCAAAGAAGGATGGTCTTCATCAAGATGCATAGAATTCACTCACTCAAAGCCATTTTTAACCATCAGTCTTAGAAAACAGTTGTATACAGCTAACTGCTGAGATATTTCTGAATGGGTTTAGTGCCATGCATGGAATCCATATAAGAGTCCAAATCTTACAAGCCTATTTAAGAACATGACTCGAATTTTCAGTTTAATGTTTTGGTTTTGTAGCAATTTGCATTGCTGGCAAAACTATCACGAACACAGCCTATTCTATATTCAGTTTCCTTATTGCCTATGGTAAATTTGTTATATGTGCTCCATACACTGAAGCATTTGAATTTTTTCCAATACTAATGTTTATCCAATACAAGGCTCAAGAGACATGCAAGGTAGAGCCTTACTGTGTGATGTGAGCATAAGAAAAGCCAAGATAATGGTTACCGTATATACTCATGGATAGGTTGCACTTTTTTTACCAAAAATTTCACAAAATATTAGGGGTGCAATCTATCCACTCGACATAAATCTAAAACAACATTACCATGTCATTATGATTTCTGAGAAATCGGAAATGAAACCCATAAACACTAAAGCTGTGGTTTTTCTCTGTATAGAAACAATTTATCTATCATATATACTGACTCACTGCTTTAAACTTACCTCATGTTGCTAGATTCACATATCCATCACAATAAAGAAATAAAATTATAAAATATTCATTGATCCATCAGTCACTGTTCAGTCAGGGCCCTTGCACTAGACTGATATAGAAAATAACAAACGTATGAATCTAATACCCAAAACGTTTGCACTATTTTACATTGCGCAGAGATATAGTTGGTAGCCAAATTTATAGTTTATAATTTTTGCAAACTCTAATCATGAATAAAAAATGAGTTATGAAGCAGGTTTTAAATTAAAAGTACTAAATTATGCAGAAGAACATGGAAATCGATCTGCAAAAGTGTATTAATAACTGTTGGCTTTGAAATAAAGGTATAAATAAAGGTAGATATTTGATAATTCTTACATTTAAAAAGGGCTGTATAACTTCCCAGATTATAGTGTGACCTATCTGCAAGTCAACAGTAAATCATCAATTATTAAGCCTAAAAAGTAGGGGTTCAACCTATCCGGTGGGATGACCTATCTGTGAGTATATACGGTAACCTTAAACTTGAAGAGGTTAAGATTGTAGTGTTTGGGAAAACATCTGGCAGGAATCTTTTCCAGGAAGCAGCTGTTCTTGGGGAGAATCTATCCAAGTGGAACTAGGAAGGGAATGGATATGATTCACCCATGTGTATGTAGTATGGCAGATCCCAATTGTTAAGGGCAGGGTTGCATATGCCATGGAGTATTGAAAGGCTCACAATGTTTCACCTGTGGGAAAGGGATTGTAGGGTGAAAAATAATTCATCACCCACAAGTCTGTGTAGACACTTTTGAATTCTATTAAGATAGGAAAGTGAAGACTATAGCAGGAATATTCCATTTTTTGTCTGATCCAGCTCTTATAAAGATAAAGCATGGCAGGAGGAGTCAGATACTTACTGCAGCAGTACATACACCAATGTATTTGAAGTGTTTATACTCTGTTTGAGGCTTTTTTGCTAATCACTCCCAAGGGACCATAGACAGTACCTGATTCCACAATCACTTAAAGGCTAATTCAGTTTAGAATATTCAAACACAATTTCTATATAAAATCGAGTTCTTTTTCATTTATTTGGAAACTAAAATTATGATTGATTTGTTTTTTACAGCTTAGCAACCCTTTGCAAGTTAATTAAAGCCAGATAATATTTTTAGATAGTAATAATTTTTTTCTTTTGAAATAATAATGATTTACTGCTACTAATTAACCCATAGCTAGGGGAAGAAGAGGCGGATTCATACCTTTCCCAAGGATATTTGTGCACAAGTAAATATAATGAATTCAACTGGAATTGGAACTCGGCTCTCTGATTTCACTGTTATCCATTATGCCATTTGTACATTCAAGCTTACAGCACTTGGTATTCCCAGGAACTTACCCACCTCTGTACTGACCAGGCTTGTTGTTGCTTAACTTTGGTTATCATACAAGAACTAGTGCTTCAACATGATATCACTGTAAGCTTTATATGAAAATATGTATATTTTCAAGTGGTTACCCATCTAGGTACTGAACAAGCCCTATGTTGCTTAACTTTGGTAATCATAACAGAATAGATATTTCAACGTGATATGGCTATGAGCTTTATTCACTTTCATCCCTGACGTGCGCCGACGGCTTAGTGGGAGAAGTTCCGACTGACGCAAATTCAGTCGGGTTTCGATCCTAGCTAGAGGCAACCGGACGTCTAGCCACACTGATGAGCTTTGTAACAGCGAAACAGTCTGTCTGTGGATGACAAATATATATATATATATATATATATATATATATATATATATATATATATATACTCGATTCTCCCGTCAAACTTGACGTATGAGGATCAAGCAGATCAGTTCCTAGGAAACTGACACCAGCACATGAGATTTGAATATAGTGGTGAAGGTTTTATGCAGAACCATCCACACTTTTTGAAGGGCCAAATACAGAGACTTGGTGCACTACATAACACAGGGTCCTGAAATGATCCTCCGCAGGTTTTTGAATTCAGATTTGTCCTTCTCCTAGACTAGTTGCCATCAAAGGCTATAGATCCAGTCTGTCCTGCTATTTACCCATAGGAAGGAGAAGAGGATTTACACCTTTCTCAAGGATATTAGCACGTAAGTGAATGTAATGGATTTGACTGGAATTCGAACTTGGCTCTCCGATTCGTCAATCCAAGCCGCTATCCATTACTCCACTGTGCCTCCTATACTCCACCATGCCTCATATATATATATATATATATATATATATATATATATATATATATATATATATATATATATATATATATAATTATTTATTTGAATTTTTCGAATCACCCTATACTTGTTTCTTGATTGGCTACTCTAGCTTATGTAACAGCGTTTACTCCTAGCTAAGGATCGTTGATTAATTTGAAAATTTTAAAACCATTTATTCTATATTCTATATCATCACTTGACAAGACACAAGAAGTGTTGAAACAAAATGGCTACTTTTGTCATGATTTTATAACATATTTATGTTGTAATATTCAAATAAATAATTATATCTGCTCTACTCTGTATTGAGCACTCTTTAAAGAATATTACTTGTTGGTTATTGGATTTCACTCCGTATATACCAATCCTAAACTTGGGTATATATATATATATATATATATATATATATATATATATATATATTATATATATATTCTCCTAAGCAGTCACCCATCTATGTACTGACCATGTTCAATTTTGCTTAACTGGTGATCAAATGAGATCTGGTGTTTCAATTAATTGCCTTTTTGTTCTTTTTCAGATAAATATGTTATTGTTGGTGCTCATGTTGACTCCTGGACACAGGGTGCAGTAGACTCCGGCAGTGGTTATGCCATACTTATGGAACTGGTGAAGTCATTCTCGAATGTTATGAAAAATGAAGGTAAGGTCATTTCAAAGGAGAAAATTCCGATTTGGTTTGGGGGAGGGGGGTTCTCTTTCATTTTATAACGTTTCTATTCCAAACCTTAGCTGCAAACCTAATATCAGTCAGACATTCAGTATTTAATTGTTATTCTTCTTCTTTTATGTGCTGAGCCCTTTCCAGATGTTCTCTACAACGTCCTATCCTTTGTAGCAAGTTTTCTCCCCTTACTATTCCTTCTCGTCCATGTGTTGCCATTCATTTTCACAAGCTCCTTAGGTATGTTACTTAGTGTTTCACTGTCCCTCTTGCCTTCCGTATGTTCTGTGAGTGTCAAATCCTTCAAGCCGTTTTTCTTCATTTTGTATCCCAGAAATGCGTCTATTTCTCTCTGATCCTAAGTAAAATAAGAGAACTGATATTAAAATGGATATCTCATTGTTTTCTCTGAGCCTACACTACCCTGTGCCAAGCTGTATAGACTAAAATTCAATGGAAACAGGTATAACAGTGACTAAGCTGTACAATAAAAGAACAACATAAGTTATTACCAGACATGGACAGCAAAACAAGAACAATCTATCCTCATAGATTAAATAAAATTAAATTGAAAGAAACTTGGATTGGCAGACATCTGAAGAAGGTTGGAATGCACAATGTGATCACAACAAAGATGAGGATATTAGTCTGATGGAAATTGTAAATAAAAAAAAACTTACTGCATTTAATAGCATATAAGATCTTCCATTTTCCCCAAAACAAAATGGTTAAAAAACTATAAAATCCAAAGAAAAATATTATTGGTCCCGTCATCCTGGCATCAGTCACTTTCTTACAGCTATAATATAGCTTCCCTGTGACTTTTTCTTATATACTGTACCTTTGAACACTAATGGATATGTCCCGATCCTTATAAATACGTCAGACGCTATTATAAGTGGGGGTAATATGCTGTTTAAGTAGTCCACCGCTAGCAGTGGTTTACCTACTTCACACTGCTGGCGAGTATTGTATTTTGTTGATGTTATAAAGATTACCATTTTATTTCTAACTTCTGTTTTGGTTATTCCTCATTCAGTAATCCTTTCTAGGTTACAACACTTTTCTATAAAAAAATATATGGGAAATTGCGATATCTGATGCTATAGATTACAGGTACTTGAACATACCCTAACAGAAATAATTGTCTTTTTATGTCATCCGAACCAGTTTATGTGTGGATTTTAAGCAGCCATTTTTGTAGATATGATTATTCAAACAGTTTTTCTTGTTCATCTCACTCAGAAAGAACATCAAAATTCAACAAGATCACTGTTTTTCTAGTTGAAAAGATGAGACACACAATGCTAAATTCAAAAGGCCAAACATCTGCTAATGAATTCTAGAAAAGATATTGAGTAAAATATTGTGATATATTAAAATACCAATCTAAGAATTATATAGGCTAATTATTGCAAATCTGGATAATGAGGATAGATAGCAATTAACCTTTGATTTGAAGTAGTTAAAGGAAATATCCATGTGGGAGTTTGTTGGCTGCCATATGGGGGGGGCACTGATATTACATTGCATTGAACACTCTTCTTTTTTTTCTAACAAAATTTTCCTGTTTCTTAATATTTTGCTTAACATTTGGAAGGCATCTTTCACTATTCCAATACACCTTCAGATTTCTGTATCACATTTCCATTATCTTTTATAATACTTCCCATATATTTAAATTTCTGTCCTTGCTTGAATCTGTCAAAACAGAAACAAAAGACTTATCGTATTTGACAGAATATAATATTCACACAATTTTTTCAAAAAAATATGGGAAGCCATAGCTTAGTAATTCTTAGATCTCACCTAAATCAAATAACAGTTCTTATATGTCAGCAAAGTAAATGTATGTGAGTTGGAATCGGTGTACATTGCATTGAGCGCCTTTATACAGCAGTTTTTTGTAGGTCTGATTATTCAAATAAATTTTCTTGTTCATTTCTCTCAGCAAGAACATCACAATTTAACAAGTTCGTTATGGTTTTCCAATTGACAAGGTGAGATGTACAATGAAAGCACCAAAGGCCACAAGATATAACTATAACATCTCCCAAAGAGGTTTGAAAACATATCAACTAAAACACTGTGGTATATTAAAATACCAATCTAAAAAATAAATACCAAGATCAGAAATGTACAACAATTTAAATATCTGGGAAGTGTTTTAACAAAGGATGGAAAGTGCAGTGCTGAAATCCGAAGTTACATTGGGATAGTAAGATGCTTTCCAAAAGATAAGCAAAGTATTAAGAAATAGAAAAATTTCATTAGAAACAAAGAAAAGGGTACTGAATATGAGGAGCAAATACATTTAGACACTTATTATAATGCCATCCTAAAGCTAAGCAAAGTATTAAGAAATAGGAAAATTTCATTATCAACAAAGAAAAGAGTACTGAATATGAGGAGCAAATACATTTAGACACTTATTATAATGCCATCCTAAAGCTAAGCAAAGTATTAAGAAATAGAAAAATTTCATTAGAAACAAAGAAAAGAGTACTGAATATGAGGAGCAAATACATTTAGACACTTATTATAATGCCATCCTAAAGCTAAGCAAAGTATTAAGAAATAGAAAAATTTCATTAGAAACAAAGAAAAGAGTACTGAATATGAGGAGCAAATACATTTAGACACTTATTATAATGCCATCCTAAAGCTAAGCAAAGTATTAAGAAATAGGAAAATTTCATTATCAACAAAGAAAAGAGTACTGAATATGAGGAGCAAATACATTTAGACACTTATTATAATGCCATCCTAAAGCTAAGCAAAGTATTAAGAAATAGGAAAATTTCATTAGAAACAAAGAAAAGAGTACTGAATATGAGGAGCAAATACATTTAGACACTTATTATAATGCCATCCTAAAGCTAAGCAAAGTATTAAGAAATAGAAAAATTTCATTAGAAACAAAGAAAAGAGTACTGAATATGAGGAGCAAATACATTTAGACACTTATTATAATGCCATCCTAAAGCTAAGCAAAGTAGTAAGAAATAGGAAAATTTCATTAGAAACAAAGAAAAGAGTACTGAATATGAGGAGCAAATACATTTAGACACTTATTATAATGCCATCCTAAAGCTAAGCAAAGTATTAAGAAATAGAAAAATTTCATTAGAAACAAAGAAAAGAGTACTGAATATGAGGAGCAAATACATTTAGACACTTATTATAATGCCATCCTAAAGCTAAGCAAAGTAGTAAGAAATAGAAAAATTTCATTAGAAACAAAGAAAAGAGTACTGAATATGAGGAGCAGATACATTTAGACACTTATTATAATGCCATCCTAAAGCTAAGCAAAGTAGTAAGAAATAGGAAAATTTCATTAGAAATAAAGAAAAGAGTACGAAACTCAGTCCTCCTATATGGCAGTGAATGCTGGACAATCTCTTCACAGATGAAAAAGAAACTTGAAGCAATGGAAATGTGATTCCGCAGAAGGATACTGAGAATACCATGGATCAAATGTGAACAACAACAAGGTTTGAGAAGAAATAGAAAGGAA
>OZ038494.1:52072881-52132881 GCA_964036315.1 Acanthosepion esculentum
ATCTCCCTTTAACCCTCTCCCTGGCTTTTACTTTTAAATGTACTTTTTATTACATGAGGTATATTCTCATTCTGAAAATGTGGCCCAGAGAAAAGAAATTTGGAAACCACTGCACTAAATATATCCCTCCAACAATTGGTAATGTCCACAACAACTCCTTCTCCACATTTTATTTTATCTGCTTCATTTTGTAGTCAAACTATTGTTCTTGTTCCTTTCCAGGGAAGAGACAAAAACTAGATCTTAATATTGAAGGACTTCTCCTGTAGTTACTGATACAGGATACGTTTTTGCCTTGTAGTTTGGTAATAAATTATCTTTTTAAAAAATTACCAGTCAATTTTGTTAAAAGATGTACTTAATAAACATAAAGAGATAGAATATTTGCAAAATCTTGCATGGCCCTCTCTCTCCCTTTCACAATACCTTCTTTCTTTTTTATGCACCATATCTCCTCATGACTTAGGTAATCATGGTTCTCCACAACTTCCTGCCCTTAGTAGCTATTGATAAATTTTGTCTTTTTGTTATGCATCCTATACCCTGTTCTGCTATCCATTTGCACAAGCTCACTTGGTTGGCTATGCATTATTTCCTGCTGTCTTGCCTTCAATCTGTCCTGTGAGTATCAGATTTTTCAAGCCCTCTTTCCTGATTATGTGCTCTAGAATTTTCAACTGTCTCTTTCTGATGTTAAGTATAAGTTTCCTTTTTGTTTCCATTTTCTTTAAACTGTCATCATTACTCACAGGTTTGGTCCATAGTATTCTCAGCACCCTACTGTAGAATCACATTTCTGTTGCTTCAAATCTCTTCTTCATCATTTAATTTAGGTTTTTGGATCCATATAAATCTAGTTAGGAACCTGCTCCTAAGGGAGTCTACAGATTCCAAGGTTGGTGGTGCTCTAGTTAGGAAGTTCATGCCCTCCCCATTGTTTATTGCCTGCTTTTATTATGAGTTAAAGTTTGCTGTGTATTTTTTTACCAAGTCAAATGCCTTTTTTAGAATCAACCAAACCTCAGCAATGTCTTTTGTTATGTCTTTAAATGGACTTGGAAAAGCCTGAATCAGGAAGCACAGAATAAAATTGAATATGAAACCAATACTGTTAAAGATATAACTGTCCTAAATAAAGTTAATATAAGAAGTAATTATATGATGGTTGCTAGAAAAGTCAAATTTGGTTTTAAAATTGAGAGTGAAATATGAAAGAAAACATTTTTTGTTTTTTTTAATTATTTCACCCACAAACGAGGCAATAATACCAGTAAGATTCAAGGAGTTACTGTGAGTGAAAGAGAATTAGAAGACTTTAGTGAAAAAAAAAGGACAATAAAAGAACAGAGTTCAGAAGACAGAAGATGGCGATTGGCACTGGATTTAAATTTTTGAATAGTAAAGACTGTAAGTGACAAGTGAAGCAAGAAATCAGAAGGTAAGAAGTGTGAGAAAAGAAACTATTAGAATGGAAAATAAAGTTACATCTAGCTAGTTCACCAGTAATTTGGTGAGACCTAATTGCCACTCTAGTAGTACACTAAAATTCATGCAGTTGAGGCACCAAGGAGGAAACTCATTAGAACAATTTCTATGAAAATATTTGTAGTAAAGACAGAGAGAAGTGAAATGAGGAAAGAAAATATAAATAGCAAATTGGTAACCATAATGAAAGAAGCAGCAGAGATGAGAAGGAAAACAGATGCAGCCATAACAAAGGGAGATAACTCATTTTGAAAGATGTTGCCAGTTTCAGCAAATGCTTTGTTGCAACCAGACCAATTTCCTATCTATTTAATCTAAACTACTGAACTATTCCTGGAAATGAAGTCCACACAATGACTTTCTTCAACTAACATAAGTATCTAAATTGCTTATCTGAGCCAATTTGTTCTTTGAACTGTTTTCATTTAATTTGTGTGTCGACCCCCCCACCCCCGGCCATCTCTGTAAAACCTAAGGATTTTCAATTAAAATTAGAGAAGTCTACCTTAAATAAATTTATAACCCTAAATAAATAGCTTCTACATTTTTAGGACATACTTTACCAGACTTAATCTCATATATCCAAACACTTTAAACTAAAAACTTCTACAAACAATATCAAAGAAATGATCCTTCATTGACTTCATAAATATATATATATATATATATATATATATATATAATCCTATTACTATAAAAGTTATTGTTATTTTATATGTTTGAGTTGATATACCTTTTCATTTTTTTTTAACTTAAACAGTGAAATGAACAGATAAAGAAGTCCTACTAAAGAAAAATGTGCTTCCCATTAGAAATAAAACCTGTTTCCTCCCTCTCGGTTTAGGCTGGTTGATATTAATTTCATTTATAGTAGGAAGAAATAATTAAGGTAAAAAAATTAATTTAAAAATTACTGTATATATACATACATATATATATATATATATATATATATATATATATATATATATATATATATATATATATATATATATATATATATAAATTAATAAATATATATATATATATAAATATATCAAATTAATAAATGAAAATTCCATTCCTAAATATATATATATATATATATATATATTTAGGAATGGAATTTTCATTTATTAATTTGATATATTTTTAATTTATTTGTTTAAATGTTATTTTTAATGGATGCTCATATTTGAGTAGATGTTCCTTTTTTTTTATTTATTAAACAATATTTTTATTTATTTCCATCTACCGTCCCGAATATTCAAGAAATCTTGTTAGAAAAATAAGCACCCTCAAGCATTTCTGAATTGGGAAAGATCTGTGTTCAAAAGCACTATCAGGGCTTTGTTTGATCAGAAGTTTCTCATGGCCAAGAAGTCAAGGCATGTCAGATCTAATGATGGTTTCCCCTAGGGGATGCATGAAACTATGAGTCATGCTACCAGTGAGGGATTATATATATATATATGTATATATATATATATATATATATTTATATATATATATACATATATATATATATATATATATATATATATATATATATATACATACATACATATATATATATATATATATATATATATATATATATACATACATATATATATATATATATATATATACATATATATATATATATATATATATATATATACATACATATATATATATATATATATATATATACATACATATATATATATATATATATATATACATATATATATATATATATATATATACATATATATATATATATATATATACATATATATATATATATATATATACATATATATATATATATATATATATACATATATATATATATATATATATATATACATATATATATATATATATATATATATACATATATATATATATATATATATATATATACATATATATATATATATATATATATATATATACATATATATATATATATATATATATATATATACATACATATATATATATATATATATACATACATACATATACATATATATATATATATATATATATATAATATGCTTACAATCTATCTATCTATCTATCTATCTATATATATATATATATATATATATGTATTTATATATGTATAATTAAAACAAAAAGTGACCCACATGTGCTTGGTTTGGTTTGGTTTGTTTTGTTTTATGGCATATCAACCTCAATGGGTCATTTAATGTCAACAACTTTTTTTTCCTGGTAATATTTTTGTTTTGTCAAAAATCTATTTCTGGAAATATTTTTTTCCTCAAAATTGTATAGCTGGTAATAGTTTTTTTCAAAAAACGTATTACTGGTAATAGTTTTTTTCAAAAAACGTATTACTGGTAATAGTTTTTTTCAAAAAACGTATTACTGGTAATAGTTTTTTTTTCCAAAAAGTATTGCTGGTAATAGTTGTTTTTCAAAAATGTATTGCTGGTAATAGTTTTTTTCCATCAGAAATTCATTTCTGGTAATAGTTTTATTTCCAAAATCATGTTGCTGGTAATAGTTTTTTTTTTCAAAATTGTATTACTGGTAATAGTTTTTTTTTCTTCAAAAATTTATTTCTGGTAATAATTTTTTACAAAGTATTTCTGGTATTAAAATGTATTTTTACACTTTCAAAATGCTTTTTACCTCAGTTTCGGGGTTAACTATTTGCCCATAGCTGGGACCCTAACAGGTGCTACCACCCCGGGTCGGAGTGGATCTGGGAACACCAGCAATTAAGAGGTGGTTCCATGCTCCTCAAAGTCTTCTGATCAGAGGCCTTGCTGTTGGACGTAGTTTATCATCTTACCCTGGACGCGAATGCAGTTTGTCGTCATACCCAGGACGGCACATGTGCTTCTTACAATATGTAAAATAAATAGGTTGGTTAATAAAAGAAGGACAAATGAAAGGGTGCCAATATAATCAGTATGATAAACATTTATTAAATATTAACCATATGACAAAAATGAAGCATGGAGAGAAAGGTTTGGAATTTTCGGACATGCCTGTATCCTTCGTCAATGGTCTGAGGAACAAACAGAGAAATGGGAATTACTCACCATCATATATAATTAGAAGAAAAGGTCCACATGTGCTTCTTATAGTATTTAACATAGATAGGTTAGTTTATAAAACAAGGACAAACAAAATGGTATCAATATAATCAGTATGAAAAACATTTATTAAATATTAATTATTAGCCATATGACATAAATGAAGCACAGAAAGAAAAGTTTTTTAGTCTGGAATTTTCGGACATGCCTGTGTCCTTCATCAATGGAGAGAGAAATAAATAGAGAAATGGGAATTACTCACTGTCAGATGTTTTTATAGTATTTTCCAGTGGAAATCATATTGTTAGCAAAAACCAGATATCTATCTGATTCCTCGATGTGCAAAATTTTTATGAAAATAAACTTAAATTTAAAATTTTGATTGGCAAAAAACTGTTTGGCCAGTCTATAGTTACTAGTGTGTGTTGTGGGGGAGGGAGATTGTAAATATTGTTGAAGAGAGTTATAGGTTGGGGAGGGGGAAAGAATTCTCTATTGTAGCAAAAATTGGCAGTTGAGTGTTGAAAGACGGAACTATGGTTAGAATATGATGTGATGAAATTTATATATATATATATATATATATATATATATATATAAATTTCATCACATCATATATATATATATATATATATATATATATATATATATAATGGTTAATTACACATTTCCAATCATACCCGTCTCCAGGGCAGCTAACAAATACCTATTACAGTTGCCAACTCATCACAGAACATCCACTGTGGTTTTACATTGAAACTATGCTGTGCAGACCTTAGTTACAGTATCTGATAGAGACCACATAATCGAATCAGAAATGAAGTATGAAGAGTAATGCTTTATTTTCGGAAGTTTCAGAGACTCGTCTGTGTCCTTCATTAATGGTCCAAGGAACGAACAGAGAAATAGGAATTACTCAACAACAGATGTTTTTGTAGATGGGGTATTTTCCAGTGGAAACCATTTTATTAGCAAAAACCACATCGCTGTCTGATTCCTTGATATGCAAAACTTATTTTTTATGAAAATAAAATTTAAAATTTTGATCTGAGTAAAAGTATTAGGCAGGTCTATTGTTACTCGTCTGTGTCGTGAGATTGTAAACATTGATGAAGAGAGTTATAGGTTAGGGAGAGGGAAAGACATCTTATGTGTAGCAAGTAATATTTAGCCACCCCCCCACAAGGGCTACATGTGGCACAAGGCCGAGTTTAATGTGGGTTTTCCGAGCCCGTAGGCTCGGCCAAAAATATTCCCTATTGGAACCCGTAAAAACGGGTTCAGGGACAGTCTACCTCCTCGAACGAGACTCTGCCCTTCAGCATAGCTTCATCCGGGTTCCTCTCTGCCCGAAGGCAGAGAGTTCGACCAAATAACTCGACGCGGGGCCAATAGCAAGTTGTAGCAAAAACTGGCAGATTCTGTGGTCAAGTGTTGAAAGACAGAACTATAGTTAGAATATGATGTGATGAAAAGGAAGAAAGGGGAAGAATGAAAAAAAAATAGTGGCAAAAAAGGGAAAAATTTAAAAACAAATATTAAATAAAAGAAAATGAAAAGAAAAAGTGAAGGATATAGATAAAAAAAATTTTTTATAGATAAAAATTTGGAAATCCATTGTTAACAAAAACGGGTTTAACAAAATAAAGGAAAAACTGAGAGGCAAAAGCATGTACATATAATCTATCTGATTCCTCAATGTGCAAAATGTTTATGAAAATAAACTTAAATTTAAAATTTTGATTGGTGTAAAACTGTTCAGCACCTGTGTATATATGTGCATATAACAATGTGTAAATATACACAAGCTACGACACAAATATATGAATTGCCATACACATATAGATATAAATACATGCACAAAATTAACATGTATCTTCATTTACATAAACTTATATTTAAAGAGCCATAGTGATAGATTCAATGATGGCATAAAGAGGGTGACTAGTAGCGCTCAGTGTACGGGGCAATCCTTCTATTGCTGACTAATGCATCATGAGGGAAATCACAGGTGGTAGAACATAAAATATAGTAGGTAGGTGGGGTGATGACTGTTAAAATTTAGGGGAAAATAGTGGTTGTGGGACTTACTCATCCAAGGAGTGGTATTGCTGATTATGGGTTTCCTTGTGGAAATTGTACTCTCTAAGTAAACCGAATTCTCTGTTTAGTTCCTCAATCAGGGGTTTACTTTGAGGATATACTTCAACTCTGATCTGCCTCACAGCTACCAAACCAAGACGCTAAAAGCACACCTGTGACATCATTGATGCTACAAACAGGTTGGTTGAAGTGTACAGCGACTGAGGGGTGTGTAAATGTTGTGAGTGATGATGTGTTTGCAGACCAGGCATGGGGGTTTGTTGCATATGACATTCCATTGGTAAAGTGATGTATTACAGATGTTGGATATATATATATATATATATATATATATATATATATATATATACATATATATATATATATATATATTGGAAGGTTTCTTTTTAAAAAAAAAATACCTCACTTACTACTGCAGTTTCACCTTTTGGATCTTCAGCTTTGTTTGGTTAAAATGAAATTGATGTATTTATATCTTTCTTGAAAGAAATGTACTTAGTACTTCTCTATGGTTTAGGTATTGACCACTTTTAAACCAGCTAGAACTGATCAATTTTATGTTATGTTTTGTCCTGTAAATAATTTAAGTGAGTGAAAATTTTCTCTCTCTCTTATACATATATATTTCATCTCACTCTCATACATATACATATATATATATATATATATATATATATATATATATATATATATATATATATATATATATATATACTAGAACTAACTGCCCAGTTGGAGGTATTTGTACTTCTGAAAATGTAGTATATGAATGCTACTATTTTTCTGAAGGAAAATGTCAGTCAGAAGAAGGTATACATAGAGATATCAGCTCGAAGTTGGAAACAAAGATTTTACAATCACCAGAATTCCTTCACCAATGCATCTTTAAGATATCAAATGGCTCTATCTAAACATTACTTGAATGTTAAAGATGGAGGCTTCACCACACAAATAAAATGGAGGATCATCTGTCAGTCACAGACTCCCAACAACTTCAGGGACAGATGCAATCTATGCATTAAAGAAAAAAATACAATGATTAAATATAAAAATGCTGATGAATTATTGAACTTATCTTCAAGTGTAGACATAAGAACCTTTTTTAAAATTTCCCAATAACATTAATTTTGGAGAATTTTATACTTGAAGTGTTGGATATGTTTTATAGGTACTAACATGCATTCACAGTGTTTTTATATATTTGATCATTTATGTGGTGTTCTTGTCTGCCTTGTTTATATTCTTAAATTATGAATTAATTTTATTTCCTTTATTTATAATTTTAATTTCATTTCATTATTATTATCATTATCAATATATATTTATATGTATGTATGTATGTATGGGTATGTATATGTGTTTATGTATAGATGAGTGTTAGTGTATGTTTGTGCATGTATGTGTATATTTATGTGTATATGCATATATATGTGCATATACAAGTCTTTGCATTTTTAAGTTTTTACTTACTTAAAATGGTCCTTTACTTATATTTTTATTAATTTAATCAAAATTTTTGGAGTTTTTTTTTAAATTTTAAAATTTTTTTCAAACAATTTCATTTTTTAAAAATATATGTTATTTCTTTATATCAAATATTTTAATATTATTATTAATATTATTATTATTATTATTATTATTATCAATTTGTAATTGTAACAGTTATAATACGATGATGATGGTTTCACTGCTTAAAATGACTAGGCAATTTCAAAGTATCTATTTTGAATATGATCACTCCCTTCTCCCACCCTATTTTTTAACTTGTCAAGTCCTGGAAGAAAATATCTTTTCTGGGTCACTGTGTCAACTTGCTTAATTCCTTTCTTTCCCCTCTCTCACTCTCGTTCCATTTCCCTTCCCTATGTATATCTCTCTTTCTCTTCCCCCTAAAAAACCTTATATTGACATCTTTGTCTTTCTCCCACCTCTTTTCTTTCCCCTTTTAATATTAAAACCTTTTTCTTTTCTCTTTTCTTTCTCTTATTTTCCTTTTCCTTGTGTCAGAATAAATTGAACTCCATTTATTTTTGTAAAACTGGTCTAAGGAGATGGACGCCTGAAGTCCATGAAATAAATTATCACCTAACCTGATGAATTTTTAAGGATCCTGTATTCATTATATATATATATATATATATATATATATATATATATATATATATATATATATATGTGTGTGTGTGTGTACTAGAGTGGCCAGAAAGTCCTGACTCACTTAGGAAGCAGAAAGAAAATAACAAAATTTTATGGAGGACAGGAACATTAGGTTAGATGAGATGGCAGAAGATCATTGAGAATGATGAAATTTATTTTGAAGAATAAATGTTGGTGTTGCTCCATAAAATTTTGTTGTTTTCTAACTGGTCAACCTTATATATATATATATATATATATATATATAGATATATATATAGATATGATTAAAATGTTTAGTCCATTGTCTTTTATGTAGTCTCTCTTTTATTGTTATGTTAAAAATAGATCTGTCAGATCAAAATTATCTTTAATCTTGTCTATGCTGTGTAACACTATTGGCCTCTCAGTCAAATCTTGAAGAAATAATTTGTCACTCTCTTCAGAGTTACTTTAGAGTCCTATATGAAAGAAAACAGTTCACTTGTCTCACATCTCTATTGAAAATTGAGAAAACATGTTTGATTCCATTGTCTTAAAAGATAGGTTATGATAATGTTTCTAGGTGAAAGTTGATGAAGGAAAAACGCCCTTGAAAAGATGAAAGCGTTAAGGTCAATCGAGACTTGGAGAAAGAACAAAATGTATTCAGTTTTATTTGAATGCAAATGCATCAAATGAATTTTAAAAAAGTACACTGGTCCACTTGTTAGAAAATAGAGAAAAAACTTTTCAGAAAAAAATCGATCCTTGCCTTTTACAGAGTTATCAGATATTAGGTGTTTCTTTACAAATTTAAACTTTTAAACTGTGCTTACATCATGGATATATGAATATGAAAATCAATTTTCTTCTTAATTTATAAAAAAAAATTATTTTCATTAAAATTCAAAAACAGACATAATATGTATATTATATGATATAATATATACATTTTCATGTGTTTTACTTTAGGAATGAATTTTAAACAAGAAATTGTTTGGCAAAATAATTTTTTTCATTTTTCTTTACAAAAATATATTTTGGCATAAAAGAATGACTGTTTCACATTTAAACACATGTTCTTGTTTGATCACCAGTGTTAAGCATTACTGAGGCTGGTCATTACCTAGATGGGTGACCACTTGGGAATGAATGGGGCTATAAGCTTTGATGTACTGATAGTGTGATATATAATTGGCTCGGAATGACAAATCAGAGAGCAAAATTTGAACTGAAGTTGCATTTGTAACATTCACTGACATGCAAATGCCCTTGGAAAAGGTATGAATGCATCTGTTCTCCCCTCTCCAGCTATGGGTTAAACAACACTAATCAATCAAGTGTACATCATGAATGGGACCTAAGGAAGAAAGGAACAAAAACATGTCTACATTTTTAAAGTATTGCCATATTTTTAATTAAAGAGCAAAAATTTACATAAATTAACACAAGTATAAAAAAATGCAGGACACATGGCACAGTGGATAAAGGTGTTGGTTAGATCCAGTGACAGACCCAAAGAGTGTGAGTTCAATACCCGGTTCAGACAGTGGAGAACTTTCAGAGGGAAAATTACCAGGAGATAACTGATAACTGACATCCATTAAACATGGCACGTGGAACTAGAACAGTCTACCCCAGTGAGAGAAATAAAGGGTTCAATTCGAAATTCCAACCACCTGAAGAAGGCTGGAGAGTACAACGGCCGAAACGTTGTGACAAATATGGCGACAAAGATGAGGACAATAGTCCAAATAATGTAAATACTGTACATAATACCTCATCTCAGAAATATAGACAGACTTTTAGTATGTTTCATTTTCAGAAAAAGTTGTTCACAATCACATGTACTTCCAAATAATGATACCATCATTTTCACATTATTCAAGAGGCTTTTCCCACTTGACAAAACATATTTCTTGTAGAAGTTAGCAGTGGATTTGGAATGAAATTTTGATTTAAAAAATTTATTACATTGTAAGTTGATTAACTCCAACTGATATTTTTCTGTCACTTGCTCTGCAACTAAATTAGGTAATTAGTGTCCAGGTGCTAAGCTGGTGGCTTGGACAAAAATCTTTTGTGAGCCGGATGTGGCCCGCGGCCCAGAGGTTGCCAATTCCTGGCATAAAAGGTTGAAAAGATCATTGATGTCAACTGAGATTCGTCAAGAGAAAGGAAAGTGTTCAGTTTTCTTGGAATGCAAATGCATCAATGAACTAAAAGGGTTGATGGTCAAGGAGAAATCAAACTAGCTGGAGGTGATTATTCTTGAATGAATGCAAAGAGACAGGCTCATAAGACACTTGAGTGACACAAAGTGGCCTCAGGCTGAAAAAAGTTTTGATTAAATCTAAGTTGAATTAGCAATTCTCAAACATCAGTAGGCATCACTTTTCATGACATCTTTTTCCTTATCCATGAAAAAAAAAGTTAGTGAAAGTTGAGGGTGGGAAGATTAAAATTGGTTTCATTGGTTATTTACCACTGTAAAGAATTAATATCAACCTGGAACATTATTTCTCGTATTTACATGCAGACTATTGTCCATATCTTTGTCCTTCATCAGGTATGTGGCAATCTGGGTAACCAACAGGGAATTCTGAACAGAACTTTTTTTTTAATAGATTACTTGACATGGGCAGTGGAATAAGAACAGTTTACCCCCATCAATCAAATAAAGGATACAGTTTGGAATTCCCTGTAGAATACCTGGATTAATATACACCTAATGAAGTCAGGTGTGTACAATGGAGAAAATATTGATGACAAAAAAAGATGTGGACAATAGTCCACATGTAAATAGTGTAAATAATTTCAAAAAATCATACAGAAAAGAGAACAATTATCACTTGAACATTAATTATTCAAGGAATTCGTATTATCATGGCTCTCCACAATTTCCTATCTTTTGTAGATCTAAGTAATATCCTTCCTAGTCCCAGTTCTGCCATCCATTTACACAAGTTTGTTAAGTAGGTAACTCTGTGTTTCCCCTTTTGATTTCAATATGTCCTAGGAGTGTCAAATTTTCAAACTTTCTTTCCTCATTATGTGCCGTAGAACACTTTATTTAATCTAAAGGGATAGACTGGTCTTGTTCCCCTGTCCCTCTTACCATCCCTCTGTCTCTCTTACCATCAATATATCCTGTGAGTGTCACATTCTCCAAGCCCTCTTTCTTCATTGTGTGTGCCTGGCCTTCCATTCATTTACACAAGCTTCTTAAGTAGGTTACTCGCTGTTTTCCCCTGTCCCTCTTACTTTCAATATGTACTAGGAGTGTTAAATTTTCAAACCTTCTTTCCTCATGAAAGGAATGTACACTAGAACCCTTTATTTATGTGCCCTAGAACCCATTATATAATCTAAAGGGGTAGATTGGTCTTGTTCCATTGCCCACATCTAGGGATATCATCTCGTTCTTATTTATAGTATGGCTCAGTTATTGCTTGCCCATTTCCACTGAGTCCAAGTACGCACAACCCAACCCAGGGATTGAACTCACAATTACTATTTCACAAAATTCACAAGCCAATGCTTTTATCCACTAGGCTATTGTCTCATGGAGGCTGGAGAGCACAATGGAGGAAACATTGTGATGACAACAAAAAAAGGGTTCAATTTCCCTGAGGAAGAGTGGCGAACATAACAGTCAAAACATTGTGATAACAACAACAAAGATGAGGACAATTGTCTAAATATAAATAGTGTAAATAATGATAATTTCTCATCCCAGAAATTCAGGCAGAAAAGAGAGCAATTATCACAATCTGGACCAATCAATTTGCTACACAACTTGTTATATAAGAATAAAGTGTTACTACCGACACTTGAGTTTGAATATAGATCGCCAGTGAATAAACACAGGTGACCCCATTATTGAATTAAGTAGATCACATGACCATAGAGGAAACACATATATTGGAATTAGTGTGGTGTTTAAATGACCACTCATTTCTAGTCTATCCTCTATTCTATATCGATCACACTTTCTAATGTATACTCTATTACTATACAGATCGCTATTCTCTTCTCTATACTATTCCTCTATTCATATCACTATACAGCTTCCTTTCGAGCGAGTACTATTATCAAGCAAGTACTATTAGTGCAAGTGTTATTTGAAGGTGTCAGACACCAGTTTTGTTCAACCACATTACTATAGTTTGTATCTGTGATTACAAAGACTCTACAATGACAAGCATTGAGAAAATGACAACAAGTATTTGTTGACATCACAAAAGTGTCAACAAGTGTTCGTTGACATCACAAAACAACTAATGAAATTGTTGTCTTACTTTCAATGAAAAATATCTAAATAAATGATTGAATCAACTAGGTTCCTCCAATGTTCTGATGAGCTATATTCCCTAGATATTTTTTATATTAATGTTCACAAGGCCCAAGAGCCACTCAAGGTAGAGGGTTACTGAGTGGTGGTGTATGAGCATAAGAAAAGGCAATAAGTCAAGTTCATGAAATTATGCAGGAAAGATAACAATTAACCCTGGCAGACCTTTACAACTGAGACCCGCCATGTCATGTTCACAGGGGCAAACCATTGTTGTTCCCTTCATATCCAACTAGTAAGAAGGAATTTCCATTCTGACAGATTCTTCTTATGGGTCACTGCTTTGTCATCCCAAGAGGATGCTTCCCTGATCACTACAATTTTAACCTCTTCAAGTCTAGTGTCAACCATTATCTATCCTATATATTCTCATAATCTACAATACGTAGACCCAGAAAATAACCTTATTTTGTAACTCTCTACCTTGAGTGGTTCTTGAGGCTTGTAGTGGGTAAACAGTGGCATAAAAAACACGAATAAAAAACCTCCTCTGAGTTTTCATATATCCAAGGTGTAATATTATTCTTATCAGTCAGTTACATGCTATGCAGGATACATGCTTAGGCAATCATGTACCTTTCGATACATGACTAACGAGGCAAATTTTTCCCCGCAGTAGGTTGCCATTTCTTTTTGAGGTAGACCAGTTGTCATCCAAGGCTATAAAACCCGGTTTGTCCTGCTATTTACCCTTAGCTGGGGGTAGAAGAAGAGGATTCATACCTTTCCTAAGGGTATTAGCACATAAGTGAATGTAATGGATTCGGCTGGAATTCGAACTCGGCTCTCCAATTCCTCAGTTTGAGCCACTATCTATTACTCCACTGTGTACAGACTATTAAGAGCACAAGGCTCATCTGGTTCACACTCCTCCCCAGTCTTTTGAACAGGAGTAGAGATTTATCATTTGTTTCCTGTTTAGAATTGGGTTTCCAGTCCCTTCTAAAGTCTTTTCCTTCTCTTTCATTCCCATTAGCCTCCTTGAGTCTTAGTGGCATTATTGCCTTGGGGTAAATTGATTAAAAAAAAATTTCATATGTAAAATTATTATTTATTCAATGCCAGACTTTGTCAGTTCATAGCAGTGAGTGGATATATGGCTTTAGGGTTTTCTCTGACTATAAATTATTCTTGTGCGTATGCAAGAGATTCTCTTTTCTTTTCTCTCTTGGATGAGTTTTTTTTATATCTGCCTGTCATGAAGTTTGTCCCATGTGTACACATCCAAAGTACAGCTGGGTTGACCAACAGTTTACATGTAGAGGGCAGCTACTGAGAATCTGTGAGATGCAGATGGGTACCTGGTAGGTCAACGGTTATCTTTGAGGTCAACCCACTGATGCATCTGGCTTCTCTGATGGTCTTATGTAACACTGAGTGCAAAGTCTATTCTGGCATCATTTGAGGTGAGTCACATATGACAAAGGTCTATCAGCAAATTATCCAGCCATTTTGAATATAGTAAGGACCATTTGTACTGCCTTGATATAAATTGATGACCATATCAGAGAAGACCTTACAACGCATGCATGAACAGCTGCGATACTCCCCTGTTTAGCCAGGTGAGCAGGCATAAAAGAACAAAGCATGCGCTGCACAGATTCATTCTCTTGTGAAATTTAGTAGCTGCAGAAAATTCCACTGTTCTGAAAGTTAGGTTATAATAGGTGAAGGTAGATGAAGGAAGAACTTCTCCGAAAAGATAAGGTCACAAGAGGTTGAAAGGTCATTGTAATCAACTGAGATTCAAAAAAAGAAATAAATTATTTTGATTTTGATGTTGTTACAACACCGTTTTGACCAAGTCACTTATCATCCTTCATCAAGTGTATAATCCACAAGAAAAGAGTAAAAAAATGGATTGTCCAAAATGTTGAGGTAAAAAATACCAAGAATATAAAAAGATTTTGATTCTCCAAACAAAATTTAGAATTTTAATGTTAAAGTTATTGTTGTAGCATACCTACGGATGATAATGGGTATGTCCCCATTCACATAAATACAGTAGTAAATACTGTATGTTGGTCTGCAGTTGGAGATTCATTGTGGAATTCACTTGACTCACTTTTAGCAGTTGACAACTTCTTCTACACACTGTTGGCAAATCTTATATGTGTTGTTCTTGTCCTAAGTATTATTGTTCATTACCAATCATGTGATTATTCTATTCAGTAACTTTCCCTAGGTTACAACAGTTATAGAAAAATTGATGTAGAATGAATGCCTCTGGGGGATTACCTTACTTGTCTGCAAATGAACTCTACCTAACATCCACTAGATGACATTGCCAGAATGTAATATAAAAGAAAAGGGCACCAACTCTCTTTCTCTTCTTTTATTTTCTTTCTTTACTCACAGGATGCCATAGAGAAAAGATATGTCTTGTTTTCCCCACTATGGGACTTCTTTGGCCCCAGTGAACCATGTGTCTCATTGTACACAACACAGCACTTTTCTGCAGTTGGAGATTCAAAACACTTTTCCAATTTAAATCTCTCAGCACCTTCAATAGAACTTAACATACACTCTACGTGCAAATAAGGATATCTAAATATAGTTACTTCTATTTACCTTTTTTTATATCTTTCTTATTTAGTTTTCTGGGAAATATAAAAAGGAAGGCAGGCTTGCAGAATCTGATAGTCACAGTAAACAGTGAAAGCAAGAGGGGAACGTCAAGTAACTTGTGCAAATATAAATATAATATTCAGAAAGAGGGTTGAAATATCTGGTATATGTAATAAGGAAAGAAAGCTCAGAGAATATGACACTCATTGGACTTGTTAAATACTATATGGGCAGATGGAAACAGAAGGTAACATACCAAAAGAACTTGTGTAAATAAATGGTAGAACAGAGACTAAGATAGTAATTGAGCAAATATTGCTCTGTGTTACAAGTCGTAGAAAGTTATGGTGAACAATGACTGCCCACATACTGATGGAGCATGGCATGTAGAGCAAACTGTAGAGATGAGCAGAAAGAGCCTACCACTGAATTTAAAATCAGCTCTAATTTACAAAAGTGTTAAAATTATTTATAGCAGTATAAAAAGAAAAAGGTGAGCACTTTTTTCTGACAATTTTTGTTCTCTTTACACACAGAATGCTGTAGGGACAAGTCATGACTTGTTTTCTCTCCATGGGACTGTTTTGTCCCCAGCAAACCACGTGTCACACTGTACACAACACAGAATACAAATTTCCTAAGGTTGGTAACTAAGAAACCAACAAAAAAGTCTTCTCCAATGTAAATGTCTCAGCATCGTTAATAGCACTTGACATATACTCTATGAACAAATAAGGACATCCCAATGCACACACTACCATTTATCTCTTTTTATAGTCTTCTTATTTAGTTTTCTGGGACATATAATAAGGAAAGAGGGCTTGGAGAATTTGTCATTCACAAGGCATATAGAAATCAAGAGAGGCAGAGGGAAACAGCAATTAACTATATAAGAAATATGGCTGGTTACAAATTCTAAATAAATATATATATTAAAAAAATATATTTTTAAGGTATTGTAATATAGCAACAACTCTGAGTAAAAGCTTATGAAGCTTTATTTGACTAATTCATTTTTAGTGCTAAAAACATTTATTTTATTATAGTGTATGGTTACAAGTGAAAGGGGAAATGTGCTTATTTTATTATTACAGGTATGCTATGTTTATAGGTTAAAGTGCATAATATCAGGGATATTGCATATGTAAATATAAAAGTGGACGTTGAGGTCAATACCCACTGGCAACAGTCTGTTTCATGCTTAAGCACAATCATCAGATCATGAATTTTTATATATATATATATATACTGATATGCATTCTGAATATTTATTACCAGGACACAGCAAATGTGGCACACCATAGCACAATACTGTTAGTGCAGTACCTTTAAAAATGCTTTAAGTAGGAGAATAAAGCAATTTAGTCTGGTCACCAGTTTCTGATTATATTTTTATTAAATGTAAACTGACAATTGATGATTACAGATTTATTTTTCTGAGTTTTATTAAGAAGAAAGTAAGTGAAATAAACAGGCATGAAATCTTTGCCTGCCTGTATTCACCTCTGTTAAGTATAGTAACATACATGTGGGTTTGCTTTACTTTTGTGACTCAACAAATACTCGTTGACACTTCTGTGATGTCAACAAATTCTCGTCATTTTCGTAATGCTTGTAATAGAGACTTTGTAATCGCAGATACAACTATAGTAATGCCATTGAACAAAACTGGTGTCAAGCACCTTCGAATATCACTTGCACTAATAGTACTTGCTCGATAATATTCGCTTGAACGGTAATCCATATAGTGATCCGAATAGAGAAATAGCAATCATTTAGACATCATGTGACTTCCTATATATGTGTTTCCTCTATGGTCACATGATCCACCTTATTCAATGATGGCGTCATCTGTGTTTGCTCACTGGCGATCTATGTTCAAACTCAAGTGTTGGCAGCGACACTTTATTCCTATATAACATTTACTTTAGTTTTTTTTGTTTCTTTTATATATCAACCTCTATGGGTTTTTTAATGCTGACAAGATTTTTAGGATAGGTTCATATGCATACAATATGTATTCTTCAGAAGAAATCAGTTTGCAGATCAGGTTTTATTGATATTTTGTAAAGGAGGTTTTTGTCAAGAGTCATATGTATTGTTGGTAATATTTTTTTTTCAAAAATGTATTGCTGGTAATTTTTTTTTCCAAAATTTATTTCTGGTATTTTTACTATAAACATCTATCTTTACACTTTCATAGATTTTGACCCCAGTTTCAAGGGGTTAACTATTTACCCATAACTTGGACCCTAACTGGTGCTGCCACCATGGGTCAGGGTGGACCTGGGAAAAACAGTCATTTAGAGGTGGTTCCACACTCCTGAAAACCTCCTGATCAGAGGCCTTGCTGCTAGATCTAGTTTATCATCATACCCAGGTATGGCATACCAGTGAGGAGACCTTAATAATAATAATAATAATAATGATGATGATGATGATGATGATGATGATGATGATAACAACAACAATAATTATTATTATTATTATAATAATAATAATAATAACAATAACAATAATAATAATGATAATAATAACAACAACAACAACAACAACAACAGAAACTGAGCTTTATAATAATTAGCATTTGCAAATAACTTTCATATAAATTCTATAAATAAAAATAATATGGAATAAAAGCTGCTGAATTTGGAATTGGTATTTAAATAAAAAGTTGAAGGTGAACTTTTGCTGCTGTGAGAATTTTTATCAGCAAACACTTGCAGATTTTAAAACAGAATAAAAAAAACTATTTATCTATTTCCACCTTTTCATTGCCTTTTTCTTAGACTTGATGCCACCTAGTTTATTATCTCTATTATTTGTGTTTTGTATTTTCTGCAAGAAGTAATTACACTGAATATTTACTTGTAAGATAACTCCAGGTTTATTAACTGCTAATTACATAATCATTTTCTTAACAAGAAACAAAGATAAATAAGTAGGAAAGAATTGTTGACCTCTTCCAATAGCTTTTGTCGTATATCGGTGATGATACTTTAATATTAATAAATAAAGAAACTGAACTGTGTGACAAGAGATTACACTGGAAATGCACCTGTAACACTTTTCAGATTTTAAATCATGTAACCTTAATCACCACAGGTTCATAAATCAAAAAAAGACTTACAGCCATATCATGGAAAACCAGTTCTAAACCGATCACCAAAGTTAAGCAACATTGAGCCTGGTCATTACCTAGATGGATGAGCACTTGGAAATACCAGGTGCTGTAAGCTTAGATGTGCATGTGGTGTAATGGATAACGTTTTGGAATGAGAAGTTGGATTTCAGTTTGCATTAATATATTCATTTACAAACAAATACTCTTGGGAAATGTATGAATTCACCACTTTTCCTCCTAGCTATGGGTTAATTAGTAAGACTTGTATCTAAAAATTATTATTATCTCCCAAAAATGGTTAATAACAATATTCACTTGCAAAAACAAAAGAATTATTCCTACAATCCAAAAATATGTTTTGGCTTTAAATAACCTACAAAAGGTTGATAAGTCATAAAAAATAAATCACTCAAATAATGAATAAGTAAAAAAAAAAATAAAAATGATTCTCTTTTGTCTTTCCCTCCTTTCCCTTTACTTTTCTTTTTCTTTGAATCTTTTAATTTCTATACATTTACCATTTACAAAGAGGTGTTGAAAAGTTCTCAAACTGATCTATTTCCCAACTGGCCAAATATCAGAATCATTTTAGGATTCCTTCTTGGTTGGGCTGAAAACTTTTCACTACAACCCCCCCCCCCCATGCTTAGCATATCTAGGTACAGCAATAAACCGTAACCCAATGATGATAAAAAAGCATTTATGTTATTTATATTTGGACTGTTGTCCTCATTTTTGTGATAAAAACAATAAAGATGAGGACAATAGTTCGAATGTAAATATTGTAAATAATGATAACTCCACATCCAAGAAAGTCAAACAAAAAAAGGATTTACTTATAATAAATTTTATTCAATCAAGGCTCAAGAACCACTTAAGGTAGAGGGTTACACACAAAATGATAATGATGAATGAGATGTGTGATAGCAATGAAAGTGAAGGTGGTAGGAAGTGAAGTTTATTTGGATAAGGAGGAAAGATGATGATTTATTCTTGACTTGAAGAGGTCACGATTGTAAAAAACACCCATGGGGGAGTCTGTTCTACAAAATGTCAGTACTTTCTTAGTACATTTGGGACACAGAGGAAATGAGGGTGATTCAAATTTGTTTGACGTAGCAAGACATATGCTGACTGTAAAGGTCAGAGCTGGTAGAACTAAAGAATGGAGCTTGTCTAAATGTTTGCCATGGAAATAGGGATGTGGTGACAGGAGTGCAATGCGGTGTCTGTGGGGAAGAGGCTGCAGTGTGGAGAATAAGTTCTCCCCCTACAGGACCATGGAAATGATATTGAACTCTATCAAGAAACAGAGAATTGAGCATCTCCAGAACAGATACAGTAAAGTAATTTTTGGTCTAATCTCACTCTTGTAAATATAAGGCATGGTAGGTTTGGTTTGTTTGGTTTGTTTTGTTTTATGGTATATCAACCTCAATAAGTTATTTAATGCCGAAAATTTTTTTATTGCTGGTAATGTTTTTCTTCAAAAATCTATTTCTGGGAATATTTTTCCTTCAAGAAATCGATAGCTGGTCATATTTTTTCCAAAGAATGTATAACTGTTTGTATTGCTGGTACTTTTTTTTAAAGTATTGCTGATAATAATTTTTTCTTCAAATATTATTGCTGGTAATAATTTTTTTTATTTCAAAGTATTTCTGGTATTAAAACCTATTTTTACACAAGTTTGGGTGTTAACTATTTGCACATAGCTGGGACCCTAACATGTGCTACCACCCCGGGTCAGGGTGGACGTTGGAACACCAGCAATTAAGAGGTGGTTCCACACTCCTCAAAACCTCCTGATCAGAGACCTTGCTGTTGGAGGTAGTTTATCATCTTACTCAGGATGCGGATGAAGTTTATTGTCATACCCAGGATGGTAAGGCATGGTAGGATGAGTCTGGTACTTCCCAGATAGAATGAGCTGACTATTTTTTTTTTCAGAAATCATGAGCAATTTATGTTATGCAATAGATATTATTATTTTTCAACATAATAGCTTTCCTAGTTAATGTGCTTAATTCCCCATAAATCACGTAATACAGTGAAAATTCAGATCAACTTTCAGCTATTAACTGTATCAGGCTATAGACTTATTGATCTTTTCTCATCTTTCTTCTTTCTTGTCTTCTTTTTTACTATCATGACATTTTACTCTTTCCCACCCTTTTTTCTTCATTTTTCTCTCTCTCCATCTCTTCTATTTTTGCTTCTTTCCTTCATTTCAATCCCATTTGCTCTCTTACTTTCTCCTTTTCCCTGCATCTTTTCTCCATTCCTCATTTTCTCTCCTTCATCCTCACCTCCTACTTTTTTTTTTCATCTTCCATATTTTTCTTCTTCCTTTCTTTTCTTTTTCATGGCTGCCTGCTTCCCCTCTCTATCCTTTTACTTTCTTCCTTTCACTCATATTTCTACATTTTGTTCCTTTTTACTTCTCTTTTGCTTCTCCTTCATTTTACACTTTTTTTCTTCTTCTTTTCATCTGTTTTCTTCCTCCCACTATTCCTTTCTCTGTTTTTTCCTCTTTCTGCATCTCGTGCTTTTTACCCACTGCCGTACACTGATCATATTTTCCTTTTTATTTTCCTTTCTTATTTAATCTTTCTCTGACTCTTTCTTACTTTCCTCCATTTCTTTGAACCCCTCCTTCATTTTTGTAAATTTACTTTTTTCTCTATTCTATTCTTTTCCTTTCATCTTATTTCATCCTGTCTTCTTCACTCATTCTTGATTTTTACTTCTGGCTGTTTTTGACTACAAATCTGACAACTCTTCATGTCTTCTTCACACTCAGCCTAAATCTCTTACTTCTAAACACATTATTCAATTATTCTTGCCTTGAACTTATTTCTCTGATGTGATTACTGAAAACTTGCTTGGAAACTGGCTTGAAACCCTCCAGTCGTTCTTAATTTTCATTTTTTTTCCTTTTACTTTTTTCACTGATTGGATTTTGAAGGAAACTTAACTCAGAATGGGCTGCACTAGAGATAGTCTCACCTAACACTGCAAACTGCTACTAAACCAAAACATTAACCTGAAAACTTTATTCATATTCTGTTGTAACCTAGGGAAAGTTACTGAATAGAATAATTACACAAAGGTTGGTAATGAACGATAATACTTAGTGTTGTGGGCCAACTAAATGGTTAAAGAAATAACAAAACAAGTGTTGCAGATATATCATATATTAAACAGTAAGTTCAACAGTAGAGTATTAAACGACTAGTGAGTGTGTGTCGGTTGACCCAGCATTCAATCTATTCGACTGTTCCGCCAAGACCATCTCTCCTACTAATCTTATAGTAGGTGGAAGAGTCCAACATAGACTCTTTAGAGGGAGGACACTACAACACTTAGCACATGAACAACACATATAAGATTCGCCAGCAGTGCGTAGAAGAAGTATTCAACTGCTAGAAGTGAGTCAAGTGAATTCCACAATGAATCTCCAACTGCAGACTAACATACAGTATTCACTACTGTATTTATATGAATAGGGACATACTCACTATCATCTGTAGGTATACTACAACATGTTCTTAAATAGCCTTGTCCAATCAAGACTCTCATATGGATGCCATGCATGGTGTTAGACTTGTATAGAATTATCTAGATTGCCTTCTGTGTACAACTGCTTTCTAAAATTTCAGCAAGTGAAGCCTGAGGTTCTTGACAAAGAGCATTGTGGACCAGGGCTACCAATTCACAAGCAAAGAACTGTATGTACCAAATAACAGAGCAGCAGTATCAGGTAAAATGGATATTGCCTGTAACTTGAAGAGAAAATAATGATATAATGAAGATGTTAATATTCTACTCTATTTCAAATAAAAGGTTAAGATGGAAGCAACCTTTAATACTGGAAAGGGTGATAACAGCTACTGGACTTAAGAAACCTATTTTCTGAAAAACTTTTTTAAGAGAAAGGTTTTATAAATTTCAACTGAAAGCAACACTGGTGACATTGTTAATGAATGCTGTTGCCTTGATCTATCCACTTCCCTTCTCCACTTCCTTTCACCTTTCATTCCTATCTGCTCTCGTTCCAAATCTTCTGTAACCCCCTTGCCTTGATTGACCCACTGTCTTTCTCTTTCTCCACATCCTCTCCTTTAGCACTCCTATCTGCTCTTCCTCCAACCCTTCTGTAACCCCATGCGTGATAGTGGCCTCCAGCCTTGCTTGGGGTGATACGCTTAAAAAAAACAAAAACAAAAAAAAACATTCACCATTCTTTTTCCCAAATCAGCCAAGGATTTTTTGCGTTTCTTTCATAAATCAAATTTGAATCACTAATCTTTGATCATTAAATAGTTTCAATACTGAAAGTTCAATTGTATTCTTGAAATCACTTTTCTTTAGCTGGTTTCCTTGTCTTTGCTTGGGATGTCAGATATTTATATTCTGAAATCCAAAGGCACATTGAGATAGTGAAAGATGTCTTTCAAATGCTAAGCAAAGTAACAGAAAAATTTCATTAGAAACAAAGAAAAGACTAGTGAACTGTTACATAATATCAGTCCTCCTATATGGGATTGACTGTTGGAGAATTTCCTCATAGATAAAGAAGAGATTTGAAGCAAAAGATGATGAGGACACCATGGACTGAACATGTAAGTAATGATAAAATTTTAGAGTAGAAACAAAAGGAATACTCATTTTTAATATCAAGAAGAAACAGTTGAAATTTTTAGGGAACATGATGAGGACTTTGAAAACAAGAGGAAAACAATTTATAACCTACCTAGCAAGCTTGTGACAATGGATGGTGGAACAAGGTTTAGCAGAGATAACAAAAAGACAAAATTGGGGTGACCCATAACAACCAAGATCCTGAAGAGACACAACACATAGAAGAAAAGGAAAAACTAAAGAAAATATTATATACTTCACTTATGTGTCATGCATGATACAAGCTTAGGCAATCATGTATCTTTTGATACATGACTGATGAGGCAGATTTTTTCCCCGCAGTAGGTTGCCATTTCTTTCTACGGTAGACCAGTCGCTATCCAAGGCTACAGAACCCAGTCTGTCCTGCTATTTACCCATAGCTGGGGGGAATTCATACCTTTTCCAAAAGTATTAGCACGTAAGTGAATGTCATGGATCTGACTGGAATTTGAACTTGGCTCTCCGATTTTTCAATCTGAGTTGCTATCCATTACTCCACCGTGCCTCCTGTTACATACTTATATTCATATTATATATATATATATATATATATATATATATATATATATATATATATATATATATATATATATATATATATATATATTGTTTATATAATTCTTTTTAAAAAGAAATATTTTTAAAAGCCTATTTAAGGCAACTAAATATGATATTCATCTGCTGGATTTTCTTTTTTTTTTTATTTGCATCATTCTTTCAGGATGTGGGCGATCAAGGCTCTCCACAAATTCCTGTCCTTTTTAACTTTAAGTAATTTTTTCCCCTCCTCTCTTTATCACAAGAAGAAGAAGATATTTATTTGCAACAATATTTTACAGCAAATACAGCAATTACTGAAATAATAATTGGTAAAGATTTACAGAGTTATACTTATAACATAACATTAATTATAATTAACACAATTATTAAAACACGTACATACAATTGTTTAAAGAAATTTCTCCTTATTTAGTATCCATCCCATTTCCTGTCCTGCCATCCCTTTACACAAGTTTGTTTAGTAGGTTGCTTGCTGTTTCTCTAGTTATTGCTTTAAGTATGCCCTGTAAGTGTGAAGTTTTTCAAGCTTTCTTTCCTCATTATACTATTTCTAAGTGACCAATGAAAAGTCTTGTAGAGGTTGAAGTGGTATAGACTATGCAAACATCAGAAGTTATAGTGTCAAAGGTTCCCAGGCATCACATCATAAGTTAAAGTAAGATTTCAACCGGCTTATATTTAGTTCATTGGAGAAATGCAAGTTGGAAGGAAGGGAGACAAACCTGCTGCTGTTGCTGCTTGGAATTATTCATTAACATGTTGGCTCCCACATGACCCACTAGAGGGTTGTTTTCCGATTTCTTTACTATGAAGATTATTGGGAGTGGGATACATTTAAAATCATGGTACATCAGAACCACATTTTTTCCCCAAAAAAAATTAAATTTTTTTTTTTTTTTTAATTTCATTTTCCTTTTGGAATTTCTACTGTTGTTTTTTAGGGTCATTTTTAAAAAAATTTATATACATATTTGTGTGGGTGATGTGGGACTCTGGGTTGTAAAATGGACTCTGATACCGAATGACACACTTGTGGTCATGGATAATAAATACTAATTATGATGTCCTTGCCTCATATATGAAACAATGTTAAAACAAAATCTCATGTACCAAAATTAATTAAGATTTAGTGTTGTGACCCTGGAATAACAAGGGAAATGGCAAAGTGTTTGGGGAGGGGAAATAACTGAATTATTTAACACTAGATATAAGCATCTTTTGTATTCCTATTTTCCTTAAAACATTCTCGTCGCTCACCTGTTCCATTCATGCTATTCTCAGCATCCTTCTGTAGAACCACATCTCTCTTTCCTTAATTTTTCTTTTCACCTGTGAGAAAATTCTCATTGATTATTTTATTTGTTTAGCTTAAAATATTACCATTGTTTTAAGTATATCACATTATCTACATTGTATATAGTGCATATGTTTTCATTTTCCTTTGGTGATGTTTTACAAGGTATTCATTTTTACTTTTAGATTTTTAAGGAACACAGAAAAATTAATTTTTATATCTGTATTTTGCAATAAGTTCTGACTGAGAAAAAGTTTTCACTGGGTTACTTAAAAATCAGAAACTAAAAATGAATACCTTGTAAAACATCGCCAAAATGCAAATATATGTACTGTATACAATGTAAATAATGTACTTTAAACAAAAAATGTAATTTAAACTCAACAAGCAAATAAGATAATCACCCCTGCAAAAAAAATAAATAAACAAATAAAATAATAAAATGTATGGTTTGGTTGATATTTCTTAGCTGTGTATCAACCTCTATGGGTTATTTAATGCAGAAATCTAAATATTTTGAACACAATTGTATGCCTTCAACTACAGATAAAATGTATTGTTGATAATTCTATGATAAATAGGTATTGTTGGTAAGTCTATGATAAATCACTATTGTTAGTAATTTTATGAGGAATAGGTATTGTAAAAAGGATGTCTTGACTTTCTATTTTTATCTCAGGCTGAGGAGTACATTTGTCAATATCTGAATGAGTAACTGAATGACCAAAAATACATCTAATGGTCTGCTTCATATTTCTGAAAGGCACTTCCTTCAGTGCCAACATTATTAAATGTGCATACTTCTCAGGAAGGTTTACAGATGAAAGGAGCATAAATGCTGTTACTGGGTCTGAAAGAGTCATGTTTTCCTGTGTAAACTTAAAGTAGGTGTGGTCAAAGTCAATCAGAAAATCCTTTATTTCTGTTTCTGCTGCTCTACACAAATTGTACAAATTATTAAAAGGCAGCAAATTGACGTCTCTCTATATCTAGCAGAAATAATTCATCCACTTTTTGGATGATAGTGTCCACACCTGTCTCTGTTCCCAAATCTTCACTGTCTATCTCAGAAGAGGCAGCTCTGGCCTTTTCACTTAAAGATAGGTAAATGGTCAAAGCCTATTTTGGTTTTGGAAAGTCTATCAACCTACTCCAAATATGCAGGATTTTCTTCCATTGTTCATAGACAGATTCATTGTCTAGCCTTGGAAGCCATTTGGAAGAACATGTATTAGAATGATTCATTCTTACATAAATTATAAGTGCTTAGAGTCACAAAACTTTAAAAGTAACAGAAAAATAGAAAAGAAAATATACTTAATTTTGTTGCAGATCAACTATGATCTGCTACCAACTTTTAATCCTTAATGAATCAATTGCAGCATATACAATAAGTTAATCTTCCCATTAGTCTGAATATTGACAACTGAACAATTAAAACAATTCCAGTAAATCTACCAGCATTTTATAGAAGCCACCACCTGGTGACACAAAACAACAACCAAAAGGCAAGGGCAATAACTACAACATTAACAGGTATTGTTGGCAATTCTATGATAATGGGTATTGTTGGTAATTCTATGAGAAATTGATATTGTTAATAAATTCTATGATAAATAGGTATTGTTGGAAATTCAATAAGTAGGTATTGTTGGTAATTCCTACAATAAATTGGTATTGTTGGTAATTCTATGATAAATAGGTATTGTTGGCAATTCTAAAATAAATAGGTATTGTTAGCAATTCTACAATAAATAGGTGTTGTTGACAATTCTATGATAAATTGGTATCGTTGGTAATTCTATGATAAATAGGTATTGTTGGTAATTCTAGGATAAATTGGTATTGTTGTGAATTCTAGGATAAATTGGTATTGTTGTGAATTCTATGATTAATAGTTATTGTTGGTAATTCTATGATAAATAGGTATTGTTGGTAATTCCTACAATAAATTGGTATTGTTGCTAATTCTATGATAAATTGGTATCGTTGATAATTCTATGATAAATAGGTATTGCAGGTAATTCTATGATAAATTGGTGTCATTGGTGAATAATGATGAATAATATGATAAATAGGTACTGTTAGAAATTCTACAATAAATAGGTGCTGTTGGTAATTCTATCATAAATAGGTATTATTGGTATTTTTAATGATTTGATTGATTTTTCTGTTTAATGGCATATCAACTCCATGTGGGACATTTAATGCTGAAATTTAATTTTCTAGGGAGCTTTGAAGGAAGAAAAATATGATATATTGTTCTGCTTTCACCAGTGAATACATGGTAGATGATACTCAGCTTTTGTGTTTATACATGTTTGTGTGGACATGATTACTAGAGGCAGTGATGTGTGTTTATGTGGTAGTTTTGTTGAAGTTATAATAAGTTTTTGGAATACAGTTTGATTTAAGAAATTGTAGGATATTACATGGCTTCATGTCATGAAAGTTATCTTATGTTGGTTGTTTGGTAGTATTTTAAATGGATTTGGGTGAAGTCACAACAATTTGTTAGTATGTGCATATTGTTGGTAATTTATATAAAAATATATTGCTGGTATTTTTAATATAAAAATGTACTTTTATACTTCCATAGTGTTTTGTTTTTGCTTGGGTGGTTCATTATTTGACAATAGCTGGAACTGTAACAGGTGTTACCACCCTGTGACCAACAGCAATTAATAAATGGTGCCATACTCTCAAAACCTTCAAACTCCCGATCAGATACCTTGCGGCCAGATGTAGTTAACAAAATGTGTATGAATGCATGTATAACCACCAAGTAAATTTAATAATAATAGTCAACAGTGAATAATTAATGAACGAATACAAAATGTACTAAGTAATGAGTTAAAAGTTAACAACCAACCCTATAGTATAGCTATAAAATAATCATATTCTGACCCATAATTATTTCTATTCAAAAGGCTTTAGAATAATTTGAAATATAACCATTCCCAACTATCATTATAATAGTTATTAAATTTAATAATAATAATAATTAACTGCAAATAATTAATGAATGAATACAAACTGCACTAATAATGTGTTGGTTTGACCAAAAGTTGCCGTCTTAAAGTCAGGAGTTGAATGACCAAAATCAGATGTTTATGCTTAGGCTCTGAGCAGCACTTTCAGCAACATTTTAAAATATTTGAAAATAAAATTCATATTATTATTTGACCCCTGACAGTGCTTCCCTCACATTTTAAGGGCTTCATTGTGAGCCAGCATCTGCGAACTGGGAACTATAAGTACAAACCATAAAAATGGGAAAATCAGTTGGAGAAGGAATTCCATGTTGCGAACTCAGATGGATTACTCATCAACTCAATCAAGATTTCCCATTTTGCCAAAATAAATTCTGCAATAAGATTAAGTACCAACTTTTCCCTTCTTTTCAAGGGTTTTATTAAACACACATCAATGTGCTTAAGTGAACTTTTCCCTTCTTCTCAAGGATTTTATTAAACACACCACATGATGTAGAAATCATGCAAATAAATTGTTATCTATTATTGAAAAATATTCATCTACAGTTTTGTTTAAAACTTGCTTGTTTAATTTTAATAAATTGCATAACCACTACTATGTTATATTTTTTTCAATGTACGTAGGATCAAGATTGTTTTATTCTAGACAGACCGCAGAATAACTTGTAATCACAGCTACCTAAATTAGATTGTGCACCAACAACATATCACAAACTCCCCAACAAATGAATTAAAAGTTAACAACCCTATAGAATAGTTATAAAATAACTGCATTCTGGCCCATAATTATTTCGACTCAATAGCCTTTAGAATGATTTAAAATATAACCATTTCCACTTATCTAATAACCATTAGGATAGCACAATAAACCTGGAAATACTTGACCTTGTTACCCATAATGCCCCATTGACTAGCATATATATATAGTCAAGCTACCACCCAACACACATGGCTGATGTTGACCTCAGTGTCTACTCTTATATATATATATATATATATATATATATATATATATTCGACTCTCCCATCGAATTCGACGTATGAGGGTCAAGCAGATCAGTTCCTAGGAAACCGACAGCCCGACAACAGCACATGAGATTTGATTATAGTGGTGAAGGTTTCGTGCAGGACTATCCACACTTTTTGAAGGGTCGAATACAGGGTTTTGAATTCAGAGTTGTTCTTCTCCTAGACCAGTTGCCATCCAAGGCTATAGAACCCAGTCTGTCCTGCTATTTACCCATAGCTGGATGGAGAAGAAGAGGATTCACACCTTTCCCAAGGATATTAGCACGTAATGTGAATGTAGGAGGTGTGGTGGAGTAATGGATAACGCCTTGGTTTGAGGAATCAGAGTGCCGACTTTGAATTCCAGTCAAATCCATTACATTCACTTATGTGCTAATACCATTGGGAAAGGTGTGAATATATATATATATATATATATATATATATATATATATATATATATATATATATATATATATATTTGTGTATTTAGGCAGCAATCCTTCTTTCATGCACATTTCATTAAAAACGACTGACAAGGTGCTTTTATTTAGTTTTTTATATAATTTCTCGTGTGATCTAATAAAATTTTTTCTTTTCAGAGGATAAATTATATAAAAACTCACCGAATGTTCTTTTATATAAAAACTCACCGAATGTATCTTTTTATCGTTTTATTCACACTATTCGGAATATACTTGTCGACAACACTAATATAATAGCATCATCCACTTGCAAAAAAAGGCTAAAAATAATGGAAGCCTTACTAATAAAAACAAACAAACCAACACTTAATAATATTAACTTTGAACATGGACATAATATCTTGACCGTGTTTTGAAACAAAAAAAAAAAAATGAATCACTTTATAAAACATACATATAACAAACTATTTCTATTTCTAATTCTAACAGTTGAAATATAATCCTTGAAAATGGCTAAATGTATAGCCGAAAGCGCTCAGATAAAAAGAACATTCGGACAGGTTTTATATAATTTATCCTCTGAAAAGAAAAACTTTATTAGATCGCACGAGAAATTATATAAAAAACTAAATAAAAGGACCTTGTCAGTCGTTTTTAATGAAATGTGCATATATATATATATATATATATATATATATATATATATATATATATATAGATATAGATATATATATATATATATATATATATTTATTTCTTATATACAAAGTGCCCAACCAATTTAATGTGTTGGAGCCAATATATTGCCATAAAATCTTAATAATCTTTTTTATCTTTATAAAGATAAAAAAACAATATATATTCCTTTTGAGGCAAACATTGAAAGGATTCATCAGGTAAGTTGGAAAGGTACAAAGATCTGTGAGAGTAATGTGTAAGATGTGGTTGGATAACTAATATATTCCGTATAAAAGTCAGATACAAAGGTTTTGTTGCTAACTCAATTCATCTGACTAAACTAAGACTGTCAACAAAAGAAATGAGGAAATATATTAAGAAGATGCAAGATCCATCTGAAACAGTATCTGTATGAATCTGATATGAATGATGGAAAATCAACAAAGCTTGGTAATATTGTTAGGTATTGTTGGGGTGCTCACAGTTTGTGATAAGAGTGTTTCAGCCCCTGATGGCAGGTTTATCTTTATACAAAGACAGTGGCACTGCTGCTGCTTTCATAGTACTAGTTGTATGTTGTCTACATATCCATATATCCAAACAAGAAATAATGCTTGTGCTCTTGATTTTTGTAAATTTTGAAGATGGTTTCACTGAATCTATACCACATGGATGTAGCTGTGAATCGCACCATATGACAAAGAGAAAGAATAATAATCTAAACTCATCATTCTGTTTTGGTTTTTGAAAGTCCTTAGCTCAGGGCATCAAACATACACCAAGCTTTTTCCCAGTTTTGTTCACACAGACAAAAGTGGAAATTAAAACACTGCGTTGGATTGATTGACTGATTATTTTTTTTACAGCTTATCAACCATTTACAGGTTATTTAAAGCCAGAAAATATTTCTGAATTGTAAAACTTTTGGGGAGATAATAATGATTTATTGATATGAATCCTGCTAATTAAACCATAGCTGGTGAATTCATACCTATCCCAAAGGTATTTGCATGCAAGCGAATATAATGAATCTGATTGGAATTTGAACTTGGCTCTCCAATTTCTAATATGGGCTATTATCCATTACACCACCCAAATATCCACACTTATAGAACCTGATATTCCCAAGCAGTCAACCATCTAGGTACTGACCAGTTTTGATGTTGCTTAACTTTGTTGATCATACAAGAACCAGTTTTTCAACATGATATGGCCGTAAGTCATATATATATATCAGGTCATCCCATAAGTTCTGTCCGAATTTTGAATAAAGAAAACAAGTGACCAAATGTTACATTTAATTACAGATTCAATCAACAATGTATTTTCCCTGATTATCTATGACTTCTTTCCATCTATTAACAAGCTTACTGATTCCATTACTGTAAAATTCTTTTGGCTTTGATTCGAAGAAATCACAAATGTCAGTTTTAACCTCTTCCTGTGTTACAAAAGCTGTTTCTTCCAAATGATTCTGTAAGTTACGAAACAAATGGTAGTCTGAAGGAGCAAGATCGGGAGAATAAGGTGGATGAGGAATTTTCTCCCAACCAAGTTCTTCGATCTTTTGTGATGTGATTCTTGCTGTGCATGGTTGTCCTGATGAAACATCACCCGTTTTCGATTCACTAGAGCAGGTCTTTTTTTCCTCAAAGCTTGGTTCAAACGCTCTAATTGCTGACAGTATATTTGAGCATTAATTGTTGCATTAGGTGGTAAGAATTCAAAATGGATTATTCCTTGGCAATCCCACCAGATTGAAAGAAGAACCTTTTGCCCATGAAATTCCCTTCTCAGCTGTGGCTGGGGTCCCTCCCCTTTACCAAGCTACTGTCTACGACGCTTTACATTTCGATGAAAGATTCATTTTTTGTCGCCAGTCACAAGTCTATCCAGAAAAGGCGAAACAAGTTGGCGAGAATGGAGAGAAGAGCAGATGTCAACTCGAGATTTGCGGTTGTTTTCAGACAATTCATGAGGCACCCATTTTCCAAGTTTAGGAACTTTTCCAAGTTGTTGAAGATGACGATGAACAGTTGTATGGTTTGAACTGAGAACCACTGCCAATTCCTCAACTGATAAAGCAGGATTTTCTTCAAGGGCTGCTTCAAGAAGCTTTTCATCAAACTCAACTGAACGTCCAGTTCGATTTTCATCTTCAAGGGTGAAATCTCCACCTCTGAATTTTGTAAACCATCTTCTGCAAGTTCTTTCATTCACATATTCCTCTCCATAAACTGAGTGAATGTTTCTAGCTGCTTTGGCTGCTGAGTTTCCTTTCTTGAACTCATAAAGCATTATGTGCCTCAAATGATTCTTGGGTACTTCCATGTTAGCAGGGTTTTAATCAAACAAAATTTAATTTTATTGTTCTCTGAAATAAAATTTGATCAGTTTAAATGCATCTAAACATAAAAATAATGTTCAGCTCCATTAGACATTATAAAATACTCTTTAAATTTTGTTCATTTTAGCAAAAAGTTAAAATTCGGACAAAACTTATGGGATGACCTAATATATATATATATATATATATGCATGTATATCTGTTCCCAAGCAGTCTCCCATCTAGATACTAACCAAAGTCAATATTGCTTCACTACAGTGGTTATATGAGAAACAATCTTTCAACATGTTATGGCTGTAAGCCAACACTGTGGAGGGGAAACCGTCTAGTTGGTGAAACACTGCCTTAGTGACCTGGTCATATGTTTATATTACTGTTGCTACTATCATTCCTTTTTTCTTTGATATCATATCATCTTTAAAGATCTTCAGAATCAACCATTTTCTTCTTGAAGAGAATCTATGAACAATTACCATTTGATAGCAAGTGGATAATGTTTTTTGGGAAACTGTTAATGAAAGACAAACAGTCCAAAAACAATGAGAAGCTAAAAGAGAATCTTTTTGACAACAGTAAATATATTAATAGTATATAATTCTTGTAAAATCAGCTTTTTGTATCTAAGGGTTCTGAAGTCACAGTTTCAACCAACTGTGGATTGAAAATATTCCAGAAAAGTTCCAAAAAGTAAAACTCAAATTTTTTGCGCACTGAACATTCCATTAATTCCACATTAATGAAAAAATATGTCAGTATGGCCTGCTGTAGACTTTCGACATTTTACAAGTTCTCAATCGCTCATTGTTTGAACTTTGTTCCCTTTGTATTTGTTTGCTATTTGTGTTCTGTACATCCTGTGGTTTTTTTTTCTAAAAATCTTGAATGGAAATTTCTTTAAAAAAAAAAAATAAGCAAAGTTAGTATATACACTTGGTTCCGAAGCATTATCTTTCTACTAGTGACTTCAAATGAACTGAAACTAAATGCCTACCAACTTTTACAGAAAAGCTTACACCCAACAATACAGCTGAAAGTTTCACAAACTTCTTTCTCTCTCTCTCTCTATATATATATATATATATATATAAAAGTAAATGATGTAATGGAATAACCTGTCACCCCAATGAGTGACTATACTATAGGTACTAACTATCTATAAGTATTTGTAAGTCAACGGACTACAGAGGCTAGCTGTGACCTGTTCCAGCTACACAGTCAAACTCTCCGCCAAAGTGTAGAGTCTCGTTCGGGGAGGTAGACTGACCCTGAACCCGTTTTTATGGGTTCAAATAGGGAATATTTTTGGCCGCGCCTACGGGCTTGGAAAATCCACGTTAAACCTGACCTTGTGCCACATGTAACCCTCGTGTGGGGGGTAGCTAAATATTCTAGCTGTGACCTGTTCCAGCTAAACAGTCGAACTCTTTGCCTTCGGGCAGAGAGGAACCCGGACGAGGCTCCGCCAAAGGGCAGAATCTTGTTCGAGGAGGTACACTGACCCTGAACCCATTTATGCGCGTTCGAATAGGAAATATTTTCTTTAGCTCGTATTAAGTTGTATATTGTAATAAACTCATTATTCTACATTTTCAGTTATTCTGCTTGTGAAAATTTTTAAAATTATACTTGTGAGGGTGCCAAACGTGTGTGTGTGTGTGTGTGTGTAAATTCAGATATGACTAAAAATATATGTGTAAAAAGACAATATATATAATGATAAAACAAAAACTTATTTTAGTCGATAGGTTTCATCCTCTGATAATAGGGAATTAATTTTTAATCACCCTATATATATATATATATATATATATATATAAATATAAATATATATATATATATATATATATATAAGTGAACACTGAAGTCAACATTTGGAGACGACAGTCTGTTTCATGCTAGCATGAAACAGCCTGTCGCCTCTAAGTGTTAACTTTAGTGTTCACTTTTATATTTACACACACTCTATCTCTGATATTGAGCACTTTATCCCATAAATATAGCATACCTTAAAACTATATTTCTTCATATATATATATGTGTGTGTGTGTGTGTGTGTGTGTGTGTGTGTATGTGTTTTTGTGTGTGTGTGTGTAAATCCACTCTCTTATTCACACATATACATACAGACCTTTTATTTAGATTCAAGCATCTTAAAAGAACATTCATTTCACTCAAAACCTTTTCTTTATTTAACAAACGTAAAATTCCACCAACTCAGACCAAACTTCTTAACTTTCCAGTCTTGATAGTGTCCAAAAGCATCTTCATGTCCTTGTGGGTGACAAATTATTTCCCACCCTACAAAACCTTGCAAGCCTCTTTCTGACTATTGCCAATCGGTGTTAACCTCAATGTCCACTTTTATATTTACATACGCTCTATTCCTGATATTGAGCATTTTAACCCATAAATATAGCATACCTTAAAACTATATTTTTATCATATATATGTATATATAAATAAAAAGAAAGAACAGTAAGATATAAAATCCGGTGTTCTTATAGATATTTTTATTTTTACACAATAGTGCTCAATGTAAATTTATAGAGCATTAATATTATAAATTAATTGATTTAAAATATGTTTTTCCGCTACACAGTGATAACCATGTTTCAAAAATGGAATCTAAAGCCTTTGAATTTAATTTTGTTATTAAATTAAAGATATTAGTTCCATTTAATTTAATAACAAAATTAAATTCAAAGGCTTTAGCTTCCACTTTTGAAACATGGTTATCACTGTGTAGCGAAAAAAACATATTTTAAATCAATTAATTTATAATATACATATACATACATATATATATATATATATATATATATATATATATATATATATATATATATATATATATATATATATGTATAGATAGATAGATAGATAGATAGATATAGAATGTATTACCTTTCATGTATTATATCTATCAATTTATTTTTACAGACTGGAGACCACGACGGACCATTATCTTTGCATTGTGGGATGCAACTAAATATGGCCATATTGGAGCCTATGAGTGGGTGCAGGTAGGTTCTCTATTCTTGTTCATATCTCCAGAAGAAATACTGAATTTAATCTCTTTGCAAAATCATTGAAAATATTTACTTGCTTTTCATCTCTATGGACAATCATCGCTCTCTACAACTTTCAGCAACACTTTCTGTTTATGACCCTTCTGTCACTTTGTAGATCTTACCCCCTTCATCATTTTGTGTAAACCTGTCAAACCAGTTTCTTACTGTTTTCATCACGTCTCTTGCCTTTAATATTCCCTGTGAGTGTTAAAAGCTCCCAGCCTTCTTTTTGTTGTATGTAGAGCATTCATTGATAGAATCACATATTAGTTGCTTCAGCCAAAATTTGAACTTGATTTGTTGATTCTGCTACTTTGCATCTCCATTTAGTACATAGGATGCAGGGAAAAGTGGGTTTATGCCTTTGCCAACAACATTAATGGTAAGTGAACATAGGCAGACTCGGCCAAAATTTGAACTCATTTTGTTGGTTCTTTTTGCCTTGTGATTACTGTTATGTTACCTTTCAACTCCATCTAATACATATATAGAATACAGGGAGAAGTGGACTCTTGCCTTTCCTAAGTCAACATAAGTAGCCATAACCAAAATTTGAACTTTTTTTACTAGTGCTTAAGAGCCATTCAAGGTAGAGACTTACTGAATGAGTTATGCAATAGGAATGTAAGAATAGGAAGTTAAGATTTTATAGACATGGAGGATTGACCCTTGACTTGAAGAGGTTAAGGCTGTAGAATTCAGGGAAGCATCCATGTGGGAATCTGTTCCACAAAATGACTGTTTTTAATTTCTTTCCTAATTACTTATTCTGCTACTTTACACCTCCATTTAGTACATATAAAAATTGCAGGAAGTAGTGGTTTCATGCCTTTCCCAAGGGTATTTATACTAATTCAACATAAACAGCCTTAGCCAAAATTTGAACTTGGTTTATTCATTCTTTTTTCCTTGATGCTAATAATTGTTGTGCCTCTATCTGGTATATATAGAGAATGCAGGGATCTATGGATTCAAGCGTTTCCCAAAGGCATTAATGCTAAAGGAACATAAATCTCAAACTTTGTTTGCTGATTCTGTTTTACTTTCTGATTATGCTACTTTGCACCACCATTTAGTATGTGTATAGAGTGCAGGGAGAAGTGTATTCATGCCTTTTCCAAGAGCATTAGTGCTGTGTGAACATAAGCACTATATCAAAATTTTAATTTGGTTTGTAACTTTTACTTTCCTTGCTCATTACTATCATTCTACCTTGCACCTTCACCTAGTACATATATAGTATTTAGGGAGAAGTGGATTCATGCCTTTCCCAAGTGATAAGTTAACAAAGAAACCTATGAATGATAAACTAATTTTTGACTGGTATTTCTTTCATTCCAATTTCAGTTGCTTTTTAACACAATCAGCATTCCATGACTGTAATTATCATGGTTTGGAAATAAAGGATAATTCTCTGGCAAGGCTTGAACTCATATCTCTTCTAAGAAGTCTGAAGTTTCAGTAGAGACTTACATTTAATCCCCAAACCATGATCCTTATGAATAATCATAGAATGCTGCTCGGAGGATTGTGACAAAAAACAACAGAAATATGGAAATATGGAGGAGGAGGAGGAGGTAGTAGTAGTAATAATAATAATAATAATAATAATAATAATAATCCAATAGACCTGATATTATCATAAAAGACAAGAAATTCAGGAAGTGTATGCTTATTGACATAGCAGTACCATCTGAGAGAAACATTTCCACGAAAATTATTGAGAAATTGTCCAAATACAAGGACCTGGAGATTGAAATTAACAGGATGTGGGGAATGAAGACTGAGAGTATACCAAGAGTAATTGGATCTCTGGGCCTTGTGAGAAAAGGGATGGACAATTTTACTAACAGTGTCTCAAGTAACATCAACATACAGGTTACCCAGAAGATCGCCCTACTAAGAACATCCCATATACTAAGAAAAATGCTATCAATTAAATGACAATTCTCCTATCGGGCCTAAGGACAATAGTTTGGACCTGGCTCTACAGGATACAAAGCAGGAAACATAACATACACAAATGATAATAATAATAATAATAATAATAATAAAACACTTGAGCTGTCCCTGTAGTGCGATACAACATCCTTAATTGGACCACAGCTGACATTAAGCAAATAGATGTCAACACAAGAAAGCGTCTCACTTGCTACTGCATGCATCATCCTAAGGCCGATGTTGATTGTATGCATCCAAATCTGGAGAAGGCAGAGGATTAGTTCGACTAGAACTGTCTTGCAAAACTACAACAATCTGTCTTCAAAGATACCTACAAACTACGGAAGACTGGATGATGATCTGTGTCAAAAAACATGAAAGAAATAATAATAATAGCTGGCTACTTGCATTCAAGGATAGCTGGCTACTAGGGCAGCTAGCCAATCCCTATTGTAGATTCTCGCTCAGGCACATTTGCATTTGTTCAACACCCACAGAGCCAACCTGTGGTTTATACTGCAACTATGCTGAGCAGACCTTAGTTACAATTTCTGGGAAAGAGTGTGTTATCTAGAATGATCAACAGTTTCTGGGAGAGAGCATGTTATCTAGAATGATCAACAATCTGAACCACACCAGCACACTCAGACCCTTGATCACAATGACTTGTGAAAGTAATAAGAAACGGTATTCAGTAATAAAAGAAGACAACAAATTCAAAATGGAATTTCAAGTGAATGAAGAAGTGCAAATAGACTATAATACACCTAGAGCAGTGTCAAAGAACCTAAAAGGGGCAAAAGCCAATGAAATGGATCAAATATGGAAATGATTGCAAGATAAACCTCTTCATGGCCAAAACTCGGCCCATGCCAAACAATCTGATGTAGACAAACCTCATACCCATCAGTGGTTACACATTGTAGGGTTGAAAGCTGAAGGTATTATTCTTGCTGCACAGGACCAAGTAGAAATTAGAACTTACCAAGCAAATATACTGAAAATTAGTGTTAAAGTGAAATGCAGATTCTGTGATGAATATCCAAAACACAAGTGACCATATTGTATCAGGCTGCATGGTATTAGCATCCACCAAATATAAAATTCAGCATGACAGGGTGGGCCAATATCGACACTGGAAAATGTGCAAATTTTACAGCAATGAAACAGACATAGGACCCATAACAATTTTATGGGACTTTACAATACACACAGACAGAGCAATCAAAGCTAATTGCCCAGGCATCGTGAACAAAGACCACAAAAACAGAATGTGCTTTCTTATTGACATGGCAGTCCCTGCGGATTGTAATGTATCTTTGAAGATATTAAAGAAAGACTATCAAAATACAGGGATCTTAAAGTAGAATTCTCAAAAAATGTGGCACATGAAGACATCAATAATTCCAGTTATGGTTGGAGCTCTGAGTTTGATTGGAAAATGTTCTGATAAACTCACTGAAGGAATTCCTGGCAGCACATGCCTTAAAGAAATGCAAAAGATTGTTCTTATAAGTACAGCTCACACCTTATAAATGTCTTTATCTATGTAAAATGCGTGCAATCTTAGATTCAAAAATGTTCAGTGAAAATGTCATGATACCATTTCTGACCTTTGGTCTCTGGTTGAGACACAGATGGAAATGAATATAGAACAGAAATAAAAGCAATAATAATAATAATAAAGATAAGCAGCAGCAGCCCTATGATTGAATGTGGTCTTATGCTTACTGCATAGTTTATCACCTGACCAGCTCCCTTCATATATCTCAGTTGCATAGCAGTGGCTGAGTTTCTGTGAGTGATCTTCCAGTTCCATTTTTCACATCTGACTACTACTTTTGCCTAAGGTGTTACCATGTTGATTCTTATGATGTGTCCATACCATTTCAATTTTCTCTTCTTGACACTGGTTATGAGGTCTTACAATGGGATTATTTCTTATTTAATGGTGTCATCATTTATGATGTGGCCTATGTAGGAGGTGCTTAGGATAGTTCTATAGCATCATATTTCTAATATTTGTATTTATTGCTCTAATTCTGCTGTTTATATAAAGACTTGCAGGTGTACAGAAAAATTGAGGAGGCCAATGCATGCAATAGTCTGATCTCTGATTTCAGTCAGAAATCTTTGTCTTTTCTGATAGTTTTGTGACAGCTGCCATCTTTTGTGTTAGTTAACTGTTGAAATTATTTCTATTCTGGATGCCCACCTCACTGATAATTAAGACAAGATATTTAAATTAGCACACTACTTGACTTCTGACTTTTATGTTGGCTGAAAGCCCTTTTGAAATACCAAACATTAATTATTATTCACTCTACATTAGATATAAGAAATAAATACTTATGTTGCATTGTATTTTCTAGTTTAATTTTTCCTGGTTAAAAAACAAAAACGTGCCTGTCTAGTTTTTTGGCAGACATCATTTATCATTAATAAAAAATGTTCTTTCTGTAAATAAGAAGGAAGCCATTTATTCCACTCACATGTAATGTTGCAAATGTTTTTTTATTATAAATATTAGTCAATCCAAAACACTTTATTTCTCATAAAATGAATTAAAAATTATGCTTTCAAGTCAATAAATTTTGTGCTCATTTTCCAAAATGTAAAATTATTAATGACAATGGATTTAAGTAACATGAATGGAAACTGTTCTGATTTTTACAACCTTTCTTATCAGGTGGTTTTCGTTATCTGAAAGAAAATTGCTGATATAATAAAAAAAAATAAAAAATAGATAAATTGTAACTGATTGTATATTTTTTTTAAATTTCATTATTAATTTTTAATTTTCTAATTTATTTATTCTATGTGTTCTGCCTCCAAGTACATGTTTGTTTTGTCCGCGTACATACCTAAAGACAGCCAGATAAACGCCTTAAGGCAATTAAGCCTCTGAAGATGAAGTCCTGTTTATCAGCAGGTTTATTAAAAGCCAGAAGTGTAGAACTAGAAAAAGAAATAAATGCACATATACAATAGCACGCAGAAGTAGGCAGCAGAGGGTGTGAGTGCTTCGGGCATCAATATCAGGAAGGCATCCAATCAAAAAGTGAAATACAAATTTAGTCTATATTTAATTTGAATAAAGTGTTTATTTGATGCTTCATCTGTTTTTACACATTAAAAATGACTTCCTTTCTCACGTTTGTCAGTACTAGGCCCTATAGGCACCCAACCTACTTGAGTCTTAGGGGGCATACAATCAAGGAGTTGGCTCTGGGCATCACCAAACCTCTGCACATTATTGCATATATAAGACTATTTTAGTCTGAATATGTTACAGAATGAGAAGGCCAGGGCCAGAATGGTTAGTGATTGGCTGGAGTGCCTCATGGGGGTGATATTCTGACAGTGATCGATTGCCTTTGTCTGGGTTTTGGATGGCACAAATTCAACAGAGGCCTGCAAGCCTCTCACACCCAGGTTAGCGACTGGATAAGACCAGCTGTGGAGGGGTGCTGAGCCAATGTGTGACATGCATTCCTGTGATGTCATTCATCCCACTGACTCTTAGAATGCAAGCTGCCCCCAGTTTCTTTGAATAAAATGATTAACAAAAAGAAATGGTCCTTTTCATTGATACCATTTTATATAGTAGCATGGGGACCAGAATACAACAAATAACAAACAAATGAAAAAAAAAAGGAATATAACAAAAGCATCTGGGGGCTTGAACATAGAAACAAGACCACTTGTTTAAATGGGTAAAGGATGGCAGCAAATACTTTGCTTACATGAATATGTATAAAGTTTGTTAGAGGAATATGTTGCAGTGTAAGTTCATGGAAAGGAAGAAAGGTACAAGAAGGTTACATTTGGGAACAAACAGTGAACGCATGCACAAAAGGATTCTACATAGAGAGATACAAACATAAAATAAACCTATAAAAGATGGCTACATTAACCAAATGTTCAAATAGTAATGGGATAATAAAGTAGACCAATGTAAAGAGAAAAGGTTTTAAAAGTTACATAACAGTGATGCTACTGCTGGAGGGTGGGGAAGATTAGGAGTATGAAGGAACTAAGAACCACGTGCATAGGCTCAGGCTTTTACTGTGCCAACGATAAATAAGAACTAACCGGAAGTGTTTAAAAATGGTGTCTAATCTTAAAAGTATCCAGACTGAAAAAGGGACAAAGAAAGAGGAAGTAGGCAATACAGGTTTATATTGTGTTAACAGAACACTGTGATATATATTTAACACTGTGAGGATATATATTTAACACTGTGAGGATATATATTTAGCACTGTGAGGATATATATTTAGCACTGTGAGGATATATATTTAACACTGTGAGGATATATATTTAGCACTGTGAGGATATATATTTAACACTGTGAGGATATATATTTAGCACTGTGAGGATATATATTTAACACTGTGAGATATATTTAACACTGTGATATATATTTAACAATGTGAGGATATATATTTAACACTGTGAGTTATATTTAACACTGTGAGGATATATATTTAACACTGTAATATATATTTAACACTGTGAGGATATATATTTAACACTGTGAGGATATATATTTAACACTGTGAGGATATATATTTAACACTGTGAGGATATATATTTAACACTGTAATATATATTTAACACTGAGGATATATATTTAACACTGTGAGGATATATATTTAACACTGTGAGGATATATATTTAACACTGTAATATATATTTAACACTGAGGATATATATTTAACACTGTAATATATATTTAACACTGTGAGGATATATATTTAACACTGAGGATATATATTTAACATTGTGAGGATATATATTTAACATTGTGAGGATATATATTTAACACTGAAGAAGCCGACAATACCACAAATGATGAATAAACATTCCCTATTGAATAATATTGAAGTTTTATTTTTATCAAGATTAACATAACAGAAACCTCTTTTTTCCGCTATGTTATGAGAAGTCTCCACAGTAATTTGTCCATCTCTCGGTTGTGGACTGCATTGGTGATATAGAAAAGTCTTGCATACAATCTCTCTCTCCCAGTCTCTCTCTCTCTCTGAATACATACATATATATATATATATATATATATATATATATATATATATATATATATATATATATAAAATACATCTTAAAGAGCCAGGAACTATTTTATTTAACTTTTCTCTACTTAGTGTATTGAGCACGCTATATTTTATTTTAGTTACTCACTTGTTTTTTTTTCTTTGGACTGGAAATTTAAGGCACTGGACGATTTTTTTCCACCCTGTCAGGATGTTTCTAGTTCTTTCTTTTTTTCTAATTTTTTCCTTGGATACCAATTTATTTTGATATACTTGCAAATTGTGACATCCGGGTTTTTTCACCAACCAAGTATAATTATTAGTATTATATATATACACACACACATATATATATATATATATATATATATATATATATATATATATATATATATATATATAGTGTATTGGGGCAGTAGATGATTATTCAAACACATATTGTTAAATATAACAGACAATGAATGTCTGTTATGTCTGATCATGAGCCGTTCTAAACTTCATATAGTTGCCTTAATTTCAAGTGAAAATAATGACAAAAAATGTCCAACATGAAGATAATTTTTTATTATGCTGTTCCTTGATCTAAGCTTTTGACTCACATCTCCAGAGTGGTTATATAGACATTTAAACAAAGATATTCATCATCAAAAATGATATTCTGTTATGTTGACATAACATGAGTCAGACTTTGTTGAATGTTAACATTTTGTCAACAAATGTTTGCTTTAAAGATGGAGGATGAAAAGTTACACTTTCGCCATATTATGCATGAATTTTGGAAAGGATTAAGTGTTAGAACTGCAACAAAATAAAATTCAGAAGATTTATTTAGATCATGCTCCAGTTCTTCAGATGGTCATAAAGTAGTTTGGCAGATTTCAACAGGGTGATTTTAATCTAAACAATCAAGCACACTCTGGGTAACCTTCTGACATTCATGAAGATGCTCTGCTTGTCATCATGGAGAATAAACCAAAGATTTTGATGGAAGAGATTGCTAAGAGTTTTGCCATTTGAAAAGACTTGGGTTAATTTCCAAACTTGACTTGTGGGCACCACATTCTCTGATAGAACAGTACAAGCTTCATCATGTTTCTCTGGGTTTTTTTTTTTGCTGTTATGCCACAAAAAAGAGCTATTCTTGGTCTGAATTGTCACAGGCAATGAAAAATGGATCCTTTATAACATTTGAGACAAATGGAGCTGGAAACAAGCTTACAAATGTGTAGAAGCTGTGGCTAAAGCAGGCTTGTATCCAATGAAAAGGTTGCTGCTTGTTTGGTGGGATTGCAGAGATATAATTCATTTTCACCTTCCAGCCAGCAAAATAATAATTGCAAAGAAGTATTGCAACCAGATCACCATTCCCAAGAAAAACAACTGATTTTGACAAATCAAAAAGGTGATATTTTATCATGACAGCACAAGACCACATGTAGAAAAAAATACCATGCAGAAGCTTAATGAGTTGAAATGAGAAACCTTCCAGCACCAACCATATTCTCCTGAATTTTCACAATTGAACAATTTAAATGACAAATATTGACTCTGTACAGTCAGTTGAAAATTAATTCCAACAAAAAACACAAAGCTTGTAGAATGATTAGAAACTATGTACTTGACTAATAACTTTTTTGTGTATATGTAAAATTTTGTTTTTAGTTTTATAATCAACCACAAAATTTTGCAGTGATCTAGTACTAGGCTAGGCCATATATATATATATATATATATATATATATATATATACTTGTTCAAAATTTTTAAAAAAATTAAAAATCTCCTCAGTAATATTTTCTTTGTTTCTTTCACTCTCAGTAACTCTTTGCATCTTAGTGGCTTTATCTCCTTGCTTGTAATGAAATAATTAAAAAAAAGGAAAGAAGATTGCATTGAAGTGTGAAGCTAACAGTTACCATGCAGTGGTAGTTCCTATGTCTACACATATTACTATATATAATTACAGAAGATTGCACTGTACATGAAACTACAAGTCGTGCCACCACAACATATATATATATATCAGGTCATCCCATAAGTTCTGTCCGAATTTTAACTTTTTGTTAAAATGAACAAAATTTAAAGAGTATTTTATAATCTCTAATGGAGCTGAACATTATTTTTATGTTTAGATGCATTTAAACTGATCAAATTTTATTTCAGAGAACAATAAAATTAAAATTTGTTTGATTAAAACCCTGCTAACATGGAAGTACCCAAGAATCATTTAAGGCACATAATGCTTTATGAGTTCAAGAAAGGAAACTCAGCAGCCGAAGCAGCTAGAAACATTCACTCAGTTTATGGAGAGGAATGTGTGAATGAAAGAACTTGAATAAGATGGTTTGCAAAATTTAGAGGTGGAGATTTCACCCTTGAAGATGAAGATCGAACTGGACGTCCAGTTGAGTTTGATGAAAAGCTTCTTGAAGCAGCCCTTGAAGAAAATCCTGCTTTATCAGTTGAGGAATTGACAGTGGTTCTCAGTCCAAACCATACAACTGTTCATCGTCATCTTCAACAACTTGGAAAAGTTCCTAAACTTGGAAAATGGGTGCCTCATGAATTGTCTGAAAACAACCTCAAATCCCAAGTTGACATCTGCTCTTCTCTCCATTCTCACCAACTTGTTTCACCTTTTTTGGATAGACTTGTGACTGGCGACGAATAACGAATCTTTTATCGAAATGTTAAGCGTCGTAGACAGTAGCTTGGTACAGGGGAAGGACCCCAGCCACAGCTGAGAAGGGAATTTCATGGGCAAAAGGTTCCTCTTTCAATCTGGTGGGATTGCCAAGGAATAATCCATTTTGAATTCTTACCACCTAATGCAACAATTAATGCTCAAATATACTGTCAGCAATTAGAGCGTTTGAACCAAGCTTTGAGGAAAAAAGACCTGCTCTAGTGAATCGAAAATGGGTGATGTTTCATCAGGACAATGCACAACCACGCACAGCAAGAATCACGTCACAAAAGATCGAAGAACTTGGTTGGGAGAAAATTCCTCATCCACCTTATTCTCCCGACCTTGCTCCTTCAGACTACCATTTGTTTCGTAACTTACAGAATCATTTGGAAGAAACAGCTTTTGTAACACAGGAAGAGGTTAACATTGACATTTGTGATTTTTTCGAATCAAAGCCAAAAGAATTTTACAGTAATGGAATTAGTAAGCTTGTTAATAGATGGAAGGAAGTCATAGATAATCAGGGAAAATACATTGTTGATTGAATCTGTAATTAAATGTAACATTTGGTCACTTGTTTTCTTTATTCAAAATTTGGACAGAACTTATGAGATGACCTGATATATAGTACTAATTAATAATAGCAAAGATTGCTTACACCTGATAAAGGCCAAAAGTGAATTACTAGCAGGTAACACATTTAAGACAAGCAGATTTTGTAAATAAAGATCAAGCCTTAATAATGAATAGATAAATAAAAAGATCAATGACGTATCTTCCAACTCGGTGTTTCACAGACAGAGATCCACACATCAGGGTTAAGATAAATCTTTATTAATATTATGATATCACGTTTGTTTTAAAATATATTACAAATTTAAATTTATTGATGCCAAAAATTAATGTCTTTTTATATAGCATATGTTAACATGGATATGATATCTTTAATAGATTCAATAGATTTATCTTGTAGTGATAGAATAATAAATAAATAAATAAATAAGAGTAAATAATAACAAGGAGACGAAAATTTCAAAATCTCTAAAAATAGATGTATATTCCGAATCACCCAGCCACAAAGCCATATTTCGACCAACCAATCAGATAGCTTTCACAATCAGGATATAAGGCTATGAGCCAATCAGAAGTCATGTGTTATTTTCAAAGCAGATCTCTGGATATGTATATAACGACATTGAAAAATCAACCTAAATCAGAATTGATAAGTAAATTTTGTCCATTTCCTATTACTGCAGATTTTTAATATAACCAAAGCCAAAATTCCATACTTGAGTGATTAACTGGTGACCTGAGACATCTAAGCAGTCCTGCTACAAGTAAAAACATACATCCTTTCTTCAACCACATTTTTCAGCAGCCTGAAAACATACATACTTTCCTTCACCTACATTGTTAAGCAGGTGGCTACTACATTTGGATACATACATAGATATACACATATGATTACATTCTCACTCTCATTCTCACCCATATACATCCACAACTCCCTCCATAATCTTACTCCTGATGTGTGCCTCTGTGTCTGTGCAACTCAGTGTAACAAGTTATTGAATATTTTTATTTGTTAATTCAATATGGATTTATATATGTACATACGTTTCTTTCTTCTGTAAATATTCCCTAATGGTAGCCTTGTCTGTGGGGATTAAACTTATTTAGAATGGTCTACAGGACTTGTTAACTATCTTTCTACAACAGATAATTCTTCATCTGCTCTATGAAGAGAAACCTCAGTTAAATGAACATAAAGACAAATCCGTTACACATTTTTGTCGTGTATTTGTAAGCGCCTGATAAACAGGCAAGCTTAGGAGATCAAATTAAACATTCACAACGATTCAATTTATCTGACGACCAAGTAATATTTGCAAGTTAGTTGTTATCCATTCACGAAGCCATACCTTAATAACTTCTGGCAGGGCAACTTGCTCAATTCTTGCCGTGTAGATTCTGCCTCTTAAGATTAACCGTTTCCTTGCTGATCAATATTTCCTTGCAAATGTCAGTTCAATGAGTCGATGTTGAGCAGACAATAAGAATGTGGCTAGTGTAAAATAAAAAATAAAAGCAAAAAATAATTAGAAGTATTTGATTTTGAAAAGTATTCTTTTAATGATGCACTGTAAAAAATAAAAAGGAAAATAGAAAAAAAATTAAGTATACCTCAAAATTAGTCTTTTAAGCTGATTGGTAAACTGTTCTTTAGCCAAAGATGAGAAGACATTTTATTCAATGGTAAGTGCAGCAGACTAGTAACAAATATATGTGAGGTTTGGGATTTTTTAATTTTTTTTAATCTAATTTTTAAAAAAAAACTTGGACAGATAATTAACATCTCTAGAACAATCTCAAGAAATTTAATTTAAAATGCTCAGTCATCAATATTCAATGAATTCTTTTGATTATCATCCATTTTTTATGCTATTTTTAACAATTCTCTTTATTCTCTAACCTTCTTCAAGTTCAATAAAGAAACTCATTGAATATGAACAATTCAATCTTAGTTTCTGTCTATATATTTGTCCTCATCTTTGTTGTTGTTATAACAATGTTTCGAACATTATGCCTTTCTCAGATCAATATCAAGCTGGGTAACTTTCAAGGAATTCCAAACAGAAACCTTTTTTTAATCTTTGTGGGTAGACTTTTCTTGTTCCACTGCTCATATCTACAAATATTGTCCAGTTCTTGTTGTATTTAGGACTGTCCAGTTATTGCTCATCCATTTCCACTGAATACAAGTACATACTGCCTGAAAAAAAAACTATTAGAATAGAACTTATGGTTTCATCTATCCATTTGAACAATCAAATGATGAAACCCAGTTGCCAATCTATGATGATGTGCATCTTTATGAAAATTTCTTGAGAATGGGCAGGCTGATAGTAATAAACACAGTTTAAAATAAAAATGGGCTATTTCAAATATGAGTACCCACTTTAATAAACTTTGATGTTATATATATATATATATATATATATATATATAACATCAAAGTTTATTAAAGTGGAAAACCTTCAGTGTCTTGATTTGCAAATAATCAAACAAATACCAAAGGGAAAAAAAGGTATAAAAAAAAAGAAAGAACCAAGAACATGTACGTTAGCCGAAAATAATCATCTAGCATGCAAGTCCAAAGCCTAAAGAAAAAAAACCCGATACGAGTACACAAAATAACTAAATAAAGTAAGTAGAGCAGACCTAGTTAAACCTAGAGAGCCAGACAAACCTACCACAGTTTCACCAAAGCGGATCGTCAGGGAAGGCTGGCCTTCCCTGACGATCCGCATTGGTGAAACTGTGGTAGGTTTGTCTGGCTCTCTAGGTTTAACTATATATATATATATATATATATATATTAACTATATATATATATATATATATATTATTTATTATAATTTTTTCATATAGACAAAAACAATTTACTCACTACAAAGATGCAACTTTGTATTGGTGCATTTAGTTTCACCTTGACCATTCAAGGTGCAAATAAATGCACTGAAATGAGGTTGCATCTTTGTAGTGAGTAAATTGTTTTTGTCTATATGAAAAAATTATAATAAATAATTATTGCTCTACTATCGGTATTGAACCCTCTTTTGAATTAATGCTGTGAATATTAGAATTTATATATTATTTTCATTCTCATTACATTCATATATATATATATATATATATATAGGAGGCATGGTGGAGTAGTGGATAGCGGCTCGGATTGAGGAATCGGAGAGCCAAATTTGAATTCCAGTCAAATCCATTACATTCGCTAATACCCTTGGGAAAGGTACTAATCCTCTTCTCCCTTCAGCTGCGGGTAAATAACAGGACAGACTGGGTTCTATAGCCTTGGATGGCAACTGGTCTAGGAGAAGGACAACTCTGAATTCAAAACCTGTGGAGGGTCATTTGGTGACCTTGTGGCACGTAGTGCACCAGTTCTCTGTATTCAACCTTCACAAAGTTTGGTAGTTTCTGCAAAAACCTTCATCCCAATAGTCCACCATATATATATATATATATATATATATATATATATATATATATATATATCGCTACCTCCAAAGATTTTTTAAGAAATGAGCTTCTATGATGAAAAAATGCCCAAATCTTAATAAAAATAAAGTTCTATGGTAAAAAACTTTATGCTATTATTAAGAGGAAAAAAAAAACAAAGGGTTTTTAAATATTAAATTATATTTTTAATCCTTTTTGAAACTTCAAAATTTTGGTTGAAAATTTTGTTTTTCTTGTGTGAGCAGGTAACTATAAATTTGTATGGGAAATTTTAGTGTCTTTTTTCCAATGAAAAACACAATGATTTGGAATTTAATGCAAAAATCAGATAATGTCAGATTTTAATTAGACTTTCAGGACTTATTCACAAATGAATAAAAATATTTTAGAAATGTCTTTTTCAAAATCTTGATAAAACTTTTTTTTTTATATCTGTTACACCCCATTTATTTAATTTTCTTAAATTTGAAGAAATTCTTTTTTGTGGGATTTAATTTTTAGTTATAAGCACAAGTCCTTGGAGAATTTAAATTATCAATTTTATTTGTAAAAGAGGATCTCCCAATTACAGAAAATCTGTTGTGAATTTTAAAATAAAAAATGCAATAAAACTGAGACATTATATAATTCAAAAAGCTTTTAATTGCTTTTATGGGTAATATGCACACTATTATCTTAAGAAAAAAAAATTATTGATGAAGAATGAATTTTTACGAGAATTGTTTTTTTTTAATTTTAATTATAATAATTTATAAAATTTTAAATCTTTTAAAATTCCGTATTGATTTGTAGTAGTTAGATGATATTGGTATTAAGTAAAAACTATATTTATTAATCATAATTGGAAAAGCTTATTACAATTCCGTGACCTCCAGTATTTTAAAACAAGTGAGGGATCAGTAGAGAAGAAAACTGGATCAGGAGGTCACAATAGCGCAAGAGCTAAATGCATTCTCATTTTTTAAGGTAGAGTCGAATAGAGTTATAAAAACTTTGGAGAATTCCAGTAAGATATCTTTAATCATTTTTAACATACAATGATTCAAAGCTTAATCTAGCAATTTTGCTGTTACACCCGGTGCACATATATTATATATATATATATATATGACATATTTCATTAATTAATTATAGCTAAGGATTGGGAGGTCATGAATGATTAAAATTGTTCAAATATATATATATATATATATATATATATATTATTACAGGATCATTTATCAACTTATTCAAGATGATCTTTGCTCTCTCTAAGCTTCTAACTTTCTGTCCTGGAATAACAATGTGCCCCACAGGTTTCATGCATGATTTCATTTTCAAGTCTTTTTTTCACTGCTCTTTGGACTGTCATAGATGAAACTCCTCTCTCACATGTCAAACATTATATGAATTGAGTCATATTTTTTCTAATTTATCTCTAAATTGAAATGATCCCTCTTCCTGTTGTGATTTCCTGAACCAGTTTTTCTCTCTACTGTTTCCTCTTTTTAAACTTATTCACCATTCTCTTGATGGTTCTTGAATGGACTTTGAAGATGGAAGTCAGAGTATGAATGTTGGTACCATTAATGAAAGCCTGAATGATCTTTTTCCTCTCACCATTGCTCATTTGGGAAGACAGTGGGGCTGACACAAAATGATTTTAATCTGTTCTCTTTCTAGCTGAATAACTCAAAAGGTTTCTTAGTGTTTCTTAAGACAAATGGTGTCAAGATGATGAAATGTTGTATCTGAAAACCTGGAAAAAAGAAACTCAGTTTAGTGTTTTTTAGATAATAAACATTTTGTGGGATGAACAATTTTGCTGTTACATGTATATATATATATATATATATATATATATATATATATATATATATATATATATATATAAAAATTTATATTCTACCAAAATTGATATTTCTAGAAGATAACATTTTAAAGTAAAAAGTTTTTATAATTATAGTGCTTAATATCAAGAGACAGAGCATTAATTATAATAAATAAAATTAAATGTTTACTTATCATTACTTTTAAATTTTGCAGAGATGACGTCATAAAATTCAACAAATTTCACAATAAAAACCTCAGATGAATGGATGTAATCTCCATAAAAACCAGAGTAGGGATAAGATAAATAAACAGTTAATTTATTATATATATATATATATATATATATATATATATATATATATATTAGACTGAGATAAGAATATTTATAATTTTATATTTATGTATATTTAAAAATGTATTATATTTATGTCTATAAATGTGTATGAATGATGGAATTCTTTGTAATATCAATACAGACTACACAATGGATCCACATAAAATGAGTGATTTTTCGACAAAATTAGTTTTGCCCAAAGGCCAAGTTTCCTACCTTTCCTTGGTAATAACTTGCTGTCAGAATAGAACAAGTTGCAAGTCGCTCCAGGAATAGAATAACAAGTTACATTTAATAGATTACACCATAATGCTGATATATTTTTGTATGATTTTAATTAAAAATCGAATCTAATACAAATTTACCTGAGGTTTTTTTCTTTTTATATAACGACCCATCAATATTTGGGCTTATCAAATATTTTCATGATGTCATTTATGTCTTGAATAAAAGTAAAAGAAAAAACTAGCATCATGACATCCCTTCTATGTTCATTGATTTTTATGCTTTTCTTAACTGTAAACAGATGAATACTATACCTTATGAAGTTTTATGGTCTCTCTTTCTAATTTTTAAGCTTATACAATTGATATCTTTCAGTAAAAACTCTTCATGTAACCTTTGATACGGTATAAATAAATTCTAAGCTTGACCAGCTTTACAAAATCTGATGAAATGGCTAAATAGCAGAATTTGTGGGGAAATTTCTTTTTCACTTTAGTGTAAACAATCTTTTTGACTCTAGTGTAAACTGGATCTCTATGTCTATCTTGTCGACTTTCATGTAAACTTGACTTATGACTAACTTTTCAGTCTAGTGTGTTGTATTGTGTTGATCTACGACATGTGATCAGTAGTCAACTTATTTTAATAATTTCTGAAATTTCGATCAAAGTCAAATTCTCCATTTGTTTGAGATATACCATAACAGAAGTGTTCGTTATAGTTTCACAACCTGCCGAAGCTAGAAAGAGGTCAGTGATTTCATATTCTCCTTCTGTTGCTTAGTTTTCTTTCAATTTTTTAGCCCTAGCCTGAGCTGCAAAACATCGGATTCAAGTTTCAACAAATTCTGGTTCATAGAAGCAACTTAAACATCCTATTAGCAATGCCATATAGTGTAAACAGGTCCTATTTCCACCCTTTTTTACTCTAATGTTACTGAACCTATATCTCTCTATCTATTAATTCATTATGACTTTTGTCCTATAAGACTTATATTTAGCTTTAAATAACCAAACATTGTTTGATATATCATTAAATTAACCAATTTAATCTATCAATGTTAAAGATCTATTATCATCTCAACTGGTTAAACTTGGCAGAGCCTGGTGCAAAGATCACGTGTCTCCCTGCAATCTGTGATACCTCCCACTCAATATATATTTCCAGTTCCCACCCTACTCTATTACAGCACAATTTTCATAAGATAGTATTCACATAAAATACAAATTTTATTGTAACCTAATTATGTACAATAATGAATCATATATAATATAGGTGAACAATTCAGCTAGAAAAATTGAAAAAAAATATGATGTATATACAAATTAGAGACATCATAATAGATCATTCTGTCTGAAATAAATCAATAATATTTTCCTGTAATTTTTAACATCAACTTGAAATGTTTCTTGTTAAAACGTTGACTAATTTTAAAACATTCAACATTATGGATACAAAATAGTGATTTTTATATCGCGTTTTTTGAGGCTTAGCACGAGCAAAACAAATCCACAGATTTGGACAAAATCAAGAATCCAGAATGACATCAAAATCTGCAAAAATTGTCATCCTTTAATAGTCAGTTGGGTTTAGTTTAATTTGTAATATATCTAAATGTATGTAGAAAAAAGCAAATGATATATTAGCAAAGGCCACAAAGCACTACCAGGAGCCCAATCAGTTCCCACCTCCTGGTCGGGGGTTTTGGAAGTAGTACACACTAGCTCTGAAACTTGGTATGATTACATCTAAAAAAAGGAAATACAGGGGTTGGACAAAATAATTGGAACAGGTGCAAATTCCACTCCTATATTTCAAAGACATATTATATTAAGAACTTTAACTAAAACTTCATAATTGCAGGTTATATCTATTGTAAATACGTTTATTTATCTAATTTACTGTCTTTGTCTTATTTATTTTTAGAATTTAGTCAAATTTAAGCTAAATGCGTGACCTCTCCGAGTTCGAAAAAGGGCAAATTATTGGACCTTGATCAATAAGGTTGTTGAAATGTTTAGTTTTTCAAGAGCTACCATATCAAGAACTATGATGCAATTCAAGAAACAGGACAAAACCTCAAGCAACCGTAGCAATTCAGGCCGGACTTGCAAACTTACTGACAGGGACCGACGTGCATTGAAATGCAATGTGGCAAAAAAATCATTGGACTACTGCGGCCAAAGTGACTGCTGAGTTGAATAATCATCTGAATAGTCCAGTTTCTACGAAAATTGTTTGTCGTAAGCTCCATAAGGCTGGATATCATGGAAGAGTCGCCGTAAGGAAACCTCTTCTCTTCACTCACGACATTCAGAAGAGGTTGAAGTGGTGCAGAGATCACAATGCCTGGTCTGCAGTCCAATGGAAACAAGTCATATTCTCAGCCTTAGTCCAGTTTTTCTCTTTTCTCAACTTCAGGGCAAGTTTATGTGTAGAGGCAGCTCAAAGAAGCTTACAACCCTGACTGCCTTCTTCCAACAGTGAAGCATGGAGGTGGATCAGTGATAGTTTAGGCCGCCATATGATGGAAATGACTCGGTCCAATAGTTGCCCTGCGTGGTAGAATCAACAGCAAAGATTACTTGAACATTTTTGGAGATCATGTTCATCCAATGGCCCAGATTTGATTCCCTGATGGTGACTGCATCTTCCAAGATGATAATACTTCAATACAAACCGCTCGAGTGGTGAAGAATTGATATGAAGAGCATGAAAGTGAGCTAGAACACATGGAGTGGCCTCCCCAATCACCAGATATCAATATTATTGAACATTTGTGGTGAATTTTGGAGTAACATGTTAGGAGCCACTATCCTCCACCGTCGTGTCTTAAAGAGTTGGAGCAGGTGTTAATGGAAGAATGGCTGAAAATTCCTCTGGATGAAGTCAGGAAGCTGTATGATTCCATTCCTAGACGTATTAAAGTTGTATGTGAGACTAAAGGTGGACCAACTCCATATTAAATAAATTTTCTTTGAATTTAACAAGTGTTTCAATTATTTTGTCCAACCCCTGTATATGAAGAGGCCTAAAGATTGGACCAAAGATGCATTTGCATATAGACATCAAAGGTGGATCATATTGTCCAGGTATTGCTGATAGTGCAAGGAGTAACAATGTTTAAGCTCCTAAACCATGTTTAATTCTAGATTTGATTAAATGTATAACTGCTATGGCTTCAACAGTGTGTGAACTTACATCGTCTTTTTAAATGTTTAATAAGAATGAAAACAAACACAACTGGATTATGAATGATAGATTCAGAATTCTTAAATGGAAATGGCATTATTTTGTGTTGTATGTTTTACATCAGTATATTAGTCTAACGCAATGATGTCATTGCTAAGTAAAAAACTGGCACGTAAATGAAAATGCATCAACAATGTACCCAACCTTAGGGCCTTCTTTGAGACTGTTAAACCCAAAGTCATTCTAGAATTCTTAAAAATAACAAAACACTACCCCAAAATATAAAAAGGTACAAAAAGCAACTAGAACCGAATTACATCCCCACCCTTATATAATACCAACTTCTAGAAGAATTTGTCTGCAAAATAGACACAAAATAAAAACAATTCTTAAAACTACCCAATTCAGCACAAAATAACCTGTGGGGTTGGTGTGCCAGTAAAATATTCTATCTAACTCTAAATCATTACTAAGTGATGCCAGTATGCCAGCCTAATACAATAACATCAATGCAAAGGGACTCTAATCTAAACTACTATAACTACAATCTAGTGCTATTGTTGTAAATAAACCTTAATGTCAAAGTATGTAAATATAAAATGCTATAGAGAAAGATAATATAAATAAAATGTAAAATAATATTTATTTTACAATTATTTGCAAATTATTTTTAAACAAAATCATTTTTACCAAGACAAATGCACTATTATTGTGTGATAAAAAAATGAATCCATTTATAAAATATAAAAAAACAAATAATTTATAAACTTTATATTAATTATTTACATGCGGACAATTGTCCTCATGTTTGTTGTTGTTATCACAACATTTCGGCCATTGTGCCCCCTGGCCTTCATCGGGTGATTGTTGACTTGGCTAATCTTCGGGAACCTTGAACTTTATATCTGTGGAGTTAGATTGTTTTTGTTCTGCTACTTATGTTTAGGGATATCTCATCTAGTTCTTATTTAGTACTGTTGAGTCCAAATATACACTGTCTGGCCCAGGGATTGAACTCACAATTATTATGTCACAAAATTCACAAACCAATGTACCATGGAAGCTGGAGAGCACAATGGCCGAAACATTGTGATAACAACAAAAAAAGTCCTGGCTTTAAAATTATTGAAATATAAAAAAATAAATAAACAAAAATGAAATAAAATAAAAATAAATAAATCAAAAATATATCATCTTTAAATATTGATTTTCAAGTGTTTTTACATTATACAGTGAAACAAAAATAGGTTGGCCCACTGGTGGATAGTGCTGATGAATTCTCTGGCTAAAAATAGAATAACCCACTCTCTCTGTCACCCTTTCTCTCTTTCTTGCCCTTTCTCTCTCTTTCTCTCTGTCAGCCTTTCTCTTTCTCTCTCTCTTTCTGTCATCCATTCTCTTTCTATCACCTTTTTTCTATCTCTCTCTTTGTCACCCTTTCTCTCCTTTTCTGTCACCCTTTCTCTCTATGTTGCCTTTTCTATCTTTGTTGCCTTTTCTCTCTCTCTTTGTCACCCTTTCTCTCTCTGTTACCCTTCCTTCCATTCTCTCTCTCTTTGTTGCCCTTTCTCTCTCTGTCGCCCTTTCTCTTTCTCTTTTTCTGTTCACTCTCTATCACCCTTTCTCTCTCTCTGTTGCCTTTTCTCTCTCTGTTGCCTTTTCTCTCTCTGTCATCCTTTATCTCAATCTCTCTTTCTCTCTGTCTCAGGTTAAAAACAGTGAATCAGGCTGATAGACTCTCAAACTAAAAATAGACTGGTGTGCTGGTGGGCTTGCATATATAAAAAAGGAAAACCACTTTCATATCTTTATTGTTGTTATTTTCTCAGATATACTGAAAATGGTGTTCTTTTTCCTTGCAGGAATACAGTAAACAGCTCAGCAGTGGTGCTGTAGCCTATATAAATCTTGATGCAGTCATCAGAGGTAAGTAATAATAGTGTAAAACTCCATTGCTTATCACAATTTCCATATCTTTGAGCATATATATATATATACCCACTAAAATTTGTGGTGCAACCTTTTCATTCGGTCAGGATTGTGTGAAAACATTTGAAATTTCCTCCCTCCTAACGGTCTCTTTTATATTATAGTCACAGATATTGTTGATGACCTTTCGATTTCATGAAGTTTATTGTTTATTTTGCTGATGCTATTGAAAGCAATGTGAATACTAATATTGATGTAAACCATTCCAAGTGAATCTACCAATAGAAGACAATGTTCTGGCTTACCCTCCTGAAGACAATATACTGATGGCATAGTTATTCATAGATTGGATAAGGATGATCTTGAACATCATCTATCAAGTGTCACAAGAAACAGGAGTCAAGATAAATCTTTCCAAAACAGAAATTATGATCTGGAATTGGAATGAAAGCAATAATGGCACCTACACTGAATCCATCATAAAAATCCAGTATGTGAAATTAGTAAATACTAAACACTTAAGATACCTCAGTATATGGATTAGTTATAACAAATTTAGTATAGGAGAAAAGGAAATTGAACATAGAATAGACAATGCTAGGGGTAGTTTTGCCCAACACTGCAAATTGGTACAAAATCAAAACATCAACCTGAAAACTTGAGTCATGTTCTTAAATAGGCTTGTCAGGTCAAGATTTTTATATGGAGGTCATGCACCAAGCGTGTTCAGAAACATCTAAACTGTCAGCTGCGTACAATCACTCTCACAGATCAATGGCTAAAACTGGGTTTTAGTGATTGAAGTATGTGGGTTTTGGCAAAGATCATCCTTCCTTGAACATTGTGGACTGGCGCTACCAAATCAAAAACTGTACTAAATAAAAGAAACTGTGTCTCTTGAGGAATGTCAACAGCAGCAACAACTAAAGTGGATAGCACATGTAACTCAAAGAGAAAATAATGACATAACCAAGATGTTGACATTCCACACTATTAAAAACAAAATTTTAGGAAGGGAAACCTCATCAATACTGGAAAGAGCGATAACAGCTACTGGACTTGGAAAACCTGAAAAGTTTTTCAAGAGAAAGATCTTATAAATTTCAACAGAAAGCAGTACTGGCTGTTTTGTCAATGAATGCCAAATGTTTCCTTATAAGGAAACGGCTAATATTACCATTTCCATAAATACTGGTCTTTTATCATTTTGTGGAGTTCTTCATATTTGCACTATTCCATGTATTTCTTAAACAAGTGTCTTCATTCTTTCGCTTTTTGTGGAAAATTGTCTATCTTTAATAAAGACCTAAATTAAATACTAAAGAATTAATGTAGCTGTGGGAGCTATGAGACATAAACATGACTTAACCCCCACTCTTTGTCTGTGGAATGATTGTTGAGTCCAAAAAGATGAAGCACTCTATCCTGAAGGCGATAACTACTCTTGGTTTATCTTCGGCATTGTTGGTTCTAAACCTATTTAGGAATGACTGCAAAACACTTTCCCTTCCCAATTTATAGGCAAAAGCACACAAATGCATGCTGGTATTTCTTCCTAGCTAATAAGATAGGCCAGTTCCTCGATCCATCTGACTCAGTCCCAGTCTGGCTTGTCTTGAAGTCAGAATGCTATGTTCGTTTATCCGAATTCACTCTTGTGTGTCAACACCAATTCTTAGTTTATGAACTTTTTGCCATCCATACTACTGTTGCTTTGCCTTATTACTCTTAATTTGCCTTACATATATTGTTTGCTTGCTTTGTATTGTTTTTTTTGCCCTGTTCTTTTCTTTATTATTGTTTATTGCAAACTTTGTCAATTCTGTTCGTTGAGCAGTTCTGCCATTTACATTTAACCATGGCCACTTACTCTACAAGCCTAGGTAAACCAGGTCTATAAAAAACAGTTTTTGTACTATCATTCATCTAGTACAAGGCTCAAGAGCCACTTAAGGCAGGGGATGACTGAATAATTTGACTGATTTGTTTTCTATGGCTTACAGGTTATTTAAAACCAAAAAAAACGTTTGCAAGTTATTTAAAACCAGAAAATATTTTTAGTATATAAGAATTGTTTTCTTTTTGGGAGATAATAATGGTTTAGTGATAACCCATAGCTGGGTGGGGAAGTGGTGGATTCATGCCTTTCCCAAAATTATTTGTATGTAAGTGAATGTAACAAACCCAACAGGAATTGGAACTTCGATCTCTGATTAACAATTCAGAGCATTATCTGTTGTTACATTACCCATACATCTAAGCTTATAGCACCTGGTATTCCCAAGCAGTCACTTATCTAGGTACTTACCAGGCTTGACGTTGCTTAACTTCAGCAATCATATGGGAACTGGTGTTTCAACATGATGTGGCTGTAAGCCGTATTCTTCTTGCATTCCTTTAGTAAGAAGGCTTCTTCCCAAGTACTGCTGACTTGTGGAACAGATTCTCGACAGGATGTTTTCATGATCATTACAATCTTACAATCTCAGGCTCTTAATTTACAGAAGTGAGATTCAATAAGGAACAAAAAAAAAGAAGCTCTTGGTAATATTCAAACACATATTTCTTTTGCCTCTGAGAAGCCTGGAAAATTAAAGAACCAATTTAAACCATAATTCCTCACTCATTGCCACAATCATTATCGTTGTCATTTTTTTTTAACAGGAAACCACAGTTTCTTTGCTGCTGCTAGCCCACTCTTGGTAGGTTTGATCATGAATGCTACCAAAACAGTCAGCTGTCCATTTGCAGAACCAGGTTCAAAACATACAGTCTATGACACTTGGCTTAATAATTTCCCGAATATAGAAAAAACGCGTCCAAAGTAAGTATGAATGAAGAACATTTTTTTTTTTTGTATTTATTCATTTTTTTTGATAAATGATTTGAAACCATAGAGTTTTTCGTTTCATTTCCTCATTTTAACCTCT
>OZ038494.1:52137881-52145381 GCA_964036315.1 Acanthosepion esculentum
ATATCAAAATACTGAGTAAAGTTAAATAATACAACCCACTAATAATATATATAGTTAACACAAACACAAAATTAGATGCACAATGCAGTCAACACAAACACATAGAAGCACATATACAAACATAAATGTGCTGGTAGATGCATGTGTGTATGCATGCACATACATGGATGTGCACACAAACACACAACTGCACAAAAATTTAGAAACAGTTAATTGGTTTAACAACATCACCAACAAATACTGTTCTTTTCCACAACCAAACACTAAGTAAAGTTAAATAATACAACCCACTAATAATAAAAAAATACACAAACACACAATTGAATGCACAATAAATTTAACACGGAAACACACACAACTAGATGAAAATATATAAACACACAAATATATATGCATAGGTGAGTGTGTGCATACATGCTTCTGTGTGTATGTGTGCATTTACATGGGTATGTACACAAACACACACTCACACAAGCATACATACACACACAAAATTACATCCATAACCGGAATTAAATAGTCAACAATAAACCAGAGACCAAAAACAGTGAGAAAAGAATAAAAAAAATAAGTAAAAAAAAAGAGTACAATCAATCAACAGCCATCATTGCAAAAGCAAATAGATAGCAAACTCACACCAATAAAAGTACAGGAGAATCGAGAAAAAACAGTAGATTAACTCTGTTCTGACGAGTGGTTATACCTATGTAGCCACAAAACTCAGAAGTAAACATGAAAAAAATGTTTCATATTAAATATATATAAACAGGAAACAAGAGAAAGCCTCTATTCCTGTTCAAAAGACTAGGGAGGAGTAGAAACCAGATGATAGGTGAATCTGTCTATTCCTATTGAAGAAAAAAGACAAATAATAAATAAAATTTCAGTATTTAGGCAGAGATGTCAGATATATAGAGTTAAAGTAGACTTTAGAAGGAAGCAAAAACCCAATCCTAAACAGGAAACAAGGGATAAACCTCTAATCCTTTTCAAAAGACCGGGGAGGACTGTGAACTGAATGATAGGCAAAGCTATCTAATCCCAATATAGCTGTATGACAGGCAAAGCTATCTAATTCCAATATAGCTGTATGACAGGCAAAGCTATCTAATCCCAATATAGCTGTATGACAGGCAAAGCTATCTAATCCCAATATAGCTGTATGACAGGCAAAGCTATCTAATCCCAATATAGCTGTATGACAGGCAAAGCTATCTAATCCCAATATAGCTGTATGACAGGCAAAGCTATCTAATCCTAATATAACTGCATGATAGGCAAAGCTATCTAATCCTAATACAGTTGGATGACAGGCAAGGCTATCTAATCCCAATACAGTTGGATGATAGGCAAAACTATCTAATCCCAATATGGCTGCATAATAGGCAAAGCTATCTAATGCTAATAAAGTTGGATGTTAGGCAAAGCTATCTAATCCTAATACAGTTGGATGATAGGCAAGGCTCTCTAATCCCAATATAGCTGCATGATAGGCAAAGCTATCTAATCCCAATATAGCTGCATGATAGGCAAAGCTATCTAATCCCAATATGGCTGCATAATAGGCAAAGCTATCTAATCCTAATAAAGTTGGATGTTAGGCAAAGCTATCTAATCCTAATACAGTTGGATGATAGGCAAGGCTCTCTAATCCCAATATAGCTGCATGATAGGCAAAGCTATCTAATCCCAATATAGCTGCATGATAGGCAAAGCTATCTAATCCCAATATAGCTGCATGATAGGCAAAGCTATCTAATCCTAATACAGTTGGATGACAGGCAAGGCTATCCAATCCTAATACAGTTGGATGATAGGCAAATCTATCTAATGATAATATAGCTGCATGATAGGCAAAGCTATCTAATGTTAATATAGCTGCATGATAGGCAAAGCTATCTAATTCTAATATAACTGTATGATAGCATAAGCTATCTAATCCCAATATAGTTGCATAATAGGCAATGCTATCTAATCCTAATACAATTGGATGATAGGCAAAGCTATCTAATCTCAATATAGCTGCATAATAGGCAAAGCTATCTAATGCTAATAAAGTTGGACGTTAGGCAAAGCTATCTAATCCTAATACAGTTGGATGATAGGCAAGGGTATCTTATCCCAATATAGCTGCATGATAGGCAAAGCTATCTAATCCCAATATAGCTGCATGATATGCAAAGCTATCTAATCCCAATATAGCTGCATGATAGGCAAAGCTTTCTAATCCTAATATAACTGCATGATAGTAAATGATTATATATAAAACATTTTTGAAGTCTCTTCTGGCTTTTTGCTTTCCTGCCAACCAGAATGTTCAAGAATTTAAATGCAACACTTAAATAAATTTGAATGCAACATTGTTAAATGCTATAAAAGTCCTTTTGTAACCTGGACAAGTAAGACAATATTGTCAGAATGAATTTCTTATATGCTAACTCCTTTTCTCAATCTATCTTGACAAGACCAAGATGTCTGGTGAAATTGATAAATGTAATTGTAAGTCTTATCATAATTGTTTCTTCTCCCACAATTCTTGCCTGTGGAACTCTTGTTGCAGAACTATGGCTTCTGTGATAATTCCATAGCAAATAGATTTAAAAGAACATAGAAAAGGAAATAATATTTAATAACAGTGATTTTCTATAACAACAATTTTGGTATTTCATGAGTGAGTAAAATTCCTTGTGTTCGAAAATGTCTGTATGAGTGTTAGTAAAAAATATCAGATTAATTTAGGTGTACTATTTTTTTTTTGTATTGAATGTTTATGTGAAAGAAAGGTACTGTATAATATTTCTGTAGTTGTGTGTATGAGAGAAAAGAATGTTTCAATTAGTTGAGAAAAATCAAGTCGTATGTATTGGGTACTTGAAAATGTATTAAAGAAATCACCAACATTAATTCCAGTAGCAGTGGTTGTAAAAAAGGACCTTGTAGCTAATTTTGCTTTCCTTCATACACTTTGTTGAAAAAAGTGCTGGATCTTATGGCTAGCTAATCTTTTAAGCAAGCAGTTCTCTGATTGGCTGAAATATGTGAAAGAAACAAATGTTCTGTGCTAAGCCTACCTGCATATGAATGTGTATTCATCATTCACACTTTTGACTCTGAATGCTTTAGCTTTATGTCTCCACACTCTCTTCTGGCTTTTTGCCTTCCTGTCAACTATGATCTTCAAAAAATTAAATGAAACATAAATCATCATCTTCTGTGTTCTTGAATCTTCGTCTTTTAATGTTCTCTCACCTCAATAACATTTTTTCAGCTTTTTTTATTCTCAGTAACCCCTTCCATCTTAGAGGCTTTCTTGCCTCACCAGGAGTGAAATGATTAATAAAAAATGGCATAATATTGAATATGTTATGAAGTACAAAAATTGTTTATAAATGTCACAAATGGGAGGGTGGATATGGTTTAATTCAATCTTTGTGGTTGCCAGAGGTCAAAGAAGTAGAATTTATTCGTTGCGTTTGGGATCTACATTGTAGCCAAACAATGACATTATTGAAGGTAAATTTTTATGCATGGCAACTTAAACAGGAAAATATAAGAGGACACTTCAATCCTAGATTTAAACAGCATTATTTGTTTGTTTTTTTTAAAGCCAAATGAAAGAACTTAGACTAAAATGCTTAATTTTTCTTTTTCTGCTTCGTTTAAAACGTTGTGCAACTTTTCAGATTTTTTTTTTAATTAAAAGTTGAAACTTGATAAAAATGTTATAAAAATATTATAAATTACCTAAAACAACAGAAACTACCAATGGCTGTGTGAATGAAACATTTCTGTTTTTCCATCTTTTGTTTTTTATACCATATATATTCCTGTGTAACGCTAGGTATCCCTGCTAGTTTACTTACGTTTAATAACTGTCTATGTTTTAATAATATTGGAATACAATCTTAGTAAATTAAATTTTTGTACTGCGCGCTTGTGTTGTCTGTTTTTGTGTGTCTAGAGAAAGAATAGATTACAACATTTAAATTTTTCGATGAAAACGATTCTATCGGAAAGTACTTATCGACAGAAATTTCGCATAATCTGAATGACGAAAAAGAAAAAAGAGCACTGGCCAAGGGAGGTTAGAAAAATATCTTTAATCTAAGGGAAGTAACTCTAAATCAATTTACGAATCTCGACCTCTGTTTTTTTTTTTGTTTTTTTTCGAACAATTTCTAATATATTTCTTAATTTTTTATCTTCCTTTTTGTATTATTTTATATTTCTTATTACCTTGGGAATTTTTAAAAGTAAAACACAATCAAGTTCTTGTTTGTTACGTTCAATACGAGTTTTGGTCAATAATGTTTCTAGAATTTGTTGTTATTATTGCACCTTTACCTTTTTTCTATTCAGGTTCATGTCTTCTTTTTTTGCTGTTTAATTTACCTTTAAACAAGAAAAATGTTCACATTGGGTAAATTTTCATTTTAACACCCGAGCGCTAATATCCCTACAAATTTTTCCAAAATAGTCTTATTTCCGTGCAAATGTATATGCTGAACTCAAATCAACAATTAGATATTGAAGAAACCTACCTTTTTGGATGTTAACGACCCGAAAAAATCGGACTTTTGCCTGGTCTTTCGTCAGCCATTAGCGGCTTAAGTAAATCAGTGCTGACAATTTCCTGCGTAGTGCGTAGTTATAAAATTTGACCCTATTACTTCCCTAAACAGGAAGTCCTTCAAGAAATTAGTACGCGCTTCCGTAAAGAAGCAATTATTTAATTTAATGTTATTTTTCTTTAGGGCTAGGAGTAAAGGTTAGGGAAGGGGTTTTCTTTCTGTTTTTAAAAACTAATGAAATAATAGAATCAACCTTTCTACTTTACCAAGTTTGTGCATTAATTTTTGTAATATTTTTATATATTTGAAGTACTAAATAAAAAAAAAACGGAAGTGTGTACTAATTTCTGAAATTCTGCAGTGAATGACACTCGTGTGTTAAAATGAAAATTTACCTGCAAGCGAATTCGAAATTAGTGAATTAATTATAAATCAATTTATTTGGTGAACTTTTTTTTAATGTGAATAATTCAGATTGCTAGGACACAGAGATTTTTTTTTCTATTTGGTAGGCTTCAGCTTGGAAGGAAACCCATCTCTCCAGACAATACATTTTCCTAGTTGGAGGGCTAAAGTTTTTTTTTGATACTTTTCTCTGGCATCCACAAAAGGGGGAAATACAGAGGGTGGGTGATAGGATTATTTGGGACTTTCTATCCCATGTAAACATCGGACACCCACTTTAAACTCAATCTTGTGTCATATTTTGTTCAAGTGGGCCAGCGGATAAATCATAATTTTCTACGTTACATTTTTCACTTGCACAAGTAGCGAAGTAATCGTTCTAAGTAACACAGTCAATTGAAATAAGTGTTGCGTAGCTGCGTAATTCGTCGGGAGCATAAAAGTCATTCATTAATAATGAATAACTTTTATAAGATCTTATTCTTTCATAATCAATAACTCCTTGTGTCTTAGTGGCTTTACTGCCTTGCATGAAGTGAAATGATTAAAAATAATTACCTCTACTAATTTGGTATACATAAGGTTTAAAATAAACTTTTAAAAATGAAAAACTTCCTTTCATTTTAGCTTTAATTGAAAGCTAAGGGATTTCAAATTTACTATTTCCAGTAAGCAATGTATTCTGTGGTGTTAATTCTTGATTTTAAAAATCTTGCAAAAATAAAATATATATTTCTGAAACGTTATTTGAGGAAAATCAGCTAATTTAAAGTTAAATTATTCTGATTTGAAACAAATTTTACTTAGTTATAAGATAAAATGTTGTATACAAACATTTCTTGACTACAGGGAAAGAATAAGAAAAAAAGACAAACATTATTAATGAAAGAGAACAATAAAAAAAGAGTAATCAAGAATACAATGACAACACATTTTTTGCATGAAGTGTTAGAAATTCATAAGTTCATGGATAAGAAGTCCATGACAACCAGCTAAATCACCAGACTGAGCCGTCTGTGATTTGGAGCTATTTCCAAAGTTGAAAAATACCCTGAAAGGACAAAGAATTGCTCACATCCAGTAACATGTGAAGACATATTAAATTGTCCATATGTTCTTGCTGCATAAATTCTGATATAAAAAAATGGTAATCAGTAACCTTATATCTCTTTCTTCTTTTTACACAGTATTTCCCAGCTTCATGGTGATGGTGACCACTCCCCTTTCATCTACCAACTGGGGATTCCATCTCTGGCACCAGCATACATGTACAACCAAGATGTAAGTTTTTTAGTTTCTCTCTTCCCGATGCAAACATATATATATATATATATATATATATATATATATATATATATATATATATATATATTATACACTGTTACATTAGAACATGTAAGTTACTACTACAAAATTGTACATTTTGTTTTGATGTTTAATAAACGTCTCAGATAGTTACTATCATTGTTAACTACCCAATGAAACGTTTATTAAGTATCAAAACAAAACTTTGTATTAGTGACTTACATGTTCTAATGTAACAGTGTATAATAAATATTTATTGCTCTACCCTTGTATTGAGCCCTGTTTTAAATTAATGTTTTGAATGTTGGAATTTTATTTTTTGTTCTTTTATACATATATATATATATATATATATATATATATATATATATATATATATATATATATATATACGTACTCACTCATACATTTTTTTCTTCACCAGTAGCACAACTCAATGCTGGCATAGTCTATTATACAGAGATTACTGGTATTAGAAAAATATTTTGTATTTAAAATAGATGTGATTTATATTTAAAATAAACTGGGATTAATGGGTTTAAAAAAAAACTGTATTGAAATAAACGTACTTAAAACTATTGACAAAAAGTAAACAGAAGAAAATTTAAAAAAAGGATAGGTTATAATCTACACTAGAAATTAATCTGGATCAACATATTTCAACAAGTATCTACTTTTATGCTTACATATGACTACCAATTCATTTCTCTTGTTTAATAATTTAAGGTTATTTAAGTGTTTTAACTTTTCTACAGGCATAAATTACATCTATCACCTTTCCCATTATACGATTTGGTTTCAGCTATTATATTCCATGTAATTATGGATGTATTACCACCATTCTTTAATGGCCAGAAATTTTTGGAGAGTAGCCATACTATTCATGTATCTTACATTGTCTAAAATCATTTGATGACTAAAAATGAAATTTTCCAAGAATTTTCAGTGGACCCAATATAAAAATTTGACATATATATATTTTATTTTTTTTCAAAAGTAAAGTCTAACTGTTCATATTGTTCAGGGCTGGTGCATATTACCACCAAACTCACCGACCAGTGGGTAAGCCTAATTGGGGGCCCTTGGCAGTGAGTTGTACATTTATGTATGTCACAAATTAAACTAAGCACAACTATTAAAAGATGAACAATTTTCATGGATTTTGATGTCATTCTGGGGTAATTTTTTCATCCAAATCCATAAATTTGTTTTGCTTATG
>OZ038494.1:52155381-52177881 GCA_964036315.1 Acanthosepion esculentum
CGGCATGATGCCCCCCTCCCCCCAAATAAGTGTAAAGAACAGTGGTGAATTTTTAGGGGCCTGGAATGGATCAGAAATATTCCCATTAATTTCAATGGCCAAAATTGATTTGAGATACAAGTTTTTTGAGTTACGAGCTCAGTCTTGGAATGGATTAAACTCGTATCTCAAGGCATTACTGTATATATATGGTGGACTCTCCCGTCGTATGCGATGTATGAGGGTCAAACAGCTCAGTTCCTAGGAACGGACAGCCCAGACACCATCACATATGATTTGATTATAGTGGTGAAGGCTTTGTGCAGAACCAACCACACTTTTCTGAAGGGCTGAATACAGACCTGGTGCACCACGTGCCACAAGGTCCCTGTGCAGGTTTTGAATTCAAAGTTGTTCTCCACCTAGACCAGTTGCCATCCGAGGCTATAGAACCCAGTCTGTCCTGCTATTTACCCATGGCTGCAGGGAGAAGAGGAGGATTAATACTTTTCCCAAGGAAAGCATGTCAGTGAATGTAATTCGAACTCGGCTCTCTGATTCCTCAATCTGAGCCACCATTCACTACCCCACCATGCCTATATATATATGTATGTATATATATATATATATATGTATGTATTAGTTTATTATTAGGAAACTTGAGGCAGCAGATTTTGTCCTACTGAAGGATATGTGAGAATATTATGGATGGAAAATTTTAGACATGAGTAAGTGGGGGAAAACATTGCATAGACATACGGAGGATAGGAAGTTGTGGAGAGCCATAATCCCCCACGAAGAAGACTATATTATCTGCAATAAATTCTACGAAGAGAGTCACTATCATTTCATTGAAGAATTTGCAGATTTTAAAATTTTCTCAATTGGCACACATTTTATCTTTCGATATTCTGCCATTTCGATGGTAATGGTAATTTTTAATCAAAATCACCCCAAGCAAGGGAGTAATGCCACTAAAACACAGGGGGTTACGGGTGTGGTAGAATTAGGAACAGAAACATTAATGATGGGCAAAAAGAGAAGATAGCAATTGACATTGCATTTAAATTTTTGCAGATTAAAATTGGCTGGGAAGCATAGAACTGGAAGAGAGTTCCACAAGCAAGAAGTGTAAGAAAAGAAACTGTTGGTATAGAATTCACAGTTACATCTAGCCAGCTCAACTACAAATTGATGAGATCTCGATGCCATTCTAGTGCTGCGCTTAAATGAAAAAACTCTAGGTACCGTAGCAAAGAGCTCATTCGAACAATTACCATGAAAGTATTTACAGAGAAAACAGAGAGAGGAAACCTTATGGTGGTGAGAAAGTGACTGAAACTGAGCCGCCAGATCAGGACTGATAATATTGGTGATTTTTCTTTGGAGCTTATCAAGGATCTCAAGGTAAATAGCAGGGGCACCGGACCATATGTGCCAACTATAGTCTAAGCATAGACGAATGGTAAACTTATAGATATATAAGTGTTTCACTCACTATTTACATTATTCGGACTATTGTCCTTATCTTTGTCACCATATTTATTACAACGTTTGAGCCATTGTATGCTCTGGCCTTCTTCAGGTGGTTGGAATGTCGAACTGAACTCTTTATTTCGCTCACTGGGGTAGACTGTTCTAGTTCCATGTGCCATGTTTAATGGATGCCAGTTATCAGTTATCTCCTGTTAATTCCCCTCTCCAAGTTCTCCACTGCCTTAGCCGGGTATTGAACTCACACTCTTTGGGTCCTGTCACTGGATCTAACCAACCCCTGGATAATATACCTCATCTCAGAGATATAGACAGATACTGAAGTGTTTTACCGTTTTTAAACTACAATTCTCCATGATTTTCTCTCGTACATTCATATCTGCTCGATGCATATCCAAATGTAAACAAATGACATCACACATTATGAAATGGACAAAGTCCAACAATTATTTGTCCATTTCGTAATGTGTGACGTCATTTTTTACAATTTGGATATACATCAAGCAGATATGAATGTACGAGAGAAAATCATGGAGAATTGTAGTTTAAAAACAGTAAAATCGACCTTGCTAACCGAAATGCTCCTCTGTGGCTAAATCGGTAAAGCATGCCAGGCTATATGACGATATATGAGTGCATTAACTAACTAAGGAAGAAACAGAATTATATGATATTAATGAGATTATCAGCTATTTCTTTCTTTCTTTTTGTCATTGAAACCAAACAGCATCTCTGATATGTCTTTTGCATCTTTCCTCATGATAAAAACGGAAAGGTCCATTATTTATGGAGTATTGGCAGGGCACAGCATACACACCAAACTCTTTAAGTAATGAAAGAAGAAGCCAAATTATAAAAGGACACTCATTTTCCTGATTAACTTGAAATCACATTTAATTTATGAATTTTGATAGAAACTCATGAATTTTAGAGCAGTGTTTCGAGAAATTAAAATTAATCATATTTTTTTAATTTTTCAGAGCCTCCTCTCAAACATTATTTTAAAAGCGCTATGACAAGTTTAAGAATGAGTTGTTTTGGCAAACAGAAGTAACCGCCATTTGACAGATAATCATGTTATTAAAAAAAATTAATTTTTTCCATCATTATTTTATTTAAATTTCTTGTTTTATTTCAGTGAATACGAAATACATTTAATCAATCATCAGCTGATTCGTCTGTCTCGAGCATTTATAGTCGACCGTGGTCTTCCTGGCCAGCCCCATTACAAGTAAGTCCATTATTTTTGTTATAGCTAAAAATGCTATATAATAAAAAATAACCATTCTAAAAAGTCTCTTTGGTCTTAAAGTTTTAACTCTGTCTCTTTTTGTCATAATTTTTTATAGTAAATGAAATTTTTGTATGACTCAGGTGATAATTTTTAAAAAAAATGTCTCCTTTGTTAAAATGATGCCACACTTTTCAACATTTTTTCTTTACTTTGAAAAAATTTTTTCTCTGACTACAAAATCTGGAAAAGTGGGTCTTTAACTATGGTTGAACTGTCTGAAGATTTTAAAAATAAATAATAAACAACATCCCCTATTTGTGAAGACTGCAACATTGTCTTAATGTGTCGGATATTTTGATAAACAAATTGCCTTGTGAAAGGATGGCAAAATTTTTCCGATACAGCAAACATCCGGCATTAATTGACCAAACATTGTTACTGTTGGTTGAAATTTATGAAATCTTTCTCTTAAAACAGTTTTTCAGCAAAATGAGTTTTTCAAGTTCACTGTTATTGCTCTTCATGCATTCGTAGAAGTTTCTTTCCAAACCTTTTGTTTGAAGTAGTGTGGAATGTCAGCATCTTGATTATATCATTATTTTCTTTTCTAGTTACATGTGCTATCCATTTTAGTTGTTGTTACTGTCTTTAAATGTTGTGTTTTTTGTTATTTGGTAAAGTTCTTTGTGATTCTGTAGCATCAGTCTTTGGGATCTGATGAAGGATAGTCTTCCCAATGACCTTCAGGATTCATTCACTTGAAGCCATTTTTAATCACTGATCCAACAAAAAAGGCTATATACAGTTGACAGTTTAGACAAATTTTGTATCATGCAGGACATCCATATGAGTGTCTCGACCTGATAATGCTATATAATAGAATGAATCAAGTTTATACATGTTTATATATGTTAATATTTTGGTTTTGTAACATCTTGCAGTGTTGGACAAGATTACCTCTAGCACAGTTCACTTTCCTGTTCATTTATTTCATGTTCATTTATTGGCTTGGATTAATGCTTCATATTACCATAACAACGGAATATCTCATTATCTCAAATAGGAATGCTCAGATTGCATGACCAATAGATATATAAAGGTTTGTGTTTTATAGAATATATATATATATATGTATATATAGTAAGGTAAAAAAATCTGTTAGTATATAATCCAAGTGGTTCCTAGTAATATGAAAATATTAGAATTATTGCTTAAATACCTACATAAAAACAAATTCAAATTTCCATAAGATAGTCTTACCTTAATTAGCTACCCAAAATCACTCCCTGACTTCCATCACCTATAACTCTTCAAATGTTGACATAATAAGCCAAAAACTAATTCTAATTCCCATAGAATTTTGCCTTATTTAGCTACCCTAACTCACTCCCCTCCCTCTCTAAAACCTTTTATACTATATTAATTATAATTTATAAACTTTCATCTACTTAAAATATCTACCTAACTCTCTTTCCATTAACCCCTTAAGTCTCTTTATATATATATATATATATAAATATATATATATATTATTGTCATCCACAGACAGACTGTTTCGCTGTATCACAGCTCTTCAGTGTGGCTAGACGTCCGGTTGCCTCTAGCTAGGATCAAAACCCGACTGAATTGGCGTCAGTCGGAAATTCTACCACTAAGCTGTCGGCGCACGGCAGGGATGAAGGTGAATTTTAGCGTATTTATTTTTAGATTTAGATAAACACACAGTGACTGACAGTGACTCAATTCTGCTGAAGAGTCATGCTATATTAGCTTTAATAGTCACTGTTTACAAACCCATGCTTCCTTCCCACAGAACTCAACTGAAATTCATTTTCAGGAGCCAATATATATATATATATATATATATATATATATATATATATATATATATATAAAATTTATTTTTGGGTTTGTTTTTAATTTCTTCTTCTAATACCCCTAATTTGTCATCATAAGGTTAATATTCAGTTTTGTTTTAATAAAACTTCTTCCTTTTAAGACAGATACCTACCACCATCCTTGACCCCTGTCTTGTGCCTAGTGTCCGACTGAAAAAGTGAAAAGTGTAAACTATGTATTAGGTGTTTTCGGCAAGTTAAGTTTAAGTTTAAGTTGGCACTTTAGCTTCCAATCTCAATTCTTCACTGTTAACTGCTACATCCCCCTTCTTCTAAACTTACAGGCATGAACTTTATTTAATTTCATACTGGGGTTGAAAAGATAAATGGCCACTTCATTGTCTGCTGTAATAGCCTATTCCTCATATGAGATAAAAGAATTTGTTTGCTTATTAATTTTACATATATATATATATATATGTATATATATATATATGTATATATATATATATATATTTATATATATATATATATATATATATATGCACGCTTCACGACAAATGCTGTAAACAAACACACAAACACAGTATCTCATTTGATTTCTGAGGAAAGACCGAGGTGGTCTGAAATATTAAATATATACAAAAACACAGAAATAAATACTTTCATAAAAAAAACACCCAATTTTGTTTCATTTATTTTATCCAGATATTATATACATATCAAGAAAGTATACGTGGCCTCTCATTATGCTATATATATATATATATATATATATATATATATATAGCTGGCCACTCATATTTGAGAATATGCATCTATTAGGGTGGCTAGCCAATCCCTATTGCAGACGCTTGCTCAGACACATTTGTGTTTATTCAATACCCACAGAGCCCACTTGTGGTTTATACTGCAACTATGCTGAGCAGACCTTAGTTACAGTTTCTGGGAAAGACCGTGTTATCTAGCATGATAAACAGTTTGAACAGGGTCAGCCTGCTCGAGCCCACAATGACTTGTGACTTTGTGCTAGCACAGCTATTGACGGCCCCCAAGGGTTCCCTCTACCCAATTTGACTCACAAGACTCGGGTCAACCCGTGGTACAGTTTTCAGACACTTTACAATCTAATAACATCAGGAAGTCTCCGTCCTAACAAATCGACCATGGTGAGATTCGAACCTGTGTCTCATGCTCAGAATGCAAACGTTCTAACCACATGGTCACGTACCTATATATATATATATATATATATATATATATATATATATATATATATATATATATATATATATATATATATATATATATATATAACTTACTGGTCACTTAAATACAGATGAACAAATACTCTTTTATGTAAGTTTCTAATCAGACAATGATATGCCAGCAATTTAATGTAATTTAAAGATAATGGCCACCTACTGAATTTTATTTTATGCATTAGTATGGGGAAGAAAAGTGACTTTGAATTTGGCATGATTGTTGGTGCCAGACATACAGATCTGTGTATTTCAAAATTAAAAAATTATTAATTCTAGGAATTACAGAGAATGGTAAAAAAATGAAGGAAAAAGTCCTGTGAGTGGCAAATCTGTGGACAGAAATCACTTTTTGTTTAAAGGAGTTGGAGGAGAATGGCCAAACTGGATCACACTTTGCAATAGAGATATATGTAAGAGCATCTCTGAATGCACAACATGTTATGCCTTGGATCAGATGGGCTACAGCAGTAGAAAACTTCAGTGGGTGCCACTCCTCTCAGATAAGAAGAAAAAAATGGAGGATCATAAAAATTGTACAATAGAAGGTTGTAAAAATGTTTCCTGGTCTGATGAGTCTCAATTTCAACTGTGACATTTGGATGGTATGACCAGAATTTGGAATAAACAATATGAGAGTATGGATCCATTTTGCCTTCTGGTGTAATGGTATATGGAATATTTTCTTAACATACACTGGGGCCTTCATTACTAATAAGAGAATGTTTACATATTGCAGCTGACCTAGGTATTGTGGCTGACAATATGCCTCAGTTTATGACGAGAGTGTACACATCCTTTGGTTGCCATCTCCTTCAGGACAACGTACTGTGTATCTCAAAGTGAAATTAGTGACATTGGTTCATGGAACAGAGCAATAGGCATGAGGTGTGGTTGTATCTTCTTTTGCTCTTCTCACTTGCGGAACTCTCTTCCAGCTTCTTGATTTCCAGTCAAGATTGATCTTCAAAAATTTAAATGCAATGTAAATTGTTATCTTCTGTCATCTTAATTCCTGTTCTTTTATTGTTCCCATCCTTATTAATATTTTATTTTTCTTGTTTCACACTCAGTAAGCTTGCTGCATCTCAGTGGCTTTGTTCCCTTGCTTAGTGTGAAATGATTAAAATTCCTATATTACTACTTTAGGGTAATATTAGTTTTTGTTACTTTCTTGCTCTCGTTTTTGTTGGTTTTCTTCTTCTTCTTCTTCTTCTTTTTATTATTATTATTATTATTATTATTATTATTAGTAGTAGTAGTAGTAGTAGTAGTAGTATACCAACATTTCTGGGTGGGAATGATTGAGATTAATGGTCTTTTAGATTTGTGATATGTGTGAGTAACACTGTTTGCTTTGACCATTGAAAACCAAGGAATAATTGTAGATGTATGGAATTCATGAGCAACCAACTTATGATGACGTGATCGACTTTAGACGACGTGATCAAATTAAACTAACAGATAAAGTAATGCAATCATAAGGAAGAAACAGATTGGAATTTACAAGAATCAGGCAGACAGAAGCGGTATTCAAAACAAAATTACGGGTTAACAAGAAAACATTTTATATTTAAAATACATGGCATCTGGCAACATGAGGTAATTCTAAAAGAGTTCTATGCTAACAGTTTCTTGTTGAAATCTCTTATGGCTTCTTGCTTTCCAGTTTGATCTTCAAAATATTAAAGGCAATATCAATCGTTATCTTCTATCTTCTTAATTCCTGTTCTTTATTGTTCCCATCCTCATTAATATTTTATTTTTCTTATTGTTTCACACTCAGTAAGCTTGCTTTGTTCCCTTGCTTAGTGGGAAATGATTAAAATTTCTATATTACTACTTTAGGGTAATATTAGGTTTTGTTACTTTCTTGCTCTTGTTTTTGTTGGTTTTCTTCTTCTTCTTCTTCTTATTATTATAATAATAATAATAATAATAATAATAATAATAATAATAATTATAACAAATTCAAAATGGAGTTTCAAATGGGCGCCGAAATGCAAATACATCACTGTACACCGTCTGAAGCTGCAAAATACATAAAAAAGAATGCAAAGACAAATGCGACCGACCAGATACAGTAACAATGTCAAGATAAACTGCTCCACGGCCAATATTCTGCCCGTACCAAACAAGCTGACATAGACAAAAACCGTACCCATCAGTGGCTACATAGTGCAGGGTTGAAAGCTGAAACTGAAGGTTTTATCCTTGCTGCACAGGACCAATGCTTGTTAACTAGGAATTATCAAGCACATATACTAAAATACTGTGTTAGCCCAAAATGCAGATTCTGTGATAAATATCCAGAAACTGGTGAACTTTCCTCTATGGTACCTGGACTTTATAAATTTAAGCTCAGTACTAGATTGTTGGCAAGGTCTCATCATCTTACAGTTGAAATGGCTAGATATAATCGTAAGTTCTATGTTAACAGTTTCTTCTCTTACACTTGCTATCCTTTACAAGAACCAGATCAGGCCAAAAATGGAATACTGTTGTCATATTTGGGCAGGAGCTACCCAGACCACTCTCTCCAGCCTTGATAAAATCCAAAAGTGCCTTTGAGTCCTTTTTGGTGACAAATTATTCTCCATCCTCCAACCAGGTGGAATGTAGCAAGCCTCTTGCTGCTCTATTGCTACTTCCACAGAAACTGCTCGGACAAACTACATTCCCTGATCCTGCCAATTCAAACCTTCATAGCAAGGACACAGCATGCCACTTACATAGTAGCAAACCATCCACCTTCCCTTCGTATTCCATCAATGAGAAGTGTTCCACTCGAACAGCTTCTTCTTGTGAAGCACTGTTCTCTAAAACTGACTCTCAAAAGGATGTTTCCCCCGATCAGTATAATCTTAACCTGTTCAAGATGAGGGTTAACTGTTATCTTCCACTCCTATTTGTACAAATTGTCTCCAAATGTAAAACTCTACCTCAAGTGGCCCCCAGGCCTTGTAAAGAGTGAACCTTATTGTAAAACAAAAACATCCTCAGTTGTGGAACTCTCTTCTGGCTACTTGCTTTCCAGTCAACTTTGATCTTCAAAAATTAAATTTAAATGCAATTTCAGTTGTTATGTTCTTTCTTCTTAATTCTTGTTCTTTTATTGTCCCTGCTCTCTGTAATAATCTTTTTCTCTTCCTCATATTCTCTGACACTCAGTAAACCCCTTGTGTCTTAGTGACTTTATTACCTTTATGGAGTGAAATGTTTAAATAGAAACAGACATTCTAGGCATGCAATCTTAATTTCTGTCAGTGTAATTATTGAATCCAATCATGCTTTATAGAATCACTTTTGTCCTGTCTGAAGTTGAATAATCTGTCAACTCTCCCAGAGCCAATTATGTGAATAAATAATAAAGTACAAGCCTGAAATTAATATTGACATATTAAATTTGTCCAAGTTTATCATATGCTAATAAAATATTTATTTGCTCATTTTGAATTTACTGCCAATTTATAATTATCAAACGGACAAGTTTTACAGAGATATATGTAAAGGGATGCTGAAAAGTTCTTGGCTTGATCATGAAGCTCTTCCAGAGAAATTCTGATATTTTGTCAGATTTTGAGAAGTGGGTTCACTTAATTTTTCAGCACCCCTTCATATGTATGCATACATATTTTTACTAAAAGTTAATTCAATACAAGGCCTAAGCGCCACTCAAGGTAGAGGGTTACTAAATTAGGCTGTTGTAAGAACATACAAGGAAGGAGCAAGAAGTGCATATTATGAGGATATGTAGGATAGATAACAGTTGACCCGAGACTTGAAGTTAAAATTGAAGTGGCCTTGGAAGAATTTCTTCAGGAGTCTGTTCCCCAAAGGGAAGAAGCTGTCTGAACAGAACATCATTCTTACCAATGGAATATTAAAGGAATGAGGGTGATTTTGAATATATGTACATAACATGGTGAGTATTAGCTGTAAAGATCTGAACTGTTAGAACTAGGGAACATTTTCCATGGAAATTGTGATAGAGGAGCAAGATCGTAGTAGCTGACCATTTAGAGCATGATGTTATTCTTTTGTGATTTTCAACAGTGGAGTGTAGAAAAAGAAAACTTTCTTGGTTTAGATGTTACAAGATATAACATTAGAACTGTGTTTTCTTGGTGTCAGTCTATCCATATGTCTGAAATGATTCAAGGTAAACCATGACACTGTCTTCTTGTGTAAGACCATTTGTGTGACCTGAAAAAAGACATCAAGAAAGTGGAAGGCTAATTAAAACTGACAGAGGAAAAGAAAAAAGAACCAATGTTGCACAAATTAATCAGTTGATAATCAGCAATTTAATTACTCTCAGTAAAGTTTGGCAAAAAATGAAAATTAATGAAAAATTATCAGAATACTATTTAAATTTATTCTATGTCTAAGATAATTGATGATTTTTTTATCCATAGATGAAATTTCTGTGATGTAATAAATCAGGTTGATTGGGTATGAAAATCAATTAACCAGAGAAGAATGGGGGGTGATGATGGCCGATTAATTGGTAAATAGTGGTATGACCAATTGCTGATTATCAGTTGATTAAACAGAGCAACACTAAAAGGGACCAATCAGTGGTTGCATCATACCAGTTTGCACTAATAAATTTTTAAAAGCTTAGCCAACTGGTTGTCGGATTATCTGAAAATGATTTTATGTATTACTAGCTGATATATAATAGCTAAAAATATAATTAATAACATTGCTTTAAGTTCTGCAGACGCTGAAAGAAGGCTTTCTGCGATGAGCATAATTTATTCTGACAAAAGAAATTGTCTAGAAGTTAAAAATGTGGCAAATCTTCTAGTCATAAATTTGATAGGTCTTCCATTGGATCTTTGGGACTGCAGTAATTCAGTTTGTTTGTGGCTAAGAAACCATAACCCAGCTGATTTCACTTAGAGCCAAAGAGCATCATACCTCTGAAGAGAAATATAATGAGAACTGAATTTCAATCTGGAAATATTTTAATAAATAAATGTTTTCTATTAAATTATCAAAATAATTTAATTCTTTTTGATGCTTATAAAGTGATTTGTTTCCATTCTCAGATTGGAAAGAAAATAAGCAGAATAGGTTCCTAAAGATTACCTTTATAGAACTGGTTCCTTGAAATTTTGGCTGTCATTATTGGGACCAGTATATACTTGGATAACAGAGAACTGTAAAATTGATACATCTGTAGAAAAAAAGATACTGCATTGGTCCCACACAAATTCTGGCTAACTTTTCTTTCCCTACAATTAGGCTTTTCTAATTCCAGTAACTATTTGCATTTTAAAATAGAGAGTACCTGGTTGCTGTAAAGAGTCCAACAATTCACCCCCACTTTTACCCTCTACTGATTGACAACAACTAGACATAGAGTTGCTTCTTTTAATTTAATAAAGCACAATATTTATAAAGTTCTTCTCTTTTTATATGCCATGTCCTTTCAGGATGTAGGCGATCATGGCTCTCCACTATCCTTGCAGCTCTCAACAAGTTCCTTCTCTCTACTTCCTACCCCAGACCATGTTCTGTCATCCACTTGCTTAAGCCCGCCAGATATGTCACACATTGTTTTCCCTTGTTTCTCTTTCTCTCTATTCGACATGTGAGTATCAGATTCTCCAGGCCCTCCTTTCTCATTATGTGTCCCAGAAACTTCAGCTGCCTTTTCCTGATGTTAAGTATAAGCCTCCTCCTTGTTTGCATCCTCTCTAAGACCTCATCATTGATCACATGCTCGGTCTATGATATCCTTAGCATCCTTCTCTAAATCCACATCTCTAATGCCTTGTGTCTCTACTTCATCTTTGAGAAAATAATCCAATATTTGCTGCCATAAAAAAGGACAGATGTCATGTAACAGCTCAGTATTCTTTTCTTTGTTACCAAAGAAATCCTCCTGTCTTGCAATACTCTGCCCAGCTTTTGGAATGTGTCCTTGGCCATCCCAATACATCTTCGGATCTCAGTGTTGCACTTACTGTACTTTGTCAGAACACTTCCCAGATATTTAAACTTCCACAGCTGATTGATTCTAGTGTTCCCAACCTGCAAATCGCACTTTGGGTTGATCTGTTTACTGATGATCAAAGAATGCATGATCTTAAATATAGTTATAATATATACCACTTTATATTGTAAATATAAATTTTTCTTGTCAGAATCCATCTTAGACATTTATAAATCCACCATTCATCAATGCATTGAATATTGCTGTCATATCCGGTCTGGTGCTCTTACTGTACATCTCGACATTCTTGACAAAATCCAAAGAATGCTCTGTAATGTAATCAGTCCTGACATAGCATCTTGAATTCAGTCATTTTCCCATCACCATTATGTGGCTTCCCTCTATCTTTTCTATAAATATTTTCATGGCAGTTATTCTAACAAACTTTCCTTCTTGGTACCTTGACCTCATGAATTTAAGTGTACAACTAGATTGGCAGTTAGGTCTCATCATTTTACTATTGAATCAGCTAGATGTAAGTTCTATTCTAGTTGTTTCTTTTCTCGCCTGTGGAACTCTCTTCTGGTTTCATGCTTCCCTGCTGCCTACACTGTTCAAAAATTTAAATGCGATATTAACTGTAATCTTCTGTCTTCCCGAACACTGTTCTTTTATTGTCCTTTCTCTTCACTAAAATCGTCTCATTCTCTTCCACTCTCAGTAATCCTCCTTGCATCTCAATTGTCTTGCTTGGCTTGAAATGATTAAAAAAAACAGAAAAGGTAATTTGGGTGTACAGGTAATATAAGTTATAAATTTGTTATTTTACAATATACTTATATACTAGTTCACTTATACTGTCAACAAATGACAACAAAATTTAAGTAATTTTGTAATTACTTCAGTTATATTTTCTTTACGAGTAATTTTAGGAATTTTATTTGTACAATTAACTCTCTTGTTGCATACAAGAAACATTTCCACTTTTTAAATCTTTAAAAGTGAAAACAGCCAAAGATGAATGAGACATTCCGTTATTATGGTAACATAATTCATGTTCACATTGGCTTTGATCAATACCATGTATCACCATAGCAATATCTCATTATCTCAAATGGTGGCGATCAGGATGAAAATAGAAAGTAGAATTGCCAAATCTTAAAATTCCAGTCAATTCTGTTTTCGTTCACTTCATGCTAATGCATTTGGAAAAGGTATTAATCCACCTTCTTTGAGCTATAGGTTAAACAGCAGAGCAGACTAGGTTCTCTTTCTCCCTCTCGACATGGGCAGTGCTCTGTCTACAAGAAGAAAAATGTCTGATTTCAAACTTGTTCGTTGTAAACATGTCAGAAAATACGAGAAAGGTATTCCTTGCATGGAAACTTCCCTGTAATTGAACCTTCACTATCTGTTCTGGATGCTACCCAACTATTAGATCATAGAAGGAATGTTGAGAGAAGGGTGTCTGGACTTGTGCAGCCCGTTACCTTAAAAAAAATATCCATACATATACCATTCCTTGTAAGTGTCATCTTGGGAGGGATACTATTGGTTTGGTGCATAATTATCAGGCGTTTTTTAAACAATTTTTTTATGAAAAAAGAAACATAACAATTCAACAATATTTTTAAACTTCCAGAGTGTATGATTATCAACACGCATTTTTATAAACTGAAAATAAAATAATATTTTTATTAAAAATGTAAATAAAACAGCAATTTTTATTAACAAACTAGCAGCATAGCCCGGCATTGCCCATGCTTGATTCAAAAATCGTACGACTCATACAGCAATCGCTATCATTTGACTTAAAATATTTTTGCCCTTCCTTGCCTTTAAAGGAGTGCCTTTTGCCATGCTGATGTTGCTACATGCCTTACTTCTTGCCTATCTCACACTGCAATTTTTTTCTAAGCTCTATACTAAACATTAAATCTGTTACAAAAAAAGAACTAAGCAAAATGAACACAAAACGATCAGCTTTAAAATAGGACTCGTAACTGGAAAAACCGAATGAAAAAAGAATGTTAACAACAAATACTTTTTCACACCCAACCCAGTTCTGCAGAATCAGAATAAACGTTGAGTTTAAGCTAGTGAATGAGCCAATTGGAGTAAAGTGTCATGCAGATTTAAATTTTTCCCACTTGTGATGAATGCAGCTATCGATTTTTTTTGCATGCTAGTTAACATTCGTGTCAGTCAGCTGTTGGATCTCATGCTGGCTAATAGAATCTTCCTGCCTATTCATAGCAGCCAGCTATAGGCTCTCATTCTGGCCAGTAGAAAATGGCCGCAAACTACATGAAAACTGCCGTAGAAGCATGAAAAAATCAATTATTTCCACTATCAATGGGAGCTGGGAAATGCAAAGTCGGTCTTGGCCTTTCTGCCTACTTGGAGCATGTGCATGTAAATTTTGGTGCAAATTTGTCAAAATTGTGTCCATGCATTCGTTACACACACAGACACACACACACACACACACACACACACACACACACACATCCTGCCTTTTATAAATAGAGATAACTCAGCTACAAAATGCCTGATAATTATGCACCAACCAATATATAGTATTATTAAATTACATATAGTGTTTATAGCATAGATCAGTATTTCTCAACTGGTATGCTCAGGCATGCTAATGCTCCCTGAAAAGTAGCCTGGTATGCTCCAAGTTAGCACAAGAGTAATTTAGGAATTATTTTTATATTTAAAAAATCTTTATTCTTAAAACGTGACAGACACCAAGCACATTACTTCCATGTCTAATGACGGCATATCGTTAACAGAAGAAGAGATGCTGATCATTATATCTGCTGATCGTGTCTTAGAAATCAATCATAAAGAAGTGTCCATTGATCAGTTTAGATTTCCATTAAAAAAGAATATCCTTCAATAGCTAGTAAAGCATTGAATACTTTATTGCAATTTTACACATCATAACTCTGTGGATTAGGGTTTTCTGTGCTTACCAATATTAAATAGATCAAATATTAAATGCATTGATGAGGAAATGAGGGTCTGTTTGTCACATACAAAGCTTATCATTCAAAAAATTGCCAATGCACATCTAGCACAGGTTTCACATAAGCATATTTAAATGTAATGTCTTAAAAATAAATACCTATTTCAGGTCAGTCAGTTGTGTGCCATGCGTGATACACGCATAGGCGATCATGTATCTTTCAATACATGACTGATGAGGCAGATTTTTTCCTGCAGTACATTGCCATTTCTTTCTGCGGTAGACCAGTTGCCATCCAAGGCTATAGAACCCAGTCTGTCCTGCTATTTACCCATATCTGGGGGGGAGATGAAGAGGATTCATACCTTTCCCAAGGGTATTAGTACATAAGTGAATGTAATGGATTTGACTGGAAAGTCAGTCAGTCAGTTGTGTGCCATGCGTGATACGCGCATAGGCGATCATGTATCTTTCAATACATGACTGATGAAGCAGATTTTTTCCTGCAGTAGGTTGCCATTTCTTTCTGTGGTAGACCAGTTGCCGTCCATAACGCCTATATCTGGAGACTTCTTTAATATATTCCTATTTTCAAAGTTCATGACTAATTTTTCCTTATCAAAATTTAAAGTGTGCCCCCAGAATGTTAGTTATTCTTAAAGTGCAGCCTGAAATTAAAAAAAAGGTTGAGAAACAATGGTATTGATTATAAATGGAGAATATGATAAGCAAACTATATATATTAGACTAATAGTGGTCAGTGAGGGATCTACTATGAAACTAATGAAGCTTAAACTTCAAAGCCCCTAATCTCAGAGGGGCCTCTGAAGCAACTTAAGACCATTTTAGCAATAGAATCATAACATGTTTCAGTAGCTAATGTTGGCCTTAGAATATGCTTTAATACCCATTTTATACAGTCTCAAAATTCTAGTTTAATTGGTCAAATTTCAAAACTTTCTTGGGTGCTTGCAGCATCTGAACCCCTAAATCTAGTCATAGCCTACATTTTAGCAGTTGGGTCCTCGGATCTATTGATGCTGGTTGCGAAGTGGCTCCTATATGCTCAATCTTCAGGTCCCCAAAAATGTAGGTTCGCCACTTTAATGACAAAATGGAAAATATCCTAAGTTTCGCCTATTGAAAGAACTTCTTCAGACTAAATAACATTTTTATTGATGGAATCACATATTATGCTGGTGGAGAGAACAAAATACAAACAAACATCCATTGTAATTATACATTGAAAAAAAACACAAAAGACGCAGAGACACTTAACTTTAAATTAAAAATCTTTAAATTTCTGCCGTTTCATATGTATGTAGATGCACAAACTACTTGACCTCTTTCAGACTGCTACTGCTTTTCTTTTTGTTTTTATTTGAAAATAAGTGATGTTTGTATTACATTCACCCATTCCCCCATTACATATATATGATTTAACCTGAAGAAGTCCTTTAAATCGATAAAATGTGTTGCATAGGAATTTTTCTATTTTGTCATAGTTTATAATATAAAATTATATTACCTATACTGTATCTTTTTCTATGCAGTGTGTCCTGGGTATGATGATAAACTACATCTGGCAGCAAGGCCTCTGACCAGGAGAATGGTGGTTTTGAGGAGCATGAAACCACCTCTTAATTGCTGTTGTTCCCAGGTCCATTCTGACCCAGTGTGGTAGCACCTGTTAGGGTCCCAGCTATGGGCAAATAGTGAACCCTCAAACAAAAACAGAACACTATGAAAGTATAAAAATACATTTTTATTGTAAAATGACCAACAATACCTGTTTATAGCAACCAATCAACCAACATGAAAGAACTCTCATGGCATTAATCCATATAATATCCTACCATTTCTTAAAGATAACATGATATATGTGCTTTCTTAAAGAAAGCACATATATCACTGCCTCTATTAATTATGTCTGCACAAACATGTACATGCACAAAAGCTGAGTATTATCTACCATGTAATCAATTGTGAAAGCAGAATAACATATTTTTATTACTTCAAATCTCCAAAGAAAATTTAATTTTGGCATTAAATGACCCATAAGAAGTTGATATGCTGCTAAACAAACAAAACAATAATCTGCTATGCAGTATGTCCCTTTAGGAGTTTGGTGATCATGGCTCTCCACAAGTTCCTAGCCACTTAATAAATTTTGTCTTCTTGTTATCTCTCATAAACCTTGTTCTGGCATCTATTTACTCAAGCTCATGATGTAAATTATACATTGTTTTCCTCTATCCCTCTTGCCTTTGGCTTACAGTCACATCACATTGAAACATCAATTCCCATACAATCACCAAAGTTAAGTAATGTCGAGCCTGGTCAGTACCTAGATGGGTGACTGCTTGAGAATACCAGGTACTGTAAGCTTGGAGGTGCATGTGGTATACTGGATAATGGCTCTGTTGTTGTTTGACTCCTAAAAGCTTTCATTTATTCTTCTCCTTCGGTCAAGTGGATGCTGCTTAGAAGACCCAACTTCAAAGATGATCCCATCCACTGACTATAAAACAGAAACACTTAAGATTGAGATAAAATCATGCTTTCCCCTTTGACGTGGGCGTCCCATTCATAGTGTTACAATAAATATGAAAAGGATCTGAGGGCTGTGATGTAAAGCAATAGAATAAGATGAAAGAAATGCTGTAGTAAGGAAGAAAACAAGTGCTTACCTTGCCAAACAAAAAACCCCTTGTGTTGTGTGTAGTTTCTACCAAATAAACAAACCTCGACTCTCTCTAGTGCTCTCTCATGGAGAGCCTAGCAACTCATGCCAATTTTAGTTGACCAGTTTTGGGTGTCTTGGGACTATATAAACTCTTGCTTTTTGAATGAATTTTGAACTTAAAAACACTATCTTTCTGCAACAATCAATTTTATCAAAAATTATTACCCCATTAATATTGAAGTGTGAGTTATCGTAGTTAAATATAAATAAATAGCAAAGATGCCCAACAAACAGAATCGACAAAGTTCGTAATAAGCAAGAAAAGGCAAAGAACAGGACAAAAATAATATAAAGCATTTAAGCAAACTTGTTAATTTTAACGCCTCCAAAACTTAACTTCTCTCTATTAATCATCTGAGGGACCCCTTCTATCAGCATGGCTGATGCTAACCTCCAGAAAAGTGACTTGTTGTGCCTTCTCAGGCTAATGTTCTCAGCTGACATGAAGCGGAAAGACTATATTGAATCCATTGCTAGATCAACTGCTAAGTAAGTCAGTTCACTGTGTTGTGTCTAGACAATTTTTCTCTCCGGAATCTATCTTACATATATATATAAGTCTATGTGGCAGTAATATTCATCCATACTTAGAATATTACTGCCACATATGGTCTGGCACCCCTGCTATTTACCTGATTATCCTTTTCCCTTTCTGCACATTATTAATGTTTCTGTTCCTAATTCTTCCACACCCTGTAACTGCTTGTGTTTTAGTGGCTTTATTGCCTTGCTTGGGGTGATACAAATGAAAATAAACAATATATGCAAGGCAAATTAACAGTAATAAGGCAAAAAGTTCACAAACTAATTATTGGGGTTGACACACAAGAGCAAGTTCAGATTAGTGAATGTTGTGTTTTGATTTCAAGACAAGACAAACTGGGGCTGAGTCAGATGACACCAAGAACTGGCCTATGTTATTGGTTAAGAAGAAATCCCAGCATGCATTTGTGTGCTTCTGCCTATAAATTGGGGAGGGGAAAGTGTTTTGCATTCATTCCCACTGTAGATTCTGCTTATAGGCAGAATGCACTGGCCACTCTTATTTTTGTCGGGTGGACAAGTCCTACTAATATATTTTATTTTAGTTGAATGTTTTGTTAAATTTTAGTTTTTTTTTGGGGGGGGGTTCTTCCCTAACCCCATCATTTCATATCATTAAAGTTTTACATATTTTTGTAAAAAGTTGAAAAAATCAAAAAAAGAACATTTTGTAGAGTGTGAAATTTTTATATCATGGGTGTTTTTGTAGATCCCTGTGAATATGTGGTATTGTGGGATGAGTTGGATTGAATGGCAATAGATGAGTTCTGGTGGTGAATGAGTAAATTGTAATGGATGAATGGGTCATGAATCTGATTAGCTAGGTTGAGTATAGTAAATGTTGACCAGCCTCTCCCCAATTCCCCTTTGGCCTTGTCCAACATTGTTAAATCATGAACAATAAATAATCATTCCCTCTACAAATTGGAACCAACAAATACCCACCATAAAATCCAGTATGAATTATGAAAAGTAAAATAAAAATCCAGTATGAATTATGAAAAGTAAAATAAAAATCCAGTATTAATTATAGGTTTTGACCAAATCAAATTCCTACATATAGCCAAATAATGACCGCTGTCCTATTTTTTGAGAGGAAAGACATCAATAGGTTAATAATATCAATTCTATGCCTAAGGACTTAATTTATTGTCATCCATGGTCATGGTATGTAAACGAAGAAGACAGCCTTTAATCACAGATTAAAAATTGCCAGATTTTATTGAAAATACCTGCGTACCTGTTTTGTTTACTCACTGTCACTGTAAGAATTGTATTCTCTGGAGGACATTCAAAGGTGTATGGGAGTAATTCATTATAGACCCCCTAACATTATATATAGGAAAATACTCGTAAAAATGCGAAATGGCAAGATGTGGAAACAACAAAATGAATATTGTCTGTTATCTGGTTGTAATGAAACAATAATACCAAGCAAAACTGATTTTTTTGTCACATTTAGGTCAAATATGGATTGGAATCCGACAGAATGATATGATAAAGAATAAGTGAAGTGTAAAGAGTCCTTCTTGTAAGTTTTTTACAGATGCGTGTCAAGAATATCCAGATTATTTAGTTGGAAAACTACAAGAAGTATCTGGGGTTTTCTTACCTTGAATTTTTGTTGAGTATTAAGAGATAAAATTTTACTATTATGGCTTGAAAAAGAAAATGAGATGGAATTTTTGTTGACACATGTGTTAATGACCTGTGTGAATTGTTTGTCAGATTGTGAGAATGTCCCGCGTTTGAGTGTGTAGAGGAGAAAAGTAGGGTCAGTTCTCATTGGTTTAGAATAAGTGAATTAATGTTAATTATAATTGTTATGATTATTTTATCTTAATTATTATTGACACTATAATTAATAATTATACAATTTTTTAAGGACAGGACACTATGACAATATAATTCATTTTTTGATATTTATGTATTTTTTATGGACACGACAAATGTATGTTCTTTCTACTTGTTGAAAAAAATGAAAAACATGTCCATATTTGATTTGAATAAATTCTAATCTTCATAAGTAATTTCATTCTTAATTTTTTTTCTATTCTTTCCTTACTCATTCACTCTTTCTTTCTAATCTCATTCATTCACTCTTTCTTTCATCACTCATTCATTAACCCTTTTATTCCTCACTAATTCATTCAGTCTTTTTTCCTCACTAATTCATTCACTCTTTCACTCACTCATTCACACTTTCTTACCTCACTATTTCATTAACTCTTTTTTTGTTTCTTCATTCTTTCATTCACCCTTTCATTCCTCACTAATTCATTTACTCTTTCTTTCCTCACTAATTCATTCACTTTTCTTTCCTCAGTCTTTCATTCATTCTTCCTGTGCTCATTCATTAATTCTTTCATTCCTCATTCATTCACCCTTTCATTCCTCACTCATTCATTTGATCTTTCTTTTATCACTTATTAACTCTTTCTTTCCTCACTCATTCACTCTTTCTTTCTTCACACTTTCTTTCTTTATTTTCATTCACTCTTTCTTTCTTCATTCATTCATTCACCCTTTCATTCCTCGCTAATTCATTCACTCTTACTATCCTCACTCATTCACTTTTTCATTCCTCACTAATTCATTCACACTTTCCTCACTCATTCATTTGCTCTTTTTTCCTCACCAATTTATTAACTCTTTCTTACCTCACTCATTCATTCTCTCTTTCCTCACTCATTCATTCACTTTTTCTTTCCACACCCATTCATTCACCCTTTCTTTCACTCATTCATGCTTTCCTCACATTCATTCACCATTTCTTTCTTCCCTCATTCATTCACCCTTTCTTTCTTCACCTATACATTTTCTCATTCATTCTTCTCTTATTCATTCACCCTTTCCTCACTCATTCATTCCCCCTTTCTTCTTCACTCATTCATTCACCCTTTCTTTCTTCACCTATACATTTTCTCATTCATTCTTCTCTTATTCATTCACCCTTTCCTCACTCATTCATTCACCCTTTCTTTCTTCACTCATTCATTCCCTGATTGCTATTGATTATTCTTTAATTCTTATTTGTTTTTTTTTATAATTTCTTTTTTTTTTGCGTTTATTTTAGAAACGTTCTGATGTCACCTCACCCGGACAATATAAATGAACAGCTTATATTTCCTGGAGTAATTTCAGCAACAATGACCGGAGAGAGTAGTGGAGATTTCACCACCCTTAAGGAGCAACTGGCAGTCCTAGTGCTTGCTTTCCAGACGGCGCAGGATGTTCTAAGTGATGGCCTCATTGGTCGGGATGAATGGTAACTTTCTGGAAAGGGCCTCCAACCTTGCTGCCACAGAGAAAGAAAGAAAGAAAAACAAAAAAAACTGATGTGTGTGTATGTGTTGTTGATGGTCTACCATCACATACTATTTACCTGTCGACCTACCAACATCTCTTATTTTTACACACTCTTGTAAAGATATATACACAGTGATTTGCTACATCGAAGACATATTTTCTTATTATTTTTTTCTGAATTCACTTTTTGGTACATCCCCAATGTTTAAAGAAAAAAAGAAAATCTTTTAAAAAAATAAAAATAAAAAGGGAACGAAGAATTTTAAGGGAGAAAAATAAAATAAAGAAGGATTTGATATCACAAAAAAGAAAATTATGAAGTCAAATTATTCATTCATTATAAAAAAAAAAGAAAATGAAACTAAAAATTAACATAAAGAGACAAAAAGTAGACCTAAGATGATTATTAATAATAAAAAAGGAATAAATGCCAAGATTTAGATAGAAATATTGATAATATGAAAGAAAAGAGGGAGGAAAAACAGTGGGAATTAAAATTGAAGGCAATTAATGGAGAAGGAACAAGAAAAACAGGAAAGATTTAATAAAGAAATAAATAAAGAGTGAATTGACGGAAAAAGGAATTGCTGAAGGAGAAAAAAAAAGGAAGAAAATTGATTTTGTAATGTTAAAAGTTGAAGTAACTGCCAATGGAAATTTGACTTGAATGTCAAACCTTTAGTCTTCGCAATGAAAATGGAATAGAGCTGTTATGAAAAGAAAGGACCGGAAATTTCCCAAAGTTCTGAAGGAACACAGCCAAAACAGTAATGACAAAAGTGAAAACATAGATTTGTTTTATAAAAATATATTGCCACAGGAAAGTACTTATAAAAAGAAAAAAAAAATTTTGGGAAAAAACAAATAAGAAAATTAATTAAAGCCAAAGCATTTTGTATACGGAAATATACTGATTCATTTAAAAAAAGAAAATGAATGAAGGAAGAAAAATCACAACAAAAATTCAATGTCAACAACACACAAGAACCCCCACCCCAACTAATAAAATCAATAATGTGTGGAAATCTTAAAAAGAAGAGTTTATTAGAGAAACTGGTATGTGATCCCAGAAATAATTTAAAAAAATAATATATATATATATATATATATATATATATATATATATATGAACATATATATAAATTTCTAGTGTTGTTTCTTTCCCACTTAAAAC
>OZ038494.1:52182881-52187881 GCA_964036315.1 Acanthosepion esculentum
AAAAGAGACTGTTTGACCAACACAAGGACTGACCAAAATTCATGTTAAAAAAAAAAAAATGAAAACTACAGACAAAAATTCATTTTCTCCATCAAGACATTCATTTCTGTAGTTCACTTTTACCAGCAAGCAGAAAACTTTTTTCTCCTGATGATAGCCATGTTGGCCAAAACTAGTCAAGGAATCTAAATGAAATAATAATAAAAATGAAAGAATATTAATATACAACCCAGTGTGTCTGAATATTTTAATTTTTTAATATTTTTTATTATTCAATATATATATATATATATATATATATATATATATATATATATATATATATATATATAATATGTATGTAAGCAAATTAGATATAGGCTAATTGTAATTATGATGGTCTGGCTTCCATTAATACAATTTGCTCAGGTATACAATATCTGACACAGATGATTACAATTCAAAGCATGTGGTAGTGAGAGTATCCCTTATTTATTTGCATAATTGAAAAACCTGTAATGGAATATTGCAAACAATCTACAAAGAAATGTATTTATACTTAAATATTAGAAGATTAAACATGGACACACATGTAATAAAATGTATATTAGTAAACATCAGTACATACACACACATTTATAGTAGTCCATTAATGTCTACCTTCATACTTACATATGTAGCGTACCAGAGTATGTGTATGGATATATATATATATATGTGTATGTGTGTGTCTTTATTGGTCCAACTCCTGGCTGAGATAGTTGCATCTTTAACCTTAATAAAGATTTTGAATGCTATTTTTCAAGGAACACTGGTGCAGTACAGTCTTTCTAAAATATCTTTCCATCTTTCTATGCCACACTAACCTATGCTTAGCTTATGGCCACATCATGTTGAAACATCGATTACCGTATGATCACCGAAGGTTGAGCCTGGTTTTTACCTCAATCGGTGACTGCTTGGGAATACCAGATGCTGTAAGCTTGGATGTGTGGGTGGTGTAATGGATAATGGCTTGGAATTGTTAATCAAAGAGCTGAGTTCCAATTCCCATTGGGTTCATTAGATTCACATATGCAAATACACTTGGGAAAGGTATGAACCCATCTCTTCTCATGCCACCTATGGGTCAGCTGGTAAGCCTTACATCACTAAACCATTATTATGTCAAGAACAGTTTTTTCTGGCTTTAAATAACCTGCAGAGGGTTGACAAGCTGTGTAAAACAAATCAGTCAATAAATAACCTAAGCTTAGAAAACATAGGGCCTTTTTCGGTGATGATATAGACAGACACAAATACATGGTTGCATATAACACATTATTAGATTTTATATATATATATATATATATATATATATATATATATATATATATAAAAGTAGTGAAAAGTGAATGTTGGTGTTAATAAGGCAGTGCTTGATGTATAATAACAGAGCTAAAATTTATACTAATAATAAATATAGATTTTGTTCCTCACCATTTAGTACAGCTCTGAAGCAATCATAAAGTGTGTATTGAAAACTGACAAAGTTTGAAACTGAAATTTATGCTAAATGATGAGGAACAAAATGTGTGTGTGTGCATATATATATATATATATATATATATATATATATATATATATTACACACTATGAAATGGACAAAGTCCAATAATTATTTTAATATATTTTATTGTTATATGTTATTTATATAGACACAAATATTTAAGTAAATGCTCTATTTATAATAAACAGTATTAACAACATTTACCAGCCTGAATTTTTCGTACAAAATATGTGTCCTCTAACAGGAATTGTACCTGTATCCTACACGTGAGAAATTTTTACATTTGTATTAATCCTACATATAGAAATATATTTATATATATATATATATGTAAAGATTATATGTATGAATTATATATATGTATAAATTATATGTATATATATATACATATGTAATAATTATACATACATGTATATGTTTATGTATATATATATATATATATATATATATATATATATATATATATATATACGTATATATATATATGTATATATATATGTATATATATAAATTATGTGTGTATATATATATATATATATATATATATATGTATATATATATATAAATTATGTGTGTATATATATATATATATATATATATATATATATGAGTGAAAAGACTTGAGTAAAGCTATACTTAATTTTTAGCTAATGTGTTTAGTACTTAGATTACGTCATATGGCATCTTCGAAATGTAATCTAGGTTCAAACACATAAACTCTTCAGTTAACGTGATGAATATTCATCAGCATTCTTAAATTTAAACATTTTAAGTAACTGTCAAATATATACTTGTTGCAAAATAAAATCATCACATTTGCCTTGATAAAGTCCGTCAGATGAAGAAATGCAGCAGCTAAAAACTAAGTATAGTTTTTGTCTTGTCTTTTCATTCATTTTGTCTCATCTACAGATATACTCCATGTGAGAATATTTACACACATACATATATTTAGAAATATATATATCTCTGTGTGTGTGTGTAAATATATATCTATATATATATATATATGTATATGTATAAACATATATATATATATATATATATGTATACAAAAGCGTGAAGACCCAGGATTACAAACTCGTATCCATACAACTGAATATATATAAATATATATATTTTATAAATTTATATATATATGTATAAATATATATATATATATTTTATAAATATATATATGAGTAAATATATATATATATGTATGTGTATATGTGTATATATATATATGTATGTAGAAATTATTTTATATATATATGTATGTATACATGTTTATATATATGTATGTGTGTTTATATATATATATATATATATATATATATATATATATATATATATACATATTTGTGTGTATATATACATATATATATATACATATGTGTGTCTGTATATATATATATATATATATATTACTTTGAATAGTATTTTTAGTGGATATCTATATGAAGTAAAAATATGTCGGATTACAAAATTACTCCATTAATTTTTAATTGAGTGAAGGCTTGGGAATTTTTGATAGTTAAGATTTTCATCTGAGTTGAATTTTCTCACACATGCATGCAAACATAACCCACATACACACTTACATGTATATACATGTATACACACACATCCATATGTATGTATGTATGTTCACACTCTTATAATATGGGAGTATTTCTACGTATGCTCTCAATAATAGATAAATATGTAGCATTTCTTTTGACCTGTATAGATATTCTACGTTTATAAATTTATAGTTACATAAAACGTTCTTGCATTCTCCTTTTCTGTTCTTTCTTGTCAATCAAACATTTCAACCATCCATATTTAGGTAGCCTTTCCCAACTGCAGTATTTGCCATTATAAGATAAAGGTATTAATGGCTGAGCCACACTCTTTGTTTATCTGTCCACCTTTAATGCCAGTGTCAGATGTATATACATTTATACCAAGTTGTCCTTTCTTTGCTATCTCCTCTGTACATACCAGCAATGTTGAGATGACTTACCTCCCCTTTCCAGCCTGGGTTTCTTCTTTCGTCCTTTTTGCTTTTTCCTTATTTTTTTTAATGATTATTATTATTATTATTATTATTATTATTATTATTATTATTATTATTATTATTCCCCCCCACTCTTATTTTGTCATTGATTGCATTGTTTCTCTCTCTTAGTTTTATTATTAATCTCTTTCTTTTTGTTTGCTTCTTTTATACTTCTTCTCTGTATTATTTTGTCCCATTGTTATTCAGATCATCATCATTATTATTAGTTGTAGCATATGAGTATCTAGGGACTTTCACTGCAGATCAAGTGATAGCAAGTCCATTACTATTATTATTATAATTACTTTTTCTAATTCATCATCATCATAAATTATTATTATTGTTCTTTTTTCCTTCCTATTCTTGTTTTATTTCATTATTATTATTATCCAGGTTATTGTATTACTCAGATTATCATCATTATTATTATTTCTCATCTATTCCCTTATTATTATTATTATTATTATTATTATTATCATCGAAAGAATTTTCTATGACTAATTCAAAAGCATATGTTAGGGCAAAATTATTATTATTTCTTGTTTAATTCCTTTATTTTTATTAGGATGATGATGATTGTTATTAATATTATTATTGTTATTATTTTTTCTTGTTCTATTCTATTATTATTATTGTTGTTACTTTAATTATTCTTTTTTATTTTTTCTAATTGTTATTCAAATTATCATCATTATTATAAGTTGACTTTCACTGCAGATCAAGTGACAACAAGTCCATTATTATTATTATTATTATTATTATTATTATTATTATTATTATTATTTCTTCTTGTTCTATTCTCTTATTATTATTATTGTTACCATGATTATTAATTTTTTTATTCTTACAATTATTATTTTTATCATTGTTAAACTCTGTTTATCAAAGAAAAAACTTATAACAACATTTTTATTCTGGATCATTTCTCACACATTCACAGAAAATTGTTGATCACATTTCAAAAAATAAAAAAAATGAAAAAAAAAATGTGAATAAAATTAAAAAAAATTATCTCTTGTTCACTGTGTAGATTCCTATAAGTTTTGATCTATTTTCCCTTCCCTCTGAAGTACATAATTGAAAAGTCTGTTTGGAACTTACTACTTCAAGAAAAGAAAGAACAAGCAAAAATATTTAAAAAAAAGGAAAAAGAAATGAAACATGAAAGAAGAAGAAAGAGAAAGACAAGAACCAATTTGCTTTGAATGAAAGAAGACAAGAACTGTTTCCCTATGAATGAAAGAAAGCAAGAACCAATTTACTTTGAATAAAAGAAGGCAAGAACTGTTTCACTATAAATGAAAGAAGGCAAAGCCCAATTAACTATGAATGAAAGAAGGAAAGAACCAATTCGCTATGAATGAAAGAAGGCAAGAACCAATTTGCTTTGAATGAAAGAAGGCAAGAACTGTTTCACTATGAATGAAAGAAGGTAAAAAAAATCACGAT
>OZ038494.1:52197881-52235381 GCA_964036315.1 Acanthosepion esculentum
GTATACCAAATTATTTTCCTACTTCTGTTTTTTCTATGCTTACCATTTTCATTTTTAATATAAGTTAGTTTTAGGTTTTTGTAGCCACTATCTTTTAGAGCTTTATTATAGAAATTAATATGTTCATCGAAAATCTTGTCATTTGCTGAATTTGTACTAATTCTTTTTCGGATAGATAAAGGTATATGTTTAATTATAGATGAGGGGTGATTTGATTTAGGGTGTATATATAAAGGATTGGTATTGAGTTTTTTATAAGGTGTGTATATATTTTTCTTTAAATCTAATGTTATATCAAGGAAGTTAACTTTTTTTAATTTAGTGCTAACGGTAATTTTTAAACCCATTCTTTTAAATTCTTTATATGATACCTTTCTAATTTTATCTGTTTTGAAGTTAGTAGAGTTTCTAATAACCATAAGACCATATATATATATGCATATATGTATATCTTGATGTGGGTGGGAGTTCTATATTATTGTTGTTCTTTGTTCTGCCTCATTCTTTTCACTCCCCATTTCTCTCTTTTTCTCTCATTCTTCGCCTGTTCAAGCATTCTCCACAATATACCCACCCCCATGTGAGGATGTATGCACTCATTCGAATTTCATTCACAAAAATATTTACTCATCTCAAAAGGAAAAGAAAAAGAAATTTTCATTTTTCTTCATTTTCTCATGAAAAAAAAAAATCATCCTGATTATTGTGACTAACAAGTCAATCTGAATTAATTTCATTGTAAATTAATTTTTTCACATCTATTTCTAATAAAACTGTACTTTAAATATCTCTTTATAATTAACTCAATTAAACATCTTTATAAACACTTGAATGAAATCTCTATATTAAAAAGAACTGAATGAAAAATGAGTTTTTAGCATACTGAAAACAAAATTTGTTTGTATCCTAAAAATTCTAGAATATTCAGTTCTGAACAGGCCTTTGTAAAATATATTATAGAAACCCTCTATGTTCTTTTTTATGCTAAGGTTTACTCAACAGAAGCCACTCAATGTAAAGAGTTACTGAACGAGGTGTGTGATATGAATGTAAGAGGAGGTAGAAAGGAATATAAGATTATGAAAATAAGGAGGATAGATTGACTCTGACTCTTGACTTAGAGAGGTTTAGATGGTAGTGTTCGGGGAAGCATCTGAACATGTCTGTTTCACACAGTATCAGTTCTTTTAAAAAAGCTGAGTGGAACTTACTCATTACAAATGGTATATAGAGGAAATACAGATGCTTTAATTCTGTGGATGTATCATGGTGAGTCCTAGCTATAAAGGTCTGAACTGATGGAACTGAAGAGTGGAGCTCATCTGAACATTTGCCATAGAAATGAGGATAAAGTGTTGATAGGCTTGCAACATTATGTTTGTGAGGCTATAGAGTGGAAAATAAGTCTTTCTCTAACCAAGACCATGTAAATAATTTTGAATTCCAACAAGTTGGGAAAGTGAGGATTTGGCTGCTGCAGTGCAAACATGGCAGCAATACATTACTTTTGACTTTTGTAAATATAAAGCATAGGAGTCAGAGTCAGATACTTTCTAGTGCAATATGACCATGTTTCCAGCATCTTTGGCAATGGATCATATATATGATTTCCGCCTGAGGCTTGGAGTGAACTAAGCTGTAGAACTATTGCGAATTACTCGCTTGGAGTTAAAGATGCGCAAGTGACAGGCCATTGTGAGTAATGGATAGCGGCTCAGATTGAGGAATCGAAGAGTTGATTTAAGATTCCAGTTGAGTTCATTGCATTCACTTATATGATAATACACTTGGGAAAGGTATGAATCCATCTCTTCTCCCCCAGCTATGGTTAAATAGCAGGACAGACTGGGTCTTATGGCAACCAGTGTAGGAGAAGTAAAAACTCTGAATTCAAAACCAGCCTTGAGAGGGCTGGGCTCTATCAGGTTATCTTGCTCAGGAAATACAACTGTTACTGTGGCAGCAGTACATGTGGTGCCCTGGTTTCATGATTGGGTTCATGACATGAAAACAGAAGGGGTTAAAAATTGTAGTTAGAAAAATTCTCAATTGAAATTTTGTGCATTAAAAATCAGGAAGAAAGGGATTTTTTTAGTGGTCAGGAATGAATGATATAGATAGATATTTTCTGATAGATATATAGATAGATAAATCTGTTTTTTTATTTTGTTTTTTTTTACAGTGAAAGTCACTCTTTACAAGGCCCGGGGACCACTCAATGTAGAGGGTTATAGGAGGCCATTTGTGTTTATATGTGAGGGAGATAACGATTAACTCTAGCCTTGAAGAGTTTAAAATTGTAGTGATTGAAGAAAAATTATACAGGGCAGTGGTTCATGGGAAGAATTTACTCAAGTGGAACTTAGTTCACACCGATGGAATATGGAGGGAATGTGGGTGTGGTTTGCTACTATATAAGTGGCATGGCATGTCCTTGCTGTGAAGGTTTGCCTTAGTGGGACCTAGGAATGTAGTTCGTCTGAGCACTTTCTGTGGATGTAGCGGTAGAGCAGTGGGTGGTGGGAGAGGGATTGAAGGGTGGAGAATAATTTGTCACTATAAGGGCTCGGAGATACTTTTGAACTCAAGGCTGGAGAGTGATGACTTGGCAGCTCCTGCCCAGATATGACAACGGTACTCCATTTTTGGTCTGATCTGGTTCTTGTAAGAGTAGTGGATAGCAGAGGAGTCAGATTGATAGAACAGGGTTATATATATAAAGTGAATGTATTGCTAATAATTTACCTCTGGGCATACATTAGAAATCACGAAGAAAGGGAATTTTAGCAGTCAGGAATTAATGCAATTTGCAATGTCTTTCTGTGTCTCAATACCAAGGTCCAGTGGCTCCATGTCACTTTTGCAGACATCATTGAAACAGACCCTTGTTCTCCGTTGCCAGTGACCATTTTCCCATACAGCAGAACATATGACATACGCAAAATATAATGTATGTAGCTTAACCAGCAAAGACAGTGCTGCCAAATAGGCTGGCTATTTGGGTACAGGTGGGAACTTTATTATTGGTGACTTAGTCCACTTAATATTCAGAATGTATCGGATTGTGATGGTGGAAATCATTGAAATGACATTTTTGTCTGAAGTAGAGACTCCAGGTTTTGCTGCTATTTTGTGCGTTGAAAATGCAAGCTCTGCAATCTTACAGTTCATCTTCACTAAATACTTTATAATCGTGACCTTGTGAACATTAGACCAGGTCTTTCAGGGAGTTAGTTTTTTCAATAACTGGTCAACTTCTGCTCCAGGCTATGGTTCGATTCCGGTTTGTGTCTGTGTGAACAAAACTGGGAAAGGCCTGGTGGATATTCAACAAAGAGCTTGATAGCAAGATAATGCATAGAGATAAAATTCTCAGATATGTCCATCTCAAAATACTGTTTCAGTGAGAAATTCAGGTGGTTTGTTGTTTCTGGTAAACAGGGTTTCTCTTTTTTATTCATGGACCAATTCACCTGACACTGTCTGAGAAGTAAGTAAGTAAAATTTGGGTTATCTTTGCTGCTACTTCCATCTTCTCTCACTAACTGGCTAACAGACCAGATCTCCCCTTCAGCCAATTGGAATTTGTCAAACTTGGACCTTTGTTCCAGCAAAAATCAGTATGTCAAAAGGACATTTTTTTCATTGACACTACTATTATTTTAATTACATTCAGTCCTCAGAAATATTTATTGTTTTAAAAAGTGATGATTAGAATTGTAATAAAAATCTAAGCATATGATGAAAGTGAATTTATACATTTTCTTTGTCCTTGAGAATTGAAAACAAAAATAATAAATACTATTTATTTATTATTTTGTTTATTGAAATTGGCAAAAAATTAGTTAATTACAAATTGAATCAAACTTTATAGACTGGTAAATAATAAGGATTTGCTTATAGTTGGTTCACATATTTTAATAATTTAGTAAATGTTTATAAATTTATGAATAAAAAATTGTTTTCATATTTATTTCTTTATAAATTGGTAATAAATATTGCATTGCATTAGTTTTAATTCTATTAGTTCTTGGTGTTGTAAATATAAAATTATTCCTGTAAAAACGATCTAATAAAAATAGTATTTCATATTTTTGTTGTAAATTCTCAAGAACAAAAAGAAAATGTATAAATCCACTTTTGTCATATATTTAGATTTTAGTACAATTCTGAACATGGCTTTTTAAAACAATAAACATGGCTGAGGAGTGAAGGTAGTTAAAATAATAGCAGTGTCAAATGAAAATACATCCTTTTAATGCTCCTTTTTTGCAGGCACAAAGGTCCAAGTGTGCCTAGAACTCTGTCTTCATCTGAATCTCCATCTCTCCTTATTCTAACAGTGACTTCCATTATCTAGAATGTGACCTGACTATATAAGTCCATGACCAGAATTCCTTAATTTCCAGACAAATGGTACTTGATCCCAAAAGTTTTATCTTATTTATTTGTATATTTGATTTCTTTTCCCCTACTTCTGTACAGTAGGTAGTTGCTTTGAAATTCTCACATCTCAATTTTACTGGTGTTGTTATCACAACTGTCCATCATGATTGGTGAAAATTCAGTTTAGATGCTGAGGAACAAAAAAGAACTAAGAAAATAAACAGTTTTACCAATTGAGTAACTAAACATTCAGTGTTTTTAAAATGTTTCTAATTGGTTGATTTGTTTGTTTGCATTGGTTGAGGTGAAGCAGCATGTTGGCTGGGTTAGTATATATTTGGTGTTTGCTTGGAAATAGCCAGTGCTGTTGGAATCATTTATGAGGGTGGGGGATGGCACTGGATTACTTTGGTTGCTATTTCATTTTTTTTACTTCCTGCCAAAAGCTGCATGATGGGGAATCCTTAATAAGCCAATTGCAGTAAGTAATTAGAATAAAAAAAATGATGTCAACATTAAATATCAAGATCAAGGACATTTTTTTTTTTGAATGGTGCTACTTAGAAAAACTTGCACAAATCAATGTCTCAGTCGATCTCCAACATCAACCAAAATGTTATTTGCAGGTCTCTGCAATTGAAGTTACTGTTATTTCTACTTTTGAAAAAATTGTCAATACCAAAAAAAAATAAGAAAATTCAGAATCAAATACACAAGGACTAAGTAGACTGTTTCAAAAGAAAAATCATGTAGAAGATAACATTTTTCTAATATATATATATATATATAATTGTAAAGTAAATTGCTGATACCCTCTGAAGAATGAACAGACAGGTCCACCTACAAAACTCTGGTGTCAGGATGCTGAAAGTAACATCAATCAGCTAAGTGACAAACTTTTAATCATATCAATCCTATATATATATATATTAATATATTATATATATATATATATATATACATTTTATCTACATCAATGAGCAGCCATGTTGTTTTGTTCATATATTCAACTGACAAATGTTTTTTCATGATGGTATCACCCTACACTTGACATATTAATTTTATGTTTTCCTTTATCAAAATATGAAAATGGTAGCATTTAAAACCAATGTAAAAAAGCAAAAGAAATTGAAAAGACTAAATGCAAAAACAAACAAAAAAGACTGAATAAAACAAATTGAAAATGAAAAGACTGAATAAAAGCTTTAAGACAGAAATTGGCATCATCCATAAACATTAATGACCTGAAATATTGTTCATTGTTTTGTTTTCTCGAACTTTTGTGTAAATAAGAGAATTTCCAAAATGTTTCTCTTTATAAGACTAAGCTTTTTCTGCCAAAATGTCTACCATTTGATCGTCATAAAAATTGTATTCCTGTTTTTTAAAACAATTACAGGGTCAAGCATAAAGAGGGCGAGAGAGACAGAAAAAATTGTAACTCAGATGACAACGTACTTTCTTTATTATTATTTTATTGTTTGTTTTTCTTATTTTTTTTTTTACTTCACACTGAAGTTTTTGGTGGGCATTATTCTAAGTCAAATTACAATGACCCTTCTTCAAAATTCTTTATAAAGTTGGGGAATTCCCTGATCTTTGCTTGTATTTAAATCTGGTTGATTCATTCTTTAAGTGATTTTTCAATTGTTTTCATTTATCTGACTTTATTTGAATGACAGCTATTTTTGAGGATTTCTGAGAGAGGTTTTCATCATCATCACCACCACCATGACTACCATCATCATCATGTGATCAACACCATTTCCACTACAACTGGTATCATCACCACATTGACATTGACCCCAATCTTCTTGAACTACTTTAGAAGTCCAGTAATTACTGAGCCCAGAAAACCAACCACAGTGTGGATGATGTTCACTCTTTTTATTGATTACAATTTGCACACTTCATATTTTAAACTATCATAGTTCTCATGTTTATATTCTTTTTTTGTCAAGTACCCTACCGCCTCTGGGGCATGCAATATCTATGATAATACATGATCTTTCTTCTTTATCTAACACCACAATATCTGGTTTTCTGTTAAATACTTTATGCTTACACTGAATCATGATATTCCCCAAAATTTATTATTATTATTATTATAAATATTGTTGTTGTTGTAAAAATTGAATTATTTTTTCTGAGTGTTCAAAAGGTTTAACTCTGATATTTTGTCCCTTGCATATTATATATATATATATATAGATATATGTATATATATATATATATATATATATATATATATATATATGTCATTCACAGACAGTACTGTTTCGCTGTAACACAACTCCTCAGTGTGACTAGACTTTCAAATGCCTCAAGCCAGGATTGAAACACAACTAATTTGGTGTCATATATATATATATATATATATATATGTGTGTGTGTGTGTGTTTGTGTGTGTGTATACACACATATATATATGTTTGATTTCAGTTCAACATCATCTAATATAAACATTTCTTTCAAAATAAGAAAGGTCATCAACTAATGATTTTTTTAGAAAATGTGATTTTTTTAGAAAACGTGTTTTTTTAAAAAAAAAACTTAAAAAAATGTTTACTTGGAAAATAAAAATGTTTTTGTAAGCATCTTATCTTTTATTTTTTAAAAAGTAAATTTCACCTGTATTACATTTTCTACAAGCAGTTTGTGAAAATAAGGAATCAAAGAACTTTGACCTATAAATTAATTGGACGCCATTTATTAACAGTTGTAATGAACAACAACAAAAAATAATAGAAGTTTTCAAATTCATATGAATGTCTTTGGAATTTTTTTTTTTTTTTATTATTCAGCAATATCTTTGGGTTTTTGGGTTTTGATTGGAATTGAAATTTTAAAATTATGATAAATAAAAAATCTTGATAAACAACTATATACTATGATCACTTAACTTGAACCTTGGACATCATCATCAACAATAATTATAATAATTATTACTATAGCTATAATTTCCAGTAAAAACCATGTGACTGGTACCATGAATGTCATCATCATCATTGCCGCCATCACAACCACCACCACCAACAACAACAACTATATCTATTATTGCTATAAATTTATAAATAATAAAATATTAATTTCCAATAACAGCCATGAGACAGTTGGTGGCGACACCACCACCATGATGATGATCATCATCATCCATGATAATGATAAATACTTATTATTGCTGTAACTAAAATAAAAAAATATTAATAAATTTCCAGTGACAACAATGAGACAGCTGCTGAGAACATTTTAAAAATGCATGAAGTAAAGTAACAAAATCATCATCATCAACAAGAGCAGCAACCGCAACAACAACAACAACAACAATAATAATAAATAACCATCATCATCATCATCATCATCATCATCATCATCATCATCATCAAGAGTGCTTATGTCTTCTCAGGATGATACTTACAAAACGTGTTAGAGATTTGAGAATATGTGGCAGCACTCAGCTTCAACCAGCTGGTATGGATGTGTAAGTGCATGGAATATATAAATAATAATAAATGTGTTTCTTATCTTTATAATGACGATGAAAAGAGGAAATGCTGATAATACTGACATTAATACAGGAATAGAACTGTAAAATTTATATCCTTTTCACAGTTGTCTCCCCTTTTTGAACCACAATATTCCCGATTTGTTTGATTGCAATTGAAAATATATAAGAAGCAATAGCAAGTTTAAATGAATTGAAAGACAATTTAACATCTTGTAACAATTTAATTTACTCAGTAAATATCAAATCAAAATAAAATTGAAACTATGAAACAAGTTAAAACCAAACCACATTTCGATAGGTAATAATAAGTAAATAATAATATTTCTTTCAAATCAGATTATTTAATTTAACTTTAAATTTTCTAATTTTACTAAAATAACGTGTCAGAAATTATTTAAATATTTTTAAAATCGATAAATTTTTCTTTGTTTACAAATTTCTTAAAATTAATAGAAAATGGCCGCTTTTAAGAAATCGAAATTAAATGTGACATTCCAATGTAATTTCTGTCTGAAATACACCAGAATTTTTTACTTAATGGAAATAATAAATTTAATCATTAAGCTTTTAATTCTCAAATATATTCGACTACTGTTGGTATTCACTTTCTGGTGTTTGTTTCTGTACAAAAGAAGTTTTCCGACAACTATTTTCATAATTTTCAACTATTTAGGAAGAACAGAGAGAAACCGTTTAAATGCGAATTACTTCTGTTCTGAATGACTTCCTCTTCTTGTCTTAATTCACGATCATTTTATTCTTACTTTATTTAATTTTTTCCCCGAATGACTGCGTCCTTAATGTATTTTTTTTGTTACAACCTAAGTTAGAAAAATACGAATCAATTGTTAATAAGGCTGATGTGTTTATTAGAAAAAAAATAATGAAAAAGAAATTCGTAATTTTTAAATTTAATGCAAAATACTTTATGAGTCTTTTTCTTTTACGATGAAATTCAGCGCACAGATTGATTCGAGATGTGCCAATATGACACTCATTATCATTGTGTCTCTGCTTCAACACAGTGAATTGGAATTCCTACGGTATTGATTGACTCTAATAAAAATTCAAATATCACGTGGCGTTCCTGGGAGTCGTGGTATTACTTATGAATGAAATGAAACATCAAAACTGGAAAAAAGAAAATAATATAACAAGTATAAATAAACTACATATCAATTAAGTAAGTTTTTAACTTTTTAAGTACATAAATAAGAAAATACAAAGAAATGCTACAAACATAAAAAACACAATTAACTGAAAAAGAAAATCAAGATATTAAAATGTTGGTTTTGTTGGGATTAATGATTTTTATCAGGATTCAGAAGCATGATGAGAACGACCACGTAATTACAAATATAATTATTTATTAGCTTTATTTATTATCAGTAAGACTACCACCATTTCTAGCGTTATCAGCTTGTTATCTCCTCTTATTCTCAGTCTTCTCAGAGTTCACTCCCTTGATGCATTCATTGGGAGAGAAGGAGAGGGAGCGTGACCAGACGGTAAAATGAAAATCGATAAATAAATTTTTAAGCAACAAACTTCATATGAATGCTAAAAAATAAAGATTAGATAAAAAGAAATAAAATCTGAAAGTACATCGTAAGTAGACTGAAATGATACCATATTCAGTCGATCATCAAAACGCGGGTCTGAAGAAATGTCTCGTTCCTATCGAAACTTTATCACACATATTTTTTGTTCTGGATGAAAAAAAGAGTCTTACAGAAATTAAGAAAAAAGATTAGTGAAAAAATACTTCTAAAATAATTGGTTTTATTTTTTTAAACATTGCAAACTCTCTCTCTCTCTCTTTCTCTATCCGTCTCTCTCTCTCTCTCTCTTTGCGCCCTAAATTTTTATTCACCCTCCCTTATTTGTTTTCATTTTTTTAAAATGATCTTTTTAAATAGTGTATATATTGTATGGAGAACTAATTACTGAGCTCTCACCCTGATGTAACAGACAGGTTGCCAGAGACGTAATAGGAATGGAAGAAGAAAAAAAATAAAAATAAAATAAAGATAATTTTTGTTTTGAATAAAAGTTGATTGTTGAAAAATATAAGTCATATTTGTTAACTTAATTTGTATGTATACTTATTTTTGTGTATATATTTATGAAGTATATTACAGATATCTATGTTCTTCAGATGTAGAAGAGGCTGTTGAGGATCTGAATTAACTCACAACAAAGAAAAAACGAAAAAGATGTTTAAATATAAAAATATAAGTTATTTTTATTTTCGTGTTTTTGTAGAATCTTCCACTTTTGCCAGTACCCCCCCCCCCTTGGGGGTAGGGTGGGGGTTTAGAAATACACTCTTCCCCTGTAGTGATTATCATCACCATCACACACATACATACATACAGATCATACGACAAGCATTCATTGGCTAATCTCCAACAAAACTAGCTCGCTGATTGGTCAATTCCGACCAATCAGATATCTTGCACGCGAGGAATAATATTATTAAGCTTTGAGCCTGTCACGTGATACACCATCTTATATAAACAAAACAGGAGTGGTTCTCTGTCTCTTGCGTTCTCTTCATTCTCTTCATTCGTCTCTACAGTCTCTCTTGCGTCTCATTCCTTGCTGCCAAAATGTGACCTTCAAGAACTCTCGTCTTGACCCTGCGGTAAGATGTTAAAGAACATTACCAACATTCACACAAGTACGAATTCTTAACTCTTCTGAACTCTTACCATCTTTTCTAATACACATTTCCTAACATGCAACAGGAACTTTATTCTTCTAAAACGACAGTTTAATAATTAATTCAACCACGTGAGCTCCGGTACAAATATTTCCCAAATCTAAGAGACGTAACACTATCAAACCTAAAGCTTATATGCATGTACATCAAAACAAATAAATTCAAATGTTATGTTTTGAACCATTACGTTGTCTTGTATTATTTGTAGTGGATGAAAGATTATCGAAAACACCCATTTCTAAGCCTTCAAACCTTCTGATACATCCAACTCAATACACATCCCCAAACATTTTTTTACAACTAAATTTTTCTTAGCTTGTATGGGTATTAAAGTTCTTACAAGACTTGATTGTAGTTGTTTGTTAAGACGAAAAGAAATGTAATTTCTTCGCATGTATGTATGAGAAAGAAGCGGCAAGTGAAGAGGAAAGTGTAAGTGTCACGTAGCTTGGTGAAGAAGACGAGTGAATGAGTAAGGAAATTTTCTTTTAAGCCTAATTGTTGCCGTCTGCGACAGACTGCAACAGACAGCCTTGTCCTTCCTGCCTTGTCCGTCGAGAAATTTTGCTTAAATTAATACTGTTCAAAGGGATTACGAAGCATGTTTATTTATTTATTTATTTTTATTGTTGGCAGGGAACGCGTTCCGTTGGTTGAAAAATGTTAAATATTTATTTTCAAGGCATTAATTGATTAACCGGAAGAATGCGCAATCCACTGAATCAAAAAAATTTTGTCATTTGGTGTTTGACTCTCTTGGTGTTTATTTCCGTCTTCGCTCCGCAAGGTCACCATTTGTTCTATGTATTTTATTTTTGACTTTAAATGTTTACCACTTGTTATGGCGATTTTTCCACACAGAAAAATTTGAGTTTGTTTATTAGGCGCACACGAAAGAAGAAATCAATGTGAAATAGAAAGAATTTATGTGAAAGGTAAAGAAAAACGTAAAGACTTACTCAAGATATATTTTCGAGTGCCAAATTAAAAATTAAGCTAGATAGAGAGAAATGTCCACGCAAAAGTGGGACTTACATTAGTGGATAAAGATAAAAATGTCGTTGATAAAGGGATACAGCGAGAGTTCACACGTAGATGTTAATGTTCAGGCCGGTGTCCAGAGGTCTGTAGCGAATGCGAAATAATAATAATAATAATTTCAAATTTGGAGGACTGAAGAAGAAGAAGAAATAATAATAATAATAATTATAATAATAATAATAATAAGAAGAAGAAGAAGAAGAAGAAGAAATAATTTGCGAGCCTATGTGAGATTTTTTCCTTTCACAGAAATTATCCAATGAGCTAAGGAAAAGGAAAGAAATTCCGAAGCTAACGTAAGATTGTTTTTGAACCAATGAAAACCTTGCCTACACAGAAATTAGCCGGTTAGCCAAGAAGAAGAAGGAAAGAAAGTAGCGAGCCTGCGAGAAATCCTTTTTGATATAAAATGTGGAGAAAAAATTAAATTATACAAAAAAATGCCTGAAGTCATGTGAAAAGTTTCGTTTTAGTTCCTCGCGACCAGCGTCGAAGTACTCGCTATTGTAAAATTACCCGCCAATTAATCTTCGTGGAAGGTTTGACCTACGTCTGCTTGAAGATAGTTTCAGAAGAACAAGTTATTAGTTTTGCCATGATGTCCCGGTTTCAGGTTGGCTACGTGTCATCTCGAAATCTATACCTTTTCTCGCTCAGAGCTGAAAATGTTAATTTCAAATTTATTAATTGGATGCGCTTGACCCCTATCTGCGTGACTATCCATTGACAAGGTGTGAATGCATGATCATTTTCACCGTCTGTTGACCTTGTTATATAGGTCAGCAGGCTCACAAATATACCTTCCCAAATTGTCGCGGGTTTCAAATCCCGTTCACCTGATTAGTATAAAAATCCAAAGGATGAAATTTTTTTTTCTCAGAAATTTCGAATTTTCTTACACAGCATTGTCATAAAACAGGCTTAAAATCAAAGCTTTTAAAGTCCCGTCCAAACACTTCATTAGTTAATAATGCCTTCTCTCTTGGGTTAATGTTAGGGTTTAGGGTTAAGGTTAGGGTTAAGGGGCCTAAGGTTTGTTCTGGGTGTCACTATTTTGTGGCGTGCATCGCCACATTTGTCGCGAAGTGTGGACATTTTTCAGTAAATATTTAATATCTCCTAGTTCTATGGTGAGTACATATTTCCCATCGGGAAAACGGCGCTATGGTGTCTTGTCCCATGGCTGGTCGCTGGTGTGGGTAGATTTAGCCTGAACTCGTGCTAAAAAAAGCAAACGCCCGTTTTTAATACCAGTAGACTTATGAAAGACCTCTTTCACCAGTCTATCAACTAACATCACTAAGTGGCTATCACGTGACTCTCAAACAAAGGGAGATAAGCATCTTTTGTATACGTAATAGTGCCCCTCTCTAAACAGGTTCTTGAACCTCCCACAAGATGTTTCTTCTGTTTGTTGTGATATAAGAAAAAGGTGGGGAAATATTTTTTTGAAACTACAGTGTAGAAAATGACTATGCACGCAAAGAATGTACATTAAGGAGTACTAGAATGTTTGGACAATGTACTATAGCATAAAAGTTCCTCCTGTGGTAGTGTCACGCGAGAGTTCATATGAAAAAAATCTTGCAAAAAGAGAAAACAAATTAAGATAAGAAGCACCTGGGTCATCTGATATGACGTCCAAATCTACTGCACAATGAAATAAGGACCAAATGCAGGCAGGCTAAAGAAGAGTGGCTAAACAAAAATGTGCAGAAATAGAGAGATTGAGTACTACAAACAAAGGGGACATGCATAAACAAATAAGGCAACTAACAGGACAGAAGACGTGCTCATCAACAGGTTGCATAAAATGAAAAGATGGAACGCTCATATTAGAGAAGGAAAAATTCTTCAGCGTTGGAGTGAATATATTGGAGAGCTCTTCCACGACGAAAGAAAACAACCAGCAATACACAGAAATACCGATGGGTCTGAAATTCTAAAAACCGAAGTAGAAGCTGCACTGGCGAAATTGAATAGAAACAAGGCGGTAGGGCCGGGCGGAATTGTAACAGAAATACTGGCAGTCTTAGATGATTTTGGTATAGACAAGATCACAGAAATAATAAATGAAATCTGCAACAGTGGGGATACACCGGAAGATCTCGGCAGACTATTTTCATAGCACTGCCTAAGAAACCAGGCACAAACGAATGTGAACTCCACCGAACAATCAGCCTAATGAAGCCATATCACAAAACTTATCATCCATAATCTGATGAATAGAGCGCGCAGCAGAATCAGGCCAGAGATAGGACAAGAACAGTGCGGGTTCGTTAAAGACACCGGAACAAGGAACGCGATATTCATGCTCAGAATGATATAAGAAAGAGCAATACAAATGCAGAAGGACGTGTACCTGTGTTTTTTAGATGAAGCAAAGGCGTTCGACAAAGTATGCCACAAAGATCTGTTGGAACTGCTCAGCAACCTTTTATATGTTTGGGAAAGATATTAGAATAATCAAAAACCTATACTGGCAGCAAACGGCCTGCATGCAGGTAGAGAATGAGTTCAGCAGATATACAAAAATAGAAAGGGGCGTAGGACAAGGATGTGTCTTCTCACCGGACTTATTCAACCTGTACAGCGAGGCATTTCTGAGAGAATTGGAAATCCTACCGAGATTCAACATTAGCGGCCACAATCTTAACAACATAAGATACGCAGATGACACAGTGCTGATAGCAGGCACGGAAAATAAATTACAAAACCTCCTACAGAAGGTAGCGAAGGAGATCGAGAAGAAGGGACTAAGCATAAACTACAGGAAGACAGAATGCATGGTCATCACTAAAAGGATGAGCCCGAAATGCGATTTACAAGTCGAGGATACTAAAATCAAGCAGGTGCGGAAATTTAAATATCCGAGATGTGTTCTGACAGAGAACGGTAAATGCAACGCTGAGATCAGAAGACGAATTGGGATGGCCAAAGACGCATTCCAAAAGTTAGGCAGAGTGTTACGAGACAGGGAGATTTCGTTGGTAACAAAGAATAGAGTACTCAACTGCTACGTGGTATCTGTCCTTCTTTACGGCAGCGAATGTTGGACGTTCTCCTCAAAGATGAAGAAAAGATTCGAGGTAACGAAGGTATAGTTCTACAGAAGGATGCTAAGGATATCATGAACCGAGCGAAGATATTAATATGCATAAAACGGTTTCTTTCAAACCTGAACATAATGATGATATCGAACACAAGCACAGGATATCAGAAAGAAAATGGTACTTGGAGATAACTCTTCACAATTTTCGGAATTACATTCTTCGGCATTTTGGTTGGCTGCAGACAGATGTCTCCTCTTAGGATGAATGTGAAGCACAGACATTCCTGTTACATTTCTGGCATCACTGTAAAAGTTTGCCAGTCTGTTTTCTTGCATTTCCCGTAGTTGTTTGTTCATTTTAAAATCATTTCGATAATTTCACAGGTAAAAAAAAATCCAAAGATTCTTGCTTTGTTTTCACTATCGATGTGAGTCCGTGATGACTTCTAAAAGTATTTGCACGACGAGTTTTTGAAGACGCATGTGGACCACTGGACCACATTCTCCCAGATCGAGATGAATAGTCACTTTAAATTTACGCATCCACAATGCCATCATGTTCGTCATCTGACCTCTCACCATCATCATCTGATTGAATAGAGTTATCACCACTGTCGGAAGATTCATCTACGAGCATCTGTATAAGACGATTGGTTGCTTCCTGTGCAAAATATCTTTGATTTGTAGCTTCCAGCATCTAATGTTCGAAAAGAAATTAGTGAAATATGTAAGACTGATGTCAAAATTAGTTTGCGGTAAAAAAGAAAGAAAACAGTGTCCTCATTCTATATGAAACTAAGATCCTTACTATCGGTAATATGCACATGGGGAAATAGTAAACAATTTGTCAGTTAACGCATAGATGCAAAATAACTTAAGCGCCCAAGCCGTGTCCCTTGGTGTAGACATAATTACATATATTTCAATATCAATTTCGTAATACGTTTTGTTAATTTGAAAAATAAAGTCGATAGATAATATTTAGGAATACCTAGAAAATGTCCCAAACCGTGTACAATGTGTTACAAATAGTTTTCAATTCATCTGTTTTGGGTCCTCGGGGATCCAGTACCGCTGCAGAAAATATCACTGAAATAACAAGAACAAGAAGAAAAAAATAGAGTATATCATATGTATGCCTGTGGCTCCTACTCCTTTACCTGCTGCTACTATGTAGCTATTCCAGATGGGCTGAAGTGGTGGGGCTTACTACCACGTGTTACACGTCATGGTGTAAAGAATATGGGGTTAACTCCACTTACTTTCCTGAAACCGCTACTAGGGGACGCTCTCTGGACTATAAATACTTTTTTCTCACTATCGTCTTACTTTTTCGGCTTACGCGTTAATATGTAAGTCTTTCGCGGAAAAATGCGTTTCCCATTGGAAAACACTTGAACAAACTTACACAGCAAAAACCCAGCCAGTAGCTGAACGTGAATCACCCGTCGATAACAAGCGGTTGGATATATAAACACGCGACCAGAATTCTGTCGTTAACATGACAACACTTCAGTCAGCGACGATTACACACCATTCAAAGGAATATTCGAACAACTCAAAGAAATATTCATAGCCGTGGGACAAAGTAAGTCTGATCATCTGTCTGTATGTCCATTTCCTTTTTGGAACCACCGTAATAAGATTTCAGCACTCGCACACACGACGTTTCTACTAATGTGCTTCATCCACGCAAACACATCTTCAGTCAGCAGCCACGCATACACTCAGTTAAAATGTGCTTCAGACATACGCACCTATATACACACTTTATATTGAACAACGCATATGACTACGAACTACCCTTTAACAAATGTAACATTTTGTTGGACATTTGAACTTTGGTTTTTGCGACCAGAACAAACATAATTTTTACCATATAAAAACAAATGTTAATATGTACATAAACAAATGATTATTGGTTTTTCTTTTTGCCTATGTAAAAAAAAAGTAATTTCTTTGCGTTATGTTGTATTTGTGGGCACGACAGTCTATTTTTTAACTTTTAATCCGGGCAGATTGACCCTACAAAAGTAGATGTACTACTTAGGTAGGAGGCAGCATGGTCTCCTCTGAAGTGCGCCAAAACTAAAATCCAGCTTGGTGCTGAGTAAGAAGGCGGCAATATTGGAAAGACAATTGCGTTAGTGCAAAACCTATCACCATGAAAAAATATGAAAACAGTTTCTTTTTGTCATGAAATATATGCACCATGGAGTAAATATAAGTCCGGCGTTCATGTAACTGCTAAAATAGGTATAGCTGAAATTTGTCAACACCACGCCGAAGAGCAGTATATATAAAGAGCTTCAGATACACGTAACCTGTTTATTAATAGAAAGCGTACACTTGGCGAAAAATATACTCACATAGTTCCTAAAATACAGGAAACGTGATAAAATAACATGCTATTAAAATTAGCGAAAAGGCAACAAGTTATGTATATATTACTCAACTAGAAAAACCGTCTGTCTATATTTCTGAGATGAGGTATTATGTACAGTATTTACATTAGTCGGACTATTGGCCTCATCTTTGTCGCCATATTTGTCACAACCACCTGAAGAAGGCCGGAGCGTACAACGGCCGAAACGTTGTGACAAATATGGCGACAAAGATGAGGACAATAGTCCGACTAATGTAAATACTGTAGAAAAACCGTATTTAACTTTCCGATAATTGTGTTGTGCGGGAATATGTAGCATCGACCTCGTTTAAGGTGTATGGAACATACGACGGCATAAATATATGAAAAGTTTAAACAAAACACAAAAAAGTCTTCATCTAAAAACACTTGTATTTATATATTTTATATTAAAAATTCTTAATACAAAGTTTGCATATACCAGGTGGAACAGCAAAATTGTTCAAATTGCGTAAAAACAAAATTGTCCATTTGTTAGATTAAGCTTTGGACCCCTGTATCTTAGAAATGATTAAAGGTATCTTACTGGAATTATTCGAGGTTTTTATAACAATATTGGATTCTACTTTGAGCAATAAGAATGTAATTACTCTCCAAGCTTAACAGAAGAATAGTGATGAATTCGTTCATAAACGAAAATGACATGTTCATCATTAATTAATCATAGATAAGGATTGGAAGCTCATGAAGGACTGAAATTATGTTCATATATATATATATATATATATATATATATATATATATATATATATTCCAAGATCATTTTAAAACTTATTCAAGATGACCTTCGCCCTCTCTAACCTTCTAACTTTTTGTCCTGGCGTAACAAGATGCCTTACACGTTTCACGTACGATTTCATTTTCAAGTCTCTTTTCACCGCTCTTTGGACTGTCATAGCTGAAACTCCTCTCTCACGTGCCAAACGTCTCATGAATTGAGTTGGATCTTTTCTAGTTGAGCTCTTTAGCTTGAAGTTGAAATGATGATCGTTCTTCTTGTTGTGATCTCCTGATCCAGTTTTCCTTTCTACTGTTACCTCTTCTTTAAACTTATATCCTGTTCTCTTGATGGTTCTTGAGAATGAACTTTGAAGATGGAAGCCAGAGTATGAATGTTGGTACCATTACTGAAGGCCTGAATGATCTTTTTCCTCTGACCATTTCTCATTTTGGAAGACAGTGGGGCTGACAAAAACTATTTTAACCTGTTCTTTTCTTAGGGGAATAACTCAAAGGGTTTTTCAGTGATTGTTACAAAAAAATGGTGTCAAAATGCCTAAAAGTCTTTTCTGAAAACCTGGAAAAAAGAAACTCAATTAGTTTAGTATTTTTTTTAGATATTAAACATTAGGTGGGATGGATAATTATGCTGTTACACGATTTGAACAATTTTGTTGTACCACCCGGTATCTACTTGCAAAAGACTGGGTACCAAAGACAATATAAATTTTATACTTATCTGTTGGGTTATCACGAGCCTGAAAATGTGCGTCTTGTTACAGTAACTTCAAGGAAAAAAAGAGGGAGATTGACTTTTTCGCCTAACGATGTCTCATGCAGGTCTCGTCAGGTCACGTGACTGTTTTTAAATCCTCGTGAATATTTATAATTAATTTTTATTGTTATTTTTGTTTTGGGTTGTAGTGAACAAAAGATCTAGATTTAAAATTCAAATGCTAAGAACTGACTCATTGATTTTGTTAGAAATTAAAAAGACTCGAATTTAAAAAAACTTTGCTTAACACACACGCAAAAGCGAATCCAAAACAAAACTCGTGAAATTTCCCACCTTGTTGCGAAATGTTTTTCGGCCAATAGAAAACTAGGAAACATTTAAAAACAAAAATTCAAATAATCTTCAATTCTCAGAAACAAATTCTTTTACGGAGCCGATGCGCAGTTTTTTTGGTCGTCCAATGGAAAGGGCCGAATCATATCCGGGAGTGAATTCCCAAATGACCTTTTCATGCCCCACACACAAAATAAAAGACTGGTAAGTTCGACTGTCACTAGAGAGAAGGAGACGAGCGTATTAACACGTCCCTTGACAAACCTCAAGCGATCGTTATTATTATCTCTACCTTTCTCCATCACCTCTTTTATACTTGATAAACGAACGGAACATTTTAAGACTGAGCGATTACTTCAAAGACATTCATACCCTACGATAACGCTCATACATACATACATACATCCACACATTTGTTCCTGCTTACGTACAGATAAACTCATTCTTGCAAGGACTACTACGAACATTTTAACGACCTTGTATCAACCAAAATACATTAATTTTATTTGTAAAGTCCTTAATTGATTTATATGTATATACATTCGTTGTTTCACTTTACAATTTGATTATTTTGTTTTATACCCCTCTTATGGTGGACTATCTAACTAACAAGGCCAAATCAAACTAATAACTTGTCTCTCACTACAATTGTCTCCGAGTAAAATAGGATAGACAACAATAAACCATCAGGAGAACATATTTGTCCATCTACACGACTTCTGAATGAACGCGTGGTCGAATAAAAATCAAGAAATACAATTTACTAGCTTGGTTGAGATGTGTTTAATACATATGTCGCAAAGTCGCCAGTTGAAGCACCAAAGACTAGCAAATTATTTAGCATGAAAAAATAATATTTAGCGAGTTGCTAAAGTTTTCTAGGATAATAATTTTGTCTTTCACTATTCCGACATTTATCGTGTTAGGAGATATACATGTTAAAAGTGTATTTCATTAATTGTCTCAATTTAACGAAATACAGGAATACTTAATGTTTCGTTATTTTTCATGCCGAGTACACCAGTTAAAGGAAGTGGTAAGCAAGAAAGGATATTCCCCGATTGCATTTCCCCCATTATGGCATTAAATATATATATATATATATATATATATATATATATATATATACAGTGTAACCCGGATATAAGAGATCCGGATATAAGATAGATTTTCTCTGGTCCCAAATTAGAGCCTGTGTTAATGTATATATAATAGACCAAATTCGGATATAGGAGAAACCCGGATATAAGAGACTTCTTCTCCAGTCCCGACAACTCTCTTATATCCGGGTTACACTGTATATATATATATTCGGACAGTTTTTATATAATTTATCATGCGAAAAGAAGAACATTATTAGATCGCATGAGAAATTGTATAAAAAACTAAATAAAAGCACCTTGTCTGTCGTTTTTAATGAAATGTGCATGAAAGAAGGGTTGCTGCCTAAATACACACACACACACACACACACACACACACACACACACACACACACACACACACACACACACACACACACACATATATATATATATATATATATATATATATATATATATATATGGTATAGTAACACCTTAATACACGGGTGGAATAGAATAGGTGATAGAAAAAAATGGCAAACGTGTTTTGTTCTCAAATAGATATATTTTATATATAGCTAAGCCATACACAAAGTAGTCAATTAAATGAACATATATTATTTGCTTATATCTTTGATTCTGTTCCTTTATTTGGAAATGTTCAGAATTTTCAGAGAAATATTACTAAGATCCACTGGCACTTCTCCCACAAGAACTTGGGCTTGTGGTGCTGTAAATTTGCGTGGTGACATTTTTACTTTTTGCCTAAAAAAAACAACAACAACAACAACAACAAAAACAAAACAAGGTCATTTGGAGCAGGAAATAACTTTGTTGAATTGTAACAAAACTATCTCGTTCTCGTCTTTGAAGTGAACACTTCATTGTTTATTTTAATAACGTGCTGTTGTGACGAGTCTCAGAAAAAAACAATCAAACTGAATTCAAACCTTGGAGAAATCAATCCATTATCTTTGCCAAGGTAGACATATTAGTTCACAAAGCTAATAAAGAAACGGAATCTGCCGTGAGACATGATCGCCTGCGTCCTAAAGCGGCATAGGATAAAAAGTACTAATTCAGGTACCAAATACAAGTGCCGACACGATTAAATCATTCTCTTTAATTTATCCCCCGCCCCCGCAGACACAGTGTTTATCTTCTACGGCGCGTTTATCATTTGGAAAACATTTTTCAGCACTATTATCCGAACCGGCACGTTTATTAAGCTCATGTAAAAATTCCTGTAGGGACATTTATTTGAACCCGGACTCTTATTTAAGAAAAAAAAACCGACAATAAAACACCAGCATGACTATTCCATAAGGCATTTGTATTCAGTACAAAATATCAATTAACCATCATATTATATAAATCATAATCCCTGAATTGTGAGTTCGATCCTCAGTGGCCTCCTCATACTTAAGCTAACGATATCTCAATATATCAAAATTAATTTTGGAATCCTCAGGACCTGTTTTTTATGGCTTATCAACCTTTTGCGTGTTATTTAAATATTTTTAAACTGTGAGAATTCGTTTTGGAGATAATAATGGTTTATTGATATAAGTCTTACTAATTAACCCATAGCTGGTGGGGGAAGAGGATAATTCATACCTTTCCCAAGGTAGACATGTCAGTTCCTCGAAGATAATGGCAAAAGGGAATCTGCCGAGAGACATGATCGCCTGTAAAGCAAAGGGTCATAGCATAAAAAGTACTCTTGTGTACCAAATACAAGTACCGTCACGATTAAATTATTTCCTTCAATTTAATTTATCCCCCCCCCCCACTTCCTCGCCGGCAGAGTAAGGGAATATAACGACCACGACTGGAATTAGAATTTGGCTCTTCAATCTCCAATTCTGAGTCATTATCCTTTACACCGTCCGCATATCCAAACTTAGAGCACCTGGTATTGCCAAGTACTGACCAGACTCGACGTTGCTTAACTTCGGCGAGTAGTGGAACTTTTCTAGTACTCCATTATATATTTTTGGGAAAGCTTCGTCGTGGGTGATAATTAATAGGGAGGTATCGCAAATCGTTACTAGTGGTTTCTTTGGGTGCCCTTTAATTGCAGTATTGTTCTAAAGCTTAACTTGGCAAGTAAAGAAATACACATCTTTAACTGATTTGAGAAATATACGAACGGTGTTTCAAAGTTTTCTAGCCGACCATTCTTAATGACATGAGAATAATTAAATAATGACATGAGAATAATTAAAGAATGATTTTGTTTTGACAATTACGTTATTTATTCATCTTATAGAATTCATCATTATGGCTGATGCTAACCTCCAGGAGAGTCACGCATTGCGTTTTTTTCGGGTTAACGTTTTTTTCTGCTGTGACATGAAGTAGAAACATATTGAAAACAAATGCTAGGTCTGCTACTAGGAAAGATGTTTCACTGTATCGTGCTAGACAATTTTTCTCGCTAGAATCTATCATACATATCTATAAATTTACCATTCGTCCATGCTTTGAATATTGCTGCCACATCTGGTGTGGCGCTTCTGCTATGTAATTTGAAATTCTTGATAAGACATCAAAGAATAATCTGCAATGTTTTTAGTTCTGACCTGGGGTCACTTTCCCACCCCGCCATAACGTAGCTTCCCTCTGCCTTTTCTTTTTTTTTTTTTAAAATATTTCCATAAATATTTTTCTTCATCATTGTTCTGATGATCTTTCCTATATGGTACCTAAACCTTATGAATTTAAGCGCAGTACTAGATTAGCAACAAGGTCTCATCATTTTACATTTGAAATGCCTTTGATGTAACCGCAAGTTCTATGCTAATAGTTTCTTCTCTCGCACTTCTCGTTTGTGGAACTACCTACCATCTTCTTGTTTTCCACTCAACTTTGATCTTTAAAATGATTTAATGCAGTCTCAATCGTTATCTCCTGCCTTCATTCCTGTTCTTTTATTGTTCTCTTTCCTTAATAATAGTTTCTTTCTCATATTCTCTCATACTTAGTAACCCCTTGCGTCTTTGTGGCTTTATTGCTTTGCCTGGGGCGAAGTGATTAAAAAAAATATATTTATTGATAAAGGTTGGTTCCACAGGTTATCCTGTTCGCGGTTCGTCTTCAGAGGGACGCCCTCAGCTGCCCAACGTTTTGCCGTTGCTTACGAAGGCTGGTCCTCGTGTTAAAACATTTTGCATGCAATCATAGATTTCCTACGGCGCAATCTGTTCCGGAGATGAAAATTCAATAACAATGCAATTTCCGATTCTGGCTTACGTTGGTCATCGTCAAATGCTTCAATTTTTCCTTTGCTTCTGAAATGTAAATCAAATGAAAACATCGAGGGAAATGAAATATTCAGCTTTTGTGAAAATGAAATACAGAGTGATCAGTAACATTTCTATAGGAGTACCATGATTGCAAAGGCAGGGACTGGTATGATTTCAGTCTTAACCTGTTTATCATCCCCATCAATACATTGTTAGAATCTTTCACAGGTAATAAAAAAAACAAAACAACACTTCTATGGGAATCTTCTTTTATGTGCCGTGTCCCTTCAGTACATGGACGGTGATAGCTCTTCACAACCTCCTATCTTTTGTAGGCCTCACTAATACATACTACCATTCCTATTCTATTTTCTGCCATCCATTTACACAAACTAGGTTTCCCTCTTACTTTCAGTATGTAATGTGAATGTCAAATTCTCCAAAATTACACTTCTCATTGCCCCAGAATCATCTGTCGTTTTCAAATCTGACCAGTTTTTCACAGACACACACATATATATCTTTTAAGACATTTTTTATGTTTATACGCTCTTTTTTATAGCTACAAATATTTAAGTAAATGCTCTGTTTATAATAAACAGTATTAACGACATTAATTTTTACCAATCATATATATATATATATATATATATATATATAGAGAGAGAGAGAGAGAGAGAGAGAGAGATCTACCAGTGTGCACACACGAACCAGATGCGACAAAAGGTCGTGAGTTTTTTTTATAGTGGTTTTATTGGTAGTACCGCTATATTTATGGGTAAAAGATACACTATCAGAGATAGAGCGCATATAAATATATGTTCATATAGGTTCATGTTGTCATATATTAAACATTGCTATATATATATATATATATATATATATATATATATATATATATATATATATATATATATGTATATATATATATAATGAAATGGACAAATTCCGACAATTGTTTTTAAGACATTTTTATGTTTATACGTTCTTTTTTATAGTTACAAATATTTAAGTAAATGCTCTGTTTATAATAAACCGTATTATCTGAATGTCCGAGAAATATCGTACAAAATATGTGTCTTCTGACAGGATTCGAACCTGCATCCTACACGGAACAGCAATTTGGCCTGACGTGCTATACCAATTAGCTCCAGAGGAAGCGTCTGGTTAGCAAAGTCAAATTACTGTTTTTAAACAACAAGCTTCACCTGACTTTTCTCGAGCGATCATATTTGCTCGAGGAGTCTCTTAACGCAAACAAATGACAACATATATTATGAAATGGATTAAGTCCAACAATTATTTTAATATCTGTCTATATTGCTGAGATGAGGTATTATGTGCATTATTACATTATTCGGACTATTGTCCTCATCTTTGTCGCCATATTTATTACAAAGTTTCTGCCGTTGTACCATACGGCCTTCTTCAGGTGGTTGGAATGTCGAACTGAACCCTTTATTTCGCTTACTGGGGTAGATTGTTCTAGTTCCACGTGCCATGTTTAATGGATGTCAGTTATCAGTTAATTTCTCTCTGAAAGTTCTCCACTGCCTTAACCGGGTATTGAACTCACACTCCTGAGTCCTGTCACTGGATCTAACATCATCATTCTAAATAAATCTAACTGCCGACGGTGATTAAAAATTATTGAAGCTCATTATATAAAACAATTCAAGCCAAGCATCAACGTTACTTTATTTAATTTTCTTACTTCTCATCAAGTAGCTACAGTACACCAATTCAGGTTTGCACACAGGGCCTTGCCTGGGGTATTATGGTTTTCAATGTCGTTAAGTGTGCATAAATCTTCAAGATTGGAGCAAACTAGAAGATGTTCCATATTTTGTGATTGCCCGCAGTTGGGATCATCATACTATGTTATTCTCTCACTTGAATTTCCTCTGTTATGGGCATTATTATATCCTTGATATAACAACAGCGTATTTCACGAGCGTAATGGAGTAGCTGAATGGAAAAAGAATGACAAACATGCTTAATTCTCAGAGAGAGTTTTATAATGCTACGTCGTGCAGAAGATATATACACATACACACGTGTCTCACGCAGAGACATTATAACATATATGCAACAACAAACAGTGTATAATAAAAAAAGGGAAACATACTTGTAATATTTCCCGAATGGAAAACTGGAGTTACGGCGCTTTCTCTATGAACCCAGTTAGGCCATATGGGTTTTCCTGTAAGATCTACCGCTGTGGGCTAGGGACGCCTTTCTTCTCTGAGCTCTATATAGAAACTATCCTGCGTCACTCTGTCTCCTGATATCACTCCCCGGCTGTCACGTTGCCCTCGCGACTATCTCAACGAGAGGGAGTGAATCGCCGTTTGTATCCTTACAGTGGCATATACCCATTTCTGAAGGTTGGCTCTACAGGGACCAACAGCTGTTCGGAAGTGAATCACCAAATCCTTCCCCCACGCAACACTACACGCTTTACTTTATTTAATAACAGCAGTAATGTGTTGGTGGTCTTCTAAAAAGGCTCCCCAAATGCGAAGTCACGGTCGAATCCCGTCGCGTAGCATAAGATTACTACTATTTCTGCACAATACACCTAACTGGTCCTTTCAGTTGGACGGAACGCCTGTGCAAGATATTCAGCGTTGGGTTCGATTTCGAACTCCAGCGGAAGAAGAATTGATCGGTGGTATTCGAATTCCGAGTTTTTCTGTTGTATCGAAGAATTTTTACACAGAAGGGTAGGTTCGCATATATTATTTATTATTAGTTTGTTGCTTTTAATTCATATAATCTGTGTAGTGCTCTCCTTTTGGATTCATATAATCTGTGTAGTGCTCTCCTTTTGGATTCATATAATCTGTGTAGTGCTCTCCTTTTTGATGGCACAAAGGAGTACAATCTGTACTCATTCTACCACACCGTCCACCCCGAGTTATTTGTTCTAATATCTTTTTTCACGATGATGTACAAGGCCCAAGAGCCACTCAAGGTAGAGACACCGTCCCAAGCAAGGTGATAATACCGCCAAAATTCAAGGAGCCACCGGAAGTGAAAGAGAAAGAAAAAAACTTTAGAAGGAACCGGAAACCCAATCCCAAACAGAAAACAAGGAACAAACCACTACTCCTGTTCAAAAAACCGGGGAGGAGTGTGAATCGGACGATAGACGAACCTATCTACACCTAGAAGAAGTTAGGACTCGGCGTGGGGTCATAGCGAGATAGTCTAGTTGACCGTTACTTATGACTTCAATCCTCATTGGGTATCTCATACTTATGGCTGTGTATCATACTAAGAAAAAGTTTGTTAAGACTTTTATTAAATTCGTTTTTTTATCTACTTTTGCTACTTCGTAGTAATAGTAATAGTAGAATTGTTTTACTACCTCGTACTGGGATAGCGAAAGTTGACTTCTAAAAACTAAGCAAAGTATTAAGAAACAAAAAAATTCCATTAGAAACAAAGAAAAGAATACTGAACTGTTATGTGATATCAGTCCTCCTATATGTGATTGAATGCTAGACATTTTCCGTACAGATGAAGAAGAAAGCTGAAGCAAAAGAAATATGGTTCTGCAAAGGGACGCTGAGAATACCAGGACCGCACATCCGGGCAACAATGAAATTTTAGAAAAACCGGAAACAAAAAGTACATTTATACATAACATCAGGAAGAGACAGTTGAAATTTCCAGGGCACATAATGAGGAAAGTGGGCTTGGAAAATTTGATACTCACAAGACAGACTGAAGGCAAGAGTGACAGAAGGAAACAACGCATAATCTATCTAGAGAGCTTGTGTAAATGGATGGCGAAGAAAGGGTTAAGCTATATATATATATATATATATATATATATATATATATATATATATATATGTCTATATATATATATATATAAAACAAATATATATATATATATATATATATATATATATATATATATATATATATATATATATATATATATAAAAGACAGGAAATTGTGGAGAGTTATGATTGTCAACGTCCTGAAGGGACACGGCACATAGAAGTAACGGTATTAGTAATACGGTGTATTTGTTTTACTACAGAGTAGTAGTATTAGTAGATTTATTTGTTTTGATCCATAGTAATAGTAGTCGTAGTAGAGTCATTTGTCTTATTTCCTCAAAGTATCAGTAGCAGTAGTAATAGAGTTGTTTTACACCTGGGGTTAAGGTAAATATATATATATAGAGAGAGAGAGAGAAAGAAAGAAAGAAAGAAAGAAAGAAAGAGAAAATAATCTTACCTTTTTATAGATTTAAATAGCGTAGACTAACGGGCGATTTTGGTGACGCCAAATGAGATAACCCACAGATTTTCCAAGGACAGTTGGTAACCCTAAAAACTATAATGTTCAGTATCGTCAGGGTCTTTTTTAAAAATTAAATTCCAACTTTTTATTTTAACTTCTCATTTTTTAAAATCAATTTTCTCTTTAGTCTTCTTAAGATATTCGGAAATCTAATAGTTCTAGTAATAGTCTGGTGGCATTGGATATAAATAACATTTGACAATATGGTGAACAGATAATCATAAAAATTATACATTATTACATATTCTTCTGTTTCATACATCAAAGCTTATCATATTAAAAGTATTATTGACTTCTGCATTATCATCAAAATGAAGTCGTATGAAAATCAGTCGAAAAAAACAAAAAAAACATCCATAGATCTCCACACAACAGAATAATGTCTATGATAAGTAGCGAAAAACCTTATGTGATATCCATCGCTTATTTCTCCAAATAATAATTTCCAATTTTTCCAGATGTACAGAAGTATAGGAACACATAAGTCCAAACATATAACTGTAATTTAAAAGCGTGCGTTTAACGTTGCAAGGGAGGTAACTAATAATTTTGAATGGTGTCCCTTAGCAACATAAATTCTTACGCGACGTTTTCATGTTTAGAATTGAAAAGCTTATTACTTTTTTATGCTCCGTTTTTTAAGCACGTCTCAGTAGTTAAAATCTTCAGTCATTTTTAAATTAACAAATAAACACATTTTTTTCATCACTACCGTGTAATATTGTACAAAAAAATAGTTGAGGATATTTTAAAAATTATTTTTCAAAGGTTGATAATTTAAATTTTAAAATTTAAACCTTCGTCTATTTAAAATAAATGTGTGGAGTTACCCCACTTACTTTCCTAAAAAAAGCCACCGAGGGCGCTCCTTCAGCCTATAAATGGGAAGTAACGTTTTTTATAACCCTCTTTTTCCTTTTTCACTCAGGGACGGTAGGTCAAACGAAGAAAACGCTTTCTCACATTTTTTCGAGGTAGCTGATTATCTTTCACTACACAAAATGCTAACGTTCTTCCCTCCCCTGAATGGCGTGACCAACCAGAAAGATCTCTGAACAAAAAAAAAAAAAAAAAAAGTAAAAAATACGAAATAAAAAATTATTTTAAAAATAAAATAGCAAAACTAAGTTGATTAATCTTTTCAATTTTGGATTTGTAAATTGTGTTTCCATTTAATTACTATATCACATCCAGGAAATAGCCTAATACAGAGTTTTACACGATTTTAAACTATTATAAATTATTATAATTAAAATTTTAAAAAATATGAAAAAATTCTTGTAAAATCAGAAAAATTTTATTTCTTCAGACAATAATGTCCTTAATATTACTTATTTACAAAAGCAATTAAAAGCTTTTCTAATTAAGTAATGTCATAGTTTTATTGGATTCATTATTTTTCAATTCAGAGCAGATTTTCAGTTAGATAGCTCGAATTTGAAAAAAAAAGTAGGTGATTTACAATCTCTAAAGACTCCTACTTGTAAGAAAAAAAAAAAAATTCAGGAAATAGAAAGGTTTTGTGCGAAATTTCCTGAAATTAAGTGTGTGTGTGTGTGTGTGGGGGGGGTAACATATTAAAAAAATTTTTTTTTATCAAAATTTTCTAAAAAAAGTATTTAAAAAATAATTTCATTCATTTGTAAATAAGTTCTGAAAATTTCATTAAAATCTGACAATTACTTGATTTTTACAAGAATTTCCTAATCAATGTGTTTTCAACGGAAAATAGCGCAAAAAACCTAAAAAAAAACATTTTCATGTCACCGCGATGACGTAAACAAAAGAAGACTTTAACCAATATTTCGAACGTGTTAGAAAGGATTAAAAAATTAAAAAAAATAATTAAAAAATACCTTGGTCTTTCATCTTAATAATAACATAAACATTTTGAGGATAAAACTTTATTTTCGTTAAGTTTGTGGCATTTTTCATTACGCTATCTGTTTTCCCGCGTAAAAACGGAGGTACCTATTTTAATAGTATACAAATTATCGCTCAAAATAATATTACTAACAGTGAATTCAGATTAATATCTTTTACATTTATTCACTTATGTTCTTGAGGTTACATATCAGATGGTTTTCGTATGAAGAGTGAATTCTTGTAATTTATTGTGATGTATTATGGATTTAATAATTTTCATGGTTGATAATGTTTTTATTGCGATGAATGTGAATAGAATCAATAACTCTTCAATGATTAAATGTTTTTTTTAACGAATGGTTCCTTTAATTTGATAAGATCCTTGAAAGTATTTATGGGGTCACTCACATCGTACCAGCAGGGATAGCCTCGTGTTCAAAGGAAAAAAAAACATACAAAGAAATAATAGTAAAAGCATGTTAAATTGTAAATAAAATCATATAATTTTATTTGTTTCTGTAATATGTGTTTTACGGTTGTATAATGACAGATGAAGAAAGTCACCTCGCCTTATGACAAGCAAGGTGCCGAGGAGAGGAACTGGACATCTTGACATAGAGAGTAGGCCGGTAGAGAAGAGAGTGAGATCGGCGTTTTTTTGGCGCGAAGAATCCGTTTCTCAGACAGGAAAGTTTTCCGCTGCATGCTGGGAGAACTTTTATTATTTTGGTTTTATTTATTTTATTTTAAAGAAAGTTTTAATCTTATTTATTTTATTTTATTTATGATGTGGAGGTTGTGTTAATAGATTAAATTATAGGGATCAAAAATTTTTGAGTAAATTAGGCTGCGTGATGAAATTAACAATTTCCTCTGACATTAAATTTTAGTGTTCAACAAACATAGAATAAGAACAAACATGAGAAACAACAGTTTTTGCGCAACAATAAATAAAATATTTATATAACTAAGTGTAGCTGAACGGGCCCGGTGTACGATAGAGTGTGATGGTTTTAGCCATATTTGTTGTGCGTGTGTGAAAGGGCGTTCGCCACAATTATTTTACTTTTGTCTAGGAAAGGTGTTTATGCCATTATGCTGGAGGTCGCTATCCAATGTGGTGGTAACAATGCAAATTACATTTGACGTGAAATAGCAATGGTAAAATACAAAACAGAACGTAGAGTTAAAAACATAACAATTGAATTTATTACGTGTTGAATATACATGCATGTGCTTTGAACTGAAAGGTCAGACGGAGTTACGTCTCTTTGATTAGGTAATATTTGTACCTAGACTCATAACGAATAAGTTGATTATAAAAATGCAGTTTAGAAGATTGAGTATGTTTTGAATGTTTTGAATCGTGTATTGTGCAAGTTGGATAAAAGATGATGGAATTATACTTGCATGAATTGTTGTAAAGTTCTTTTACGTCTGACTGCATTAGTCAAGACGGGAGTTCTTTAAGAGTCACATTTTGGCAGCGGTGTTGTGACGTAGAGAAATTAGGTTCGAGAGTCCGCGTGTCGAAACAGAGAGGGCTACGAAAACAGAGAGAGAGAGAGAGAGAGAGAGAGAGAGAGAGAGAGAGAGAGAGAGAGAGAGAGAGAGAGAGAGAGAGAGAGAGAGAGAGAGAGAGAGAGAGAATCACACGTGTTGGGTTTTTATATCTTCGCTGTATCACGTGTGTGGTTCCAGATTGAGTTGGCGCCTAAATTGATCTTGCGCGTGGGAGCGATCTGATTGGTCGATACTGACCAATCAGCAAGCTAGATTGAAGGTGATTAACCAATGAATGCGTGTTGATATTTTGTAAGTATGATGTTGGTAAAATCGTAACAGGAAGAGTGCATTTCCTAGCGGAGGGTAAACTGGCTGACGTGGAAGATTCCACACAAGTACAAACAACTGGAATAAAGAGGTAGTTTTAAAAAGTTCAAACGTCCTTTTATGTTTAGATTAAAAAGTTATCAAAGTTCTGGTTTGATAGATTATAAGTTGTTGAATGGTCTGTACAATAATGAGAAAATGTATTTGGGTATTACTGTAATTTAAGAAAAAATGAACAGTTCAAGTTTGTACTTAAAGTAGAGAAATATTGTTTACGACTTACTTTAAGATTTACGGAATTGTCGCTCTTTGATTTGTTTTCACTTGTTTGAAGAGAATATTCTGTAGTTGGAGTAAGTGATTCTTAACAAGCTGTGTTTATGTTAATTGCAATAATTAACGTTGAGCTTGAAAGCGTATGACAATGATATTTAGTATTATTTTATATTCTTATATTTATTTATTAAGATTAAAACCTATTTTCTAACTCCTTCGGCAGAACAAATCACAAAGTCAGAAGATGAAAATAAAATCAAACAAGCCAGAAATGCAATCTCACTTATAACGCGCGTATTAATATTACACGTTTATTGGAGTTGGTGGAGGTTATGACAACGTCCGTTCACACCATAGATCATAGTTAAATTTTTTGAGTCAAAAGGAAACTTCTTCTTCAGGTCGTTGGTGATGTCGGAGTTAGCTCCTCCTCAGTTTCGTAATCCTTCAACAGGAGTCTCTCTATCCTGGCTATAAATACTGGCTGACCCTTCGCTTCGATCTCTCTTTTCGACTTAGGCCTTGGGCCGCGACCTCACGTGGAGGTGAGGTAAAATGTCTCTTTTCCACTTAGGTCTTGGGCCGCCACCTCGCGCGGAGGTGAAGTAAATCTCTCTTTTCAACGAACTCCAATATCTGACCTCTCACAGATACAGCGTTTCCCAAATTCTGGGAACACGCTAAGAACAATGCACGTACGTACGAACACTCACAACACACACACATTATTTCTCTCACACATACACTATGTAATGTGTGTGTGTTGTGAGTGTTCGTACGTACGTGCATTGTTCTCGGCGTGTTCCAATACTACTACTACTACTACTACTACTACTACTACTACTACTACTACTACTACTACAGGCTTCATCAGATCAAAAACGAAAGAAAGAAATATTTTAATATAATGCAGAAAGAGCGTAGGAAGAAGGAAAGAGTCTTGTGGAACGCATTTTTCTCAAGAGCTTCAGAAGACTGTCTGTTAACGACGACTTTCATGGACTTGCTAATTGCAAAGACAGAAAAACTTATAATGCCACTATATTACCAGTCTGTGTATGCTTAGCTTAAATAATGAATGATAGTACCTTTTTTTTCTCTTAAGCTGGCGTTTCTCTTGGATAAAGAAAAAAGAAAATTAATGACTTTTAAAAAAAGCCGTTAGTATTGGTTATATTCACTTACGCGTAAATACCCTTAGGAAAGGTATGAATCCAATTCTTCTTTCCCCAGTCATGGGTTACGGTATCACTAACGCGTGACGTCAACACAACCAATTAAACCAAAAACATAGAATTTAAAAATTGAAATATAACTCTTACAACATCTCATAATCTAAAATTATGTTCTGGTTTAAAAAAAAAACTATAAAAGGTTGATAAACCTTGGGAAACGAATCAATCAATTAATCATAGACGAGACATTTAAAAATCAAATATTTAAATTAATTTTGCAAGGGAGGTAACTTACAGAAAAATATACGAGTTACTTCCCTTATATACACGTCACGTCATATTACGTGATGGCTGATTTTTTTTACTAAATGTTCAACAACTACAAGACTGAATGTAGAAGGTTACAGAATTAACTGAGCATGTACATGAGAGGAGGAAGTAAATGAGGATTATGTGTATATGAAGGATAGATAACGACTGAATCTAGATGTGAAGAGGTTAATATTTTAGTCATTGAAAAAGCATTAGCGTTATTCGAGAAGAATGGAACTTCCTTCTTAACAATGGAATTCGAGGAGAATTAGCCCGTGAACACGGCATGGGGAGTCGTATCTGTAAAGGTCTGAAATGGTGAAACGAAAGAATTTAGAGCGTCTGAACATTTGCCATGGAAATAGCGATAGAATAAAGAGATGCTTACGACATTTCGTCTGTGGGAAGGGAGCTGTAGGACTGAAAACAATTAATCACCCACAAGGCCGGGTAAAGGCTTTCGAATTCTGTCCAGACATGATTGAGGCAGTTCAAGCACAGACATGACTGCAATACTCCATTTTTGTCCCGATCTGACTTTTGTAAAGACAGAGTATGGCAGAAAGAACCAGTTACTTTCTGGAACGGCACTTGGATCCATAACAATGGGTCGTATTTTCAAGTCCCACCTGAAATTTGGCGTGAAATTGAATCCCAACAGACGTTCAAAGCCTCATTTGGAGAACAGGATCCTGTCGGTAATGACTTGGTTTTTGGAGTTATTAAACGTTATAAGCCAGTTTTTATCTCATTGAACTGTTAGAACTAGATCAGAAGAGAGATCAGCTATCAGGCTCATCATACAGGCGCTGTTGTATCATCTGCATATATATTAACTAAAGATCTGTGAATATTCCTGGCCAGGTCGTTAGCATAAAGCAGAAAGGGCGTAGGAACGAGGCTAGAGTCTTGTGGGACGCATTGATCACAAAGAACTTCAGAAGACTGCCTATTAACGACTACTTTCATGGACTTGCTAATTGCAAAGACTCCAACAGAAAAAAAACTTATAACACCACAATATTACCAGTTTGTAGCAGCGTTGACCAATCTTTTGAAAAGAGTGATATTTTCTTGTGTTGGAGAGAGAAATATTGAAGATTCTTGAACGTATTTTCAATACATTTCTCCTCTTCTTGTAAATATTCTTGTAAATATTTTAATTATTTAATTTTCAACAAAAGGCACATAAAATATTTCAAAAGAGAGAAATATATAATTATATGATAGATTGAAGTGGAGATATTGCATGTTTTAATTTTTAATAGAAGATAGTGTTGTATATTGTATGCGACACGTGGTTCGCCTGGGGTTTACAGCCACATCACGTTGAAACACCGGTTCTCGCACAGTTCACGAATTTAAGCAACGTCGAGCGTAGTCAGTACCTTTTTGGAATACCAGGTGCGGTAATTTTGGATGTGCGTGTGGTATGATGGATAATGGCTCGGAATTGTTAATTAGGGAGCCGAGCTCCAATTCCACTTGGGTTCATTATATTTACACACAAATACCCCTGGGAAAGGTATGAATCCAATTTTCCCATAGCTATGTGTTAAATAGTAGGATTTGCATCATTAAACCATTATTATCTCTCCCCACAAAAAATTCTTACAATCTAGACGAAAAATATTTTCTGCCTTTTAATAACCTGCAAACAGTTGGCAAGCCGTAGAAAACGAACCAATCTTTAATGCGAAATCTTCCCCCAGAGTGGAAACGAGACACGTCATGTCAATACAGCATCCTGTGGTTGGAGAGAGAGAAAGGAGTGTGTCATTTCCTATTATACTATTTCGCATGGTGGACGTTAATAAATAAACTAGCAGGCAAGTTGGAAAAATCTCTCAAATGGAATATTTCATATTATTGCTCATTTTTAGCATAGCGTTCGGATCATTTTATATTAAGTAATCAAATAGAGATCTGGAATCGCTGTAAAAGGGGGTCGTAATCAAGCTGAAAACTTTTGAAAAGGCCCTTTGTATATATGTGGCATGTCCTTTCTGGATGTTGGCAATCATAGCTCTCCCCAACTTCCTATGAGAAATTGAAACCTTCGAGTGTCATGTTCGTAAGTTCATGCTTTACGGATTTAATAAACACAGTGCAATAAAAGACGATGACGAATATTTGTGTTTTGTGAACAGATTCAGTGTCTATACGTAAACGCCAGCGATGACTAAGACTTCTTCTATGCGCTGGGTCCCTTCAGAACGCGGACCAGCATGACCCTCCACAGCTTCCTACTCTTTGTAGCAATATTTGTTTTTTTTACTAACGCTCCCAGTCCCTATTCTGCAATCCATTTATACTGAGCCATTACGTAGGTTACTCGATGTTTCCTTCTGTCCATCTTGCTTTCACTATGCCATGCGAGTGTCAAATTCTTCAAACACTCTTTTATCATTATGTGGCCCAGAAATTTTATAACGGAGAAAACGGCGACTTACCTCGTCAAACCAAGCGACAGCGTGTCGCGTGTATCCTACAACGGAAAATGTGGCGAAAAAGAAAATTACTTACCAAAAAAAAAAAGGGCACATATTCCGCATGACATGCTGAAGACGGAGTATTAAAACTAGAAACAAGTCAGTAGCAGGAGCCGCCAAAAAAAGTATTTTGATATGCAAAAATTGGGCGTCCTCTCCCAGTTGTCGATGAATAGAAAAAATGCTCGGCGATAAAAGCAGTTGGTGTTCTCGAGTAGGGGAGATGAAAAATTTGGTGTATTTTGGCTACCGCGTTCGTCGGACAGTGAGTTATTTTTCTGACTGGTTGCGTGCATTGTGATTTATGAGATAGTATCTGCGAATTGAGCTTTCGGCATTTCTTTCTGCCCCCGATATTCGAGTCTGAACCTACAGTGATTTATTCTCTGCATTGTGGAAGTAATCTGGGACAAATATAGGGTGACCCCCCAAAACGGGAATTTTTGAAGTGCGTATTGCTAGACATGAGCAAGTGGCAACACTGCGAGACAGTGACCTTGAGCAAGTAAACATTTCGCCATTTTAGTAACTAGAATGAAATTCACAGTATCCCAGCTGAGATGTTGCAGCAGTCAATGAGGAATCTCAACAGCAGATTTCAAGAATGCATTCGTACAGGAGGACGCCATCTACAGGACGTAATTTTAAAAAAATTAAAATTCCATCATTGTTTCTTAAATGGCATGTTTTAAGGTTTCAATTACTATGAATTAAATATTTTTCTTCCATCACTCTTGGTTTTATTGGATTGTTAAAATGTTCTCGGTTTTTGGGTCACCCTGTATTTCCTTTGCAATCCCAGAACGCCTACAAATTTCAACTATTTTTTTCGGATTATAAATATAAGCACCAATTTTTGTTTCCATTTTTCTGAAAATTTTCTCTTTGCTTACATGCTCAGTTCATGGTAGTATCTGCATTCCTCTAGATGGATTGCTCAATTTGTTTTTTACGGTCTATCAACCGTTTGTAGGCTATTTAAAAGCGAAACATATTTTGGATTATAAGAATAAGTGTTTTTTTCTTTGCGAACGAATACTGCATTAATACTTTTTTGGAGATAATGATTTTTCCAGAGATATGACCTACTATTTAACCCATAGCTAGAGGGGAATATGGATTTATACATTTCCCATGGGTCTTTGCACGTAAGTGGCATCGGTCTTGAGAATCACGTTTCTTCTGCATCAAGTCTCTTCTTCATCTGTAAGGAAAATGTCCAGCATTGACTGCTATATAGGATGATTGATATCGCATAGCATTTAAGCACATTTTTTTCTTTTGTTTCTAACAAAATTTCCTTGTTTCTTATTACTTTGCTTAGCTTTTGGAAGGCATCTTCCGCTATTTCGATGCTCCTTTGGATTTCAGTGCCATATTTCCCGCCATCTGTTAAAACACTTCCCAGGTAGCTAAATTTGTCTACTTGCTTCATTTTGGAATTGTCAGTTATTAGGTGGAATCTCGGGTTGTTCCTCTTGCTGACGACCAATTCTGATTTTTTACAATTGATAGTTAGTTTTTTTCTTCCTGCTCTTTTCTAGGAGTCTCTATAATTTTCTTTGTGTGCCATCAACCCGGTGTTATCTACTAATTTAACGGATTCTTCTGAATGAGAAAGAGAAAAAGAAAGAAAAGAAATAGAGAAAGAATGTAAGGAGACAAATATCTCTCGACTGTTTGTAGAAGATGATCACATTGCAACTGAATATTTGTTATTGCTCAAATCCAATCAGAATGATTCGCAGCTTGTATTCCTTCGTTGTTAATATTGAACGATTAGCGAGGAATCGCCGCAATTATAACACTCTATGAAAATGTAAGAAACCCCAAATGAATATTTATTTTAATATCTGTTTAGGTTAGCCCTGACTCCCCTAGAAGTATTCAGTACAATATTATTTCAACACATAAATATCTCAATAAGTTATCTACCATCGCCTGAGGAAGTACTATCATGGTA
>OZ038494.1:52240381-52250381 GCA_964036315.1 Acanthosepion esculentum
GTGGAAGCACATTTAGATTAATCTTGAAACACCGAACAGGATTTAGTAAGAAAAATTCAACATATAACGGCTTCAGTCACTTTCCTACTGCCTTTTCTCTGTGACTTTTCTATAAATATTTTCATGGTAATTATTCGGATGAGCTTTCTTCTATGATAACTAGACTATATGAATTTAAGCGCAAGGTTTCATTATTTTACAGTTGAAATGGCTACATGTAACCGTAAGTTCTATGTTAACAGTTTCTTCTCTCGAAATTTTTGGTTGTGGAACTCTTTACTGGCTTCTTACTTCCCAGTCAACTTTGATCTTCTTAAAATGTAAATGCATTGTCAATCGATACCTTCTGTCTTTTTTTGTTTAATATTTTTATTGTTCTCTCTCCGTAGTCGTATTTTTTCTCATATTATCTAACACTTAGTAACCCCCTTGCTTCTTAGTGGCTTTATTACCTTTCTTGGAGTGAAATGATTTAAAAAAATACAATTTAAGAAAAAGAAAGAAAAGTCTTCAACACATAAATGGATTAACAGTATATAAGAACGATAATATTATACACAAGAAATATTCGGGGAAAACTAACGGTTTTCCCATTTGAATTTTCTGATGAATGTCATTTCTTAAATTAATGATTTAATAAGCTTCTTACGAATTCTAAGACTATAAAATGTCGGTGCAAATTTCCCTTTTGTCTTGTGAAATATTTGAGCTTAACAACTTTAACAAAATATTAAAATAACAATTATAAATATGAAATGCAGGTCATTATTTAAAGAAATAAGCGAGTACAAATAAAAATATTCAAAATCGAAAAGGTTTTTCATTTTACTTAAGCAGACGGTAAAGACATAAGTGTCTTTCTTCCCTTTCTTTTTTCTTTTTTTTTTCTTTCTTTAAAACCAGACAACGCCTTTGATATATCTTGAGTTTAACTTTACAATCAAACAGGAATGGTACATTCTTTTTTCTCAGTTAATGACAAGCTAACTAACTAAGGAACTAAAATAATTATAATGTGGTGCTTTGAACAAACAATTGAGAATAAAATCATTAAAATGAGTTGGTGTAATTCAAAGACTGTTAAAATAGGAAATATTTTTGAAAGAAATAAATGTTTTTTGAAGTTTGGAGTTCAAAATGAAATGTGTGTATGTCTATGCGAGAATGGTTCTGCATATATAGAGGGAAATGAGTCTGCTTTAAACCATCAGCTACAGCGTGTCAGTAAAACAATGAGTAGGTGAGAGGCGGCGGATCTTTTGAAGTTGCCGTTAGCAAGTGGATCCATCTGAAGCCAGTACGTCAACTAATTTTTGGCTTGCAGATTTTGTTTTTTGGTTGTCCATAGAGATTCCGAGTTTCGGATTCTTGAAGTGGATATTGAGGTCAACACCTAGCTGCGACACTCTGTGTCATGCTTAAACGGAATCTTCGGGCCATGCGTTTAGGCATGAAACAGACTGTCGCCGTAGGGTGTTGATCACAATGTCCACTTTTATATTTACTTTCGCTCTATCCCTGATATTGAGCACTTTAACCCATAAATATAGTATGCCTTAAAACTATATTTGTATCACACACACACACACACACACACACACACACACGTGTGTGTGTGTGTGTGTGTGTGCGTGTGGAGAGAGAGAGAGAGAGAGAGAGAAGGAGAGAGAAAGAGAGAAAGAAAGGGAGAGTAAGAAAGAGAGATGCGTATACATAGAACTTCGGGTGGCAATCATAGACCCTTTTCCAAATCATATATGTGAAAATAGAAAAAAATAGATGCATTTTTCTGTCTACAGTCTATTACTAAAGATCATAATCACGCCGTAATGTAATATTTTACTATATATATATATATATATATATATATATATATATATATATATATATATATATATAGAGAGAGAGAGAGAGAGAGAGAGAGAGAGAGACCCGAAAAACTAAAAGAAGGACAAGGAAAGCGGAGAGAGTGTAAGCAGACAAGAAAGGAGAAATAACCACGACATTTGGCATGCATATACAAACACACACGCACGCGCACTCGCAGACACACACGCGCGCACGCGCAAAAAGAATTAGAGCATCCTCCTAACAAGCGCATAAATTAATTATATCAAATGGAAAATGACAAAAACGGTTGTCAATTGCTGAAAATCTTCTGAAGAGTGGACTGAACAATTACAAAAAGGTTCGTCTACAAAAATCTGGAGTCGAGATGATGAATATAACATCAATCAGCTAAATGACAAATTTTGTTTGTTTTAATTCCATACAGATATATATATATATATATATATATATATATATATATATATATATATATATATATATATATATATATTCTGTCAGTAATTGTACAAAGTTCATTTCGGAAAAAAGTTGGACCATATTTTTTGTACTTTTATGGTACAAAGCTTGGACCATATTTCTCCCGAAATGAACTTTGGACAATTTCTGACTGAATTTCCCTCTTTTTGTAATTTGGTAAAGTTGAAGAAAAAAAAAAGAAAAAGAAAAAAGAAATGTAGAGAATTGTTTATTTCAAATTCGTGTGTGAATTCAATGGTAGGTCCAACCATATTGAATTTCATTATTATATCCCCATGATATTTGAAATATATAATTCTCTACCTTTCCTCCACATCGTATTAATACGCAACAAAAAAAAATTAGATTATCTATCTATCTATCTATTTCTCTCTCTCTCTCTCTCTCTCTCTCTCTCTCTCTCTCTCTCTCTCTATATATATATATATATATATATATATATATATAAGGAAGTAATGTGTGTGTTCTTCGTACCAAACTTTATGACAAGTGTTCTTCAATAAATGATCGATGATGAGTAAGTGTAATATATATATATATATATATATATATATATATATATATATATATATATATATATATATATATATATATATATATATTAATAAATACACATATTCCTACGTTTTACGTGCCATGACATCAACGAATTTCTGGACGTCATGGCGTCAGATACCGTGTGAACGGGCATGTGATCTGTAGAAGGCCCAGATGATCCATTTACACGTGAATCTTCGTGACTTCCCGTAATATGGAGAAAGTTGTCATGAAAGCAGCGGACTTGAGTCTTATCATGCCGATATAGGCGATGACGTTTCGGCATAAATGGTTCGTGCATCTGCATTCACTGAAAGCTGATGTTGATGCCACAAGACCATACAACGTGAGCTGAATATTGACGAACTTGTTTTGTTGAGATGAAAAGTAAAATGAAAATAAGAGAGATCATCTGAGTATTGCTTAAAATTTAGTTCAGAATAAAATGAAGCGGATGAAATAAAATGCGACAATGAAGCCAATGAATTGATTCATAGGTTGAATCACATCCTATTTATTTTTATATTCAAAGAACGGATAAATTTATTAAAAGTTTCTTCATATGATCATAAAGGTTTTGGTTTGGTTTATACAATTTATTTTGGTTTACGGTATATCAACCTCAGTGAGTTATTTAATGATGATAAGCTCTTTAGGATAGTTTCGTATGAATAGAATATGTATTCTTTGTAAGAAATCAGTTTGTAGATCAGGTTTCATTGACGTATTTTTGTAAAGAGGATATTTGCTGAGTCAAATGTATTGCTGGTAATATTTTTTCTTCAAAAATATATTGTTGGGAGTTTTACTATAAAATATATCTTTTTACGCTTTCATTGTGTTTTGACCGCAGTTTGGGGATTAACTATTTGCCCATAGCTGGGATCCTAACTGACGCTACCATTCCGGGTCAGATTAGACCTGGATGTAGTTTTTTTTTGTAAGGAGGGTTTTTGTCGAGAGTCAAATGAATATATTGCTGGTAATATTTTTTTCAATAAATGTATTATATATATATATATATATATATATATATATATATATATATATATATATATATATAAAATATATTGTTGGTGTTTTTTTTTTTTTCAAAATGTAATGCTGGTATTTTTACCATAAAAACGTATTTTTATATTTTCATAGTGTTTTGGCCCTAGTTCGGGGGGCGGGGTAACTATTTTCCCATAGGTTTGACCCTAACAGGTGCTATCACCCGGATCATGTTGCACCTGGGAACAACAGCAATTAATAGGTGGTTCAACGCTCCTCAAAACCTTGCTGCCGGATGTAATTTATCGTCATACTCCGGAAGAAAGTGACCTTGATGCTTAAAAAGGGTATTTCTAGAAGAGAAGAAATCAGCAGTGGTAAATAGGTATAGTGTAATAAAATATCCATCATCAATAAATTCAACATCGCTTTTGCGACCTGAGGGTGGACGTTGCTTTTTCATCTTTTCTATTTCCCAAACAAGACGCAGTTTGAGTTTTTATGTGCACTTTTTTACAAGACTCGAAGGTCACTCAAGTTAGAGGGTTACAGATTAAGAGTCCCAGTTTATACGGATATGTGTGTACGTGGTCTGGCGGGTGAAGCAGAGACAAGGAACTTGCTGAGAGCTGCAAGTCTTGCGATGTCTCGTCTGTGATAAAGGGGTTGCAGAGTGGAAAATAATTCCTCGCTATTGAACTCTATCGAGAGTGGAGACTGGGCAGCTCCCGCTCATATATGGCAGCTGTAATCCATTTTCGCTATGCCAAACGAAACGTCTATTAATAAGACAGAAACTTTACCAATCTACTTTCACTGTCTGTTGTTCCGTTTTCTACTATCCTTTTTTTTCTTTTTTCAATCTGTCAATTAGTTCCAGATTTCTATATTTTAAACAAGTAATAGAACCCTATATATATATATATATATATATATATATATATATATATATATATATATATATATATATATATATATATAAGATTGGTATATACGGAATAAATTCCAATAACCAACAATTATTATTCTTAAAAGAGTGCTCAATACGACGTTTGGTTTTGTGTGTGTGTGTGTGTGTGTATGTGTGTGTGTGTGTTTGTGTGTGTGTGTGTTCGTTTTTTTTTGTTTCTTTTTCCATCAAGGGTCGTGTCTCGTCACCGTTTTTTGTGTGTATATATATATCTACATATGTCTGGGCGCTTATGTATTATAACCTGAGTGTGTTTGGATTGTTTTACATGAGAGGTGATCATCATAGTTACACTCGTTGAATTAAAATGGATACATTTTTGTCTAGAGCTATCAACATCCTTTTTAACGTAATTTCAATGGAAAAATAAATTAAATAACACGTATTTTTTATTTTCTCCTCAGTAATTCTATAATTTTAAACTTAATAGAGATTAGATTTAGATTTCTAAATGGGCAATTTTTTACTTTTAATTTTAATTTCAAATTTTATTATATAATTTAATACTTATTAGTTAGGACATATTCTATTTTACTAGAACCCCAACTTTAAAGTTTTTAATATCTATGATAACCTTGCTTCGTTGTCAAATTTTTTGAATTCTCATATATTTGTATTTTGATTGGTCATTCTAGCTTATGTAACAGCGTTTACCCCTAGTGAAGGATCGTTAATTAAATTGAAACTTTTAAAACCATTTATTCTACATTCAACATCATCACTTGATAAGACACCGGAGGTGTTGAAACAAAATGGCTATTTTTGTAGTGATTTTATAACATATTTATGTTATAATTTTTAAATAAATAATTATATATACGATGGATGAATTGTCGTCTTAATTACGCAAAAATGAAAATAACACTGACATCTCATTTTAACAGACACATTTACCAAACAGTATTTACATTAGTCGGACTATTGTCCTCATCTTTGTCGCCATATTTGTCACAACGTTTCGGCCGTTGTACGCTCCGGCCTTCTTCAGGTGGTTGGAATTTCGAACCGAACCCTTTATTTCGATCACTGGAGTAGACTGTTCTAGTTCCACGAGCCATGTTTGATGGATGTCAGTTATCAGTTATCTCCTGGTAATTTTCCCTCTGAAAGTTCTCCACTGCCTGAACAGGGTATTGAACTCACACTCTTTGGCTCTGATCTAACCAACGCCTTTATCCACTGTGCCATGTGTCCTTGAGGACATCTGGGTATGAATTTCTGAGTATTATAAACCTAATTTTTCAGCAACCATTTTTTACCAGTACTCATATTGCAATTTTGCTGTTATCATTGCATGTTTTTACCAGATCTCATATTGCAACTTTTTTGTTATCATTGCTGTTCTCTGGCACTCCTTATTACTGGTTCCCATATTGTATTTATTTCTATGCTTGGCCGACTCAGGAGATTTTTGTGGCCTAGCATATGTGCTGATTCCTTAAGTTTACGAATTTTCCAATGGTGTTCCCTGTCTATGATCTCAACCTGATCCCACAGGGGACGGTGATCACCCTTCTTTCTCCATATGTGGTCAGCCACGCCTGATTTTTCTACTTCCCCTCGCGTTACAGCTTTCTGGTGTTCTTGAAGCCTTACATTGAGGGGGCGGCCTGTTTCTCCTTTATATTCCTTTCCGCAGCTGCACGGGATAGCGTACACACAGTCTTTAGTCCCGTTCTCCTCTATAGGGGGTCTCACTCGAGAGAGATATCTGCGAAGTGTTGTCACGCTTTTGAAGGTTGTCCTGATGTTATATGGACCGCAGATCCTTTGTATTTTCTCTGATAACCCCTTCACATAAGGCAGGCAGACTGTTTTCTGAGTGTTAGTGTCCTCCTCCTCCTCCTCTTGTGCCCGCCTATCCTAGTTTTGGGGGGCTGCTGCCATGTACCCAGGGTAGTTGTTACGTTGTAGGGTACTACTTATACTGACCAATTCCTTATCTAACGTCTCTGGGTCGCCACTTATGACTTTTGCTCGGTGTTGTAAGCAACGGACGATCCTTTTCTTTACGCTGTATGGATGGTGGGAGTTGAAATTGAGGTACTGTCTGGACAGTCTCCTTGTTTATAATTAGTGTATGCTGCAATAATCCTTTCCTTCAGTTCTTATATATATATATATATATATATATATATATATATATATATATATATATATATATATATGTGTGTGTGTGTGTGTGTGTGTGTGTGTGTGTATACAGGTTGCGATGGGTTAATTGTCGTCTTAATTACGCAAAAATGAAAATAACATTGACCACTCATTTTCTAAGGTATAAATATACCTTAGAAAAATGAGACAAAAATATCTTGAAATACTAAGGAGTAAATTTATTTTTAAAAAGTCGCCATTGGCTTCAACCACAGCTTCCAGATGACTTGGGAAATATCCTGCAACTTTTCTGGACTGTTTTAAATAAAAAAAGATATCCGTTAGTAATTATCGTATATGGTCAATTTTTCTAATTAGTAATAACAAGTTTCAGAAATTAGTCGTTCTTGAAGTGAGTAATCAGTGGTGGACACACCTCAAAACCACACAGTTTCTGATTTTCAGTGAATTCATATGAAATCTGCTGATCCAATTTTTCCATTTTTTTTATATCGCACTGAAGATTAAACGAACTACATTCCTTACTTCCGTCAGTTCTAACCTACACGGCTAAGACCCGTCACCCTACACAAGTTGAAGCGAATCACACTCATGGTGAGATGTATGTTCCGCCCAAACAGCATCTTCCCACGGAGTGCTACTTTGTGAAACCGACTACGAAGAGGATGATTCCCCGATCGCTAGAATCTTAACCAGTTCAATTCTAGTGTTAACTGTTTCCCCGCATATAAACTGTGCGTCTTACTTTGTAATTCACTACCTCGAGTAGCTCTTGGACCTTATACAGGTTGAACATTATTAAAAACATATAAATGAAAGATAATAATCAAGGAGGATGTAGTCTGGGGTGTTGTTAGGGGTGTTGTTAGGGGTGATCTGGTCGCAGAAATGGTCTGGTAGCCATGACTGTTGCCAGACATAGTGTCTTCCAGGTGCCACCCTCTTGACATAGGGCAACCCTACCTCTTCTAGGCACTTGATATAGGCCTCACCAATGTCTGAGGCCCTCACCAACAAATTCAAGAGTTCGTTTCTTATCAGAACTATCAGAGTGAGTTTTCCGAGCTGCCGTATCTTCGTAATCACCATTGGACTCATCCAACACTTTCCGAATCTTCTGTACTGTTTTCAGATTGACACCCAAACATTCTGAAATATTCCTGTTGGAGCTTACTGCACGAATGCCAAGCCGTACAGCATGCCGTTTCCAAATTTATGGCAGAGTGACATGGTGCTCTTTTTCTCACTACTATATTCTGCAGTCGGCAAACTCAAAAACAGAACACGCTTGCTCGAAATTAAAATGTAAAATCAGACAATTTACCCATCGCACCCTGTATATATGCTGGCGTGTGATACATTATGTGTAGATCTATTGCATTATTCTAATGGTTATTGGGTGGGCGGTTACGGTTATATTTTGAATTATTCTAGGGCTATTGAGTGGAAATAATTGTGGATCCGAATGCAGTTTTGTGGCTATTTTATAGTGTTGTTTTTTTTTAAACTTTATTATTGATTGCTTTGTTATATGTTGTTGATTGTTATTATTACGTTTAATTGTGTTTATGCTTGAATTAGTAGTTTGTTAATTTATTCATTGTTTACTTAATTTATTGATTTGCATTAATTTATTATGTATGTATAATATATATTATATATATGTAATATATATATGTAATATATATATATATATATCATTCGAAGACAGTACTATTTCGCTGTATCACAGTTCCTCAGTGTGACTAGAGATCCGAATGCCTCAAGCCAGGTTCGAAATCTGATCGATTTGGTGTCAGTCGGAGCTTCTACCACCAACGAAGCAGCTAAAATCTAGCGTATTGTTTTTTTAGGAATATATATATAGTGGACTCCCCCGTCGTATTCGGTGTATGAGGGTCAAGCAGCTGAGTTCCTAGGAACCGACAGACACCAGCACATATGATTTGATTATAGTGGTGAAGGCTTCGTGCAGAACCAATCACACTTTTTGAAGGGCCGAATACAGAGACCTGGTGCACTACGTGCCACAAGGTCCCCAAACGACCCTCCGCAGATTTTGAATTTAGAGTTGAAATATTTTATTTATTAATCCGACCGATGTTAGCACTTAAACGTTAATTTTTGTGATTATCGATATCTGAATAGACACTCCGTAGACAATGCTAGACCAGTTGTTATCCAAGGCTATAGAACCCAGTCTGCCCCGCTATTTACCCATAGCTGGAGAGAGAAGAAGAATAATATCTTTCCCAAGTGTATTAGCACGTAAGTGAATGTAATGGATTCGACTGGAATTTGAACTCGGTTCTCCAATTGCTTAATCCGAGCCTCTATCCACTACTCTATTTCGAGCTTGACTACTTTCTTGGATTAATCGCTGTTTGACTCTTTTATGTAAGAAAGCACCAGGGAGATAATGGAGATGGTGGCTTGTACAAGATGCATACCACTCCATAATGTAGGGACAAGAACGTTCAAGGTGACTGCTGATAGTTTTATTTGCAGTTTTTGATTTTTATATTCAGAGTTGTTGTTCTCTTAGACTAGTTGCCAACCAAGGCTGAAGAGACCAGTTTCCATGTCTATTTAACCAGCAGCAAGGGTACACACACACACACACACACACACACACACACACACACACACACACACACATATATGTATGTGTGTGTGTGTGTGTGTGTGTGTGTATATATATATATATATATATATATATATGTGCGTGTGTGTGTGTATGTGTACCCTTGCTGCTGGTTAAATAGACAGGGAAACTGGTCTCTTCAGCCTTGGTTGGCAGCTAGTCTAAGAGAACAACTCTGAATATAAAAATCTAAAACTGCAAATAAATCTATCACACACACACACACACACACAAACACACACATATATATATGTGTGTGTGTGTGTGTGTGTGTGTGTCTATCTATCTATCTATATATATATCACTTTGAACGTTATTTTTTTAGTGGATACTCATATTTGAGAGGCTAAGGAAGTGCAGAAACTGTTCGTAATGATTATCATTTCAAGCGCATTATCCCAAGTGTATTAACC
>OZ038494.1:52255381-52267881 GCA_964036315.1 Acanthosepion esculentum
TAATTAATTAATATATGACGGTGGAGTAATGGATAGCCGAGTTCGAATTTCAGTCGAATTCATTACATTCACTTACGTGCTAATACCCTTGGGGAAGTTATGAATCCTCTTCTCCCCCTAGCTATGGGTAAATAGACAGGGCAGGTCGTGTTCTATAGCCTTGGATGGCAGGAAGAGATGGCTACCTACTAAGAGAAAAAAAATCTACCTCGTCAGTCATAAAAATACCTGCCTCGTCAGTCATGTATCGAAAGATACATGATCGCCTAGGCGTGTATCACGCATGGCACATAATTGACTGGTATAAAATTATGATATGAAATGAGGCGGGGGTGGGTTGTACCCAATAACGAAAATAAAATACAAAACATTCAAACAAAAATTTAAATATGTTAGTAGAACCCGTCCAATGCACAGAAAAATAAGAGGGCCAATCAGAATCAAGCTATGGGCTAGTAGGCAACAAAATAAATTGCGGTGTGGAGAATTATTAAAGGCTGACCCAATCACGATGAAAAGAGGGTGGAGACAAAAAAAAATGAAAATGTTGGGAATTTTGAATCTGCATCATGACAAAAGAGAATAGTGAGAGCAGAACTAACAATTACTCACATTTACTAGGTAAACAAAAGCATCTAGTTTAACCAGGGGTGGTGTCCAACAGGAAACCACCTCGTTGTGTCAAAAGGCGACTAAAAAAGAAAACCATGACTGAACCCGTTCACACAAACCAAGGTCACCGCTTTTACCCATCTTTTGTTGAAATCTGCCGATAACAAGAACTTTCTGTTATTTGTGATCTTTCTCTTGAGCTGATGCCTAAAGAATCCAACCTGATCCTGATGAGAATAACGTTCGAATCTTAAGATTCCTGCCATCAGCTTCGTCCACACCACCATCCTTGCGACGGCTAGCAGCATCCGAAACACTATCCAACACACCCCAGAACACGGGGAGGACATATTAATGCGCGCGTTTGCGAGATCAATGGACATAAGATGTTCGGGATCGATATGAGCCGTCATCTCTCCGACACGATCCCAGAACAAGCGCACCTGAGGACGGTGGTAGGACGCGTGCGCAGCCGTTTCTTCCAAACCATGGTCACACTGATGACAGTCGGGCATATCTGCATAGACCACTCTGAAGCCCATGTCATTGAGTGATAACGCGTTCGGCGTCAGTTGCCAAGTAAGCGAAAACTTAGGGTTGCTGAGTTAATTCGCCGCTGGCACCCAGGACTAGAAATAGTGCAACTCGGTTGCCGACAAGCCGAGCCGATCACAGAATGGGTCCGAAGCGACCCCCCTCTACTAGTTTCCGATGCAATGTTGTTCTAGAAATTTCACTGGACCTCAAAGTAGCACGCAAGGCCGTTCGACACTCGTGGAAGATTTCGGACTGTTTCCGGGACATTCAGCCTCAGAACTGGGAGGAGTGATGGTAAGGATAGGAAAGGCGGCCCTAACACTTCTCGTCCAAAGCGAATCTTCTGTCAACGCTCGGCGTAGGAAAACCAAAGCGCGTTGATGAAACCTCAAGTGTGGCATTCCCAGCCCCATGACACGAACGTTGGGCACAGACTTCTCTGTAGATCTTCAGCTTGCGTCCATCCGACAAGTGGGAAAACAACATTCGCTCGTCGATTGTCGTCGTTTGTTTGTTCTTCGCGTACCGCATTCCTTACCGAAGAATCTTTCGACGACGTTGCATCAACGTCTTCCCTTGTCCGGTTGATGGCACCAAGGTCGGATATTGTTTCCGTGAACGCGTTCGCATGGTCATCAGCGTTAGCAGCCGCCGTCTTTGACGACGTTTCTTGTAGAGAGGGAGTACTGACAACCGATAAAGATAAGGGGATAGACTTCACGGAGAACACCTCAGCTCTACCCTTCAAGGACAACCGCCTTCGGAGCCAAGTGCAGGCCGTCGCTCCGACCTTTGCCAGTATCACCGACCAATTTATCATTAGCTGGAGACCCGACCTAAGCAACAGCCCAAGAGTGCGAATATGACCGTCAGTCCAACTGAAGGGATCCAGGAAAGCAACACCATTCCAAGAACCAAAGACTTGTTACACTGGTTACGCTATTCGGACCATAAAACTGTTTGTACCTGTATGACGTTAGATTCTAGGCTTAGACTGGCTCGACACTGGAAGTTCAACGCATTCTTACTGAACAGTCGGGACTTCCGGCAACAGTTGACTAGTTTAGTGCAGCAGGAGTTAGTGGAGCGGTTATTGGGAATAAGTGGTAGTAAAGGCTTAATAATAGGATTAGGTCTTTCCCCACCGAATTTAGCCAACGATTCGATCTAGATAAGGCTAAGAAGGTGAAAGTAATTGGAGAATCTGGCCCGGGCGGAGGCTAGAGATAGGCCTAACTAAGCAGGCTCTGGAGCGGTCGGTTAGCGAGCGCTACCAGGGTCGATGAGTTAGATATAGGTTAAAAAGATGTCTAACGAAGCCGTGAATATGGACGTAGAATTGCGCAAGGAGAAAATGCGTCGAGCATCCGGTCGCTACATTCATGCGGTCGACACCCCCGGATTGACGGCGCTTGCGGTCGACTAACGACATATGTGAGGCGTTTCTACAATATTTCCGAAACTGATTTACCAAGGAGCCTGTTCTCTGCAACGAAGAGTTTTGCAGATATTTAGCCAACTCTCCTTGACTCTCGTCACGCAGATGGTGAGCAAATCTGTGGAATTGAACGGGATCTTAATTCACAAAGACAAACGTAAAGACGTTAACACCTCCAATCAATTAGGATCAAAAGTCAAGAGAACTATTCGTAGTTTAATATTAGGTGATTTATTATTAGTATTATTTCCTTCGATTTCTGTTGTATACACATTTCCTTCTGGGTCCCAACCAGAGACCTAAGGCCAGAAATGGCTTCATGACATTTTTTCACTGATCATTTTTGTTAAAAAAACCCAAATCAAACTAAGATTGCACACATTTTACACAGATAAAGCTCTTTGTAATGTGTGAGGTTTACTTCTAAGTACATTATTTTGTATTTCTTTAAGGCATGGGCTACCAGGGATGCCGCCAACGAGTCTATCGGAACCTTTTCTAATCAACTCGAGTGCTCCATCTACAACTGGAATTATTGATGTCCTCATGTGCTACAATTTTTTGGATTTCCATTTCCACATCCTTGTATTTTGAGAGATTATTTTAAAGATCTTCAAAGACACATTACAATCTTCAGGGACTGCCATGTGAATAAGAAAACACATTCTGTTTTTGTGGTCTTTGATCACAATGTCTGGTCGATTAGGTTTGATTGTTCTATCTGTGTGTATTGTAAAGTCTGATGAAATTTTTACAGGTCCCATCTCTATAACCGGGTCTGTTTGATGTTCATACCAGTTTCTTGCAGTTTTCTCCCCGTAAAATCTGCATATTTTCCATCTGCAGATATTGGCCCCCACTCTATCATGACGAGTTATAAATTCAGTGGCTGATGACACTGTGCAACCGGATACATTGGTGGGCATTTATTATTACTGGGTTTCTGTTGTATATACATTTCCTTCCTGGTCCTAACCAGCTTCATGAAATCTTCTACTGATCATAAAAACTACCCCCCCCCAAATCCAAAACCCAAAAAAAAAACAAACAACAAAAACCATATTATCAAACATATTTTGCATAGATAAGGCTCTTCGTAATTGGTCAACTGTAATTGTGAATACAATTTTTGCATTTCTTTAAGACACGGGCTACCGGAAATCCCTTCAGTTAGTCTATCAGAACTTTTCCCAATCAATCCGAGTGTTCCAACTACAACTGGAATTATTGATGTCCTCATGTGCAACATTTTTGAGATTTCGATTTCAAGGTCATTCTGTTATTATTATTATTATTATTATTATTATTATTATTATTATTTGTGTATGTTATGTTTCCTACTTTGTATCTTGTAGAGCCGGGTTCAAATATTGTCCTTAGGCCCTATAGGAGAATTGTCATTTAATTGATAGCACATTTCTTAGTATATGGGATGTTCCTAGTAGGTCTAACTTCTGGACAACTTGTATGTTGATGTTACCTGGGACACTGTTAGTAAAATTGTCCATTCCTTTTCTCATGATACCCAGAGCTCCGATTGTATTGGTACAATCTCAGTCTTCATTCCCCACATCTTGTTAATCTCGATCTCCAGGTCGTTGGATTTGGATAGCTTCTCGATAATGGAGTTGTTTCTCCCAGATGGTACTACTTATGTCAATAAGCATACACTTCCTGAATTTCTTGTCTTTTATGATAATATCAGGTCTGTTGGCTTTTCATGTTAGTTTGAATTGTCATGTCCCAGAGGATAGTTACATCGTTATTTTGGGTAACTGTGTATGGTTGGTGCTCATACTATCTCTCAGTGGTTTCGATTTTATGCTTCTTGCATATCTTCCAGTGCACATATGTCGCTACCTTGTTATGTCTGTGCGTATATTCAATTGTTGCTAGTTCCGAATATCCCGAGATAATATGGTCGACAGTTTCATCATATTTTTCGCAGATCCTGCATTTCGGGTTAGTTCCATCCTTGATCATATGACAGTGACTGGGTCTGGTTGCGAGGCTTTGTTCCTGAGGTGCATTTTCTTTCAGCTTTCAACCCAGTTCTCCTCAGCCACTGAAGTGTTTTCAGTTGGTCCACCTCTGCTTCTTTCGTTCTTTTTAGGTATTTGCCATGCAACACCTTTTGTCCTAATTCTTTTGTAATTTCATTTGGCTAAGTTGTTTTGCTTTCTGTTTTATTCGTTTGGCGTAGATGGTATTCGTGTTGTATATCCTAATTGCGCTGGGGGTAGTCTTGGAGCGACGGTCTTGATTCACTCATATGTTGCAATCTTCTGTCATCTGCCGGCTGGGTGATCGCTAGTTGGTTTGTTCGGAGTTAAAATGAGAATTTCAACAAAAGGGATTTTAAACTTATCTATTTTATTAAATACGTCGACGCGTACATTTTTAACTAGCCAGTGGGGTCGCAATATCAGTCCCACTGGGGAGCAAGTTCTCCGAGACACGAAATAACCACGTCTATTTTGTATGACGTGTAAAACACACTGAAAATACGTTCTAACTCTAACATTCCCACGTTCGGCTCAGCCAATCAAAATCGACATCCCTATGTTGTCTAACATCTGACCCCAAGGTCAGCCTCAGAAGGCCTCAGCCAAATACACTGCCACTAACAAAATAATAGTTAGAAACTTAACCATAAAAATTCATTTATGAATTTTATTTCAACTATCTACTCTAAAATACCCTCTATAATTTCGTGTATGCAGGGCATGATTCTTACAAACTTTTTCATTGGGCCTCGATCACCTGACCACACGAGCATGCCCATAAACAAATCATGGAAATGAATGAGCATAAACAACAAAATTCTGACCAGTTTTTCACACTTCACAAGCATTTTTTTATCAAATAAACAGAATACCGGGCAGTCCTTTGTACATTCTTGGTCACTTGCTTACGTGACCCTAGGTCAATGCCTCTGACGCCAGTCTGGATACAAGTCACCCCAACAGTGAACTTTGACCTTTCCAATATCCTCTCCACCCAGGTCAGCAGCTATCACCTCTGCAATTCAATATACCTGGGGAAAAATATTCCTTGCTTTCATCACTTACGACTACACAAAAATGTACATACAAATCATCGAAAAAACAAATACTGGTCCCCCCCCCCAAAAAAAAAAACACACAATATATGCCAAAAGCCCCACTGTAGTTTACACCATAAGTTTGTTGATACTATCTGTAGAAATTATAAATACTATAAATAAATTAAAATACAAGTGCTGCACAGCTTTTTGAGGGCAACTATAGCCCACTAAAGACTTTAGGCTAAAGTCAATACAGATCTGCTATGATAAAACATTTCTATCCCAAGTAAAAATCATCACAAACATATCAAAAGTTATTTTGTTACACTACAGCCTATTTGCTCTGAAAAAAAATATTGAAAAATGACTTTTGTCATCATCTGAACAAAACATCAAGGAAACTTTTGATCTGCACCCCATGAAACTAGGTATTTCCTGAAAGCAAAGAATGCTCTTTCATTTCTAAGTGAAATTGGTTGGTGTAAATGATTATAACATTTTTTTATGGGGATAAAATATGAAAATAATAGTTAAAATTGCTATTCCTGAACAATGGAAACCGGGATTTTTTTTTTATATTTGTTTTTTTATTTTTATTTTTTTTTTAAATCAGCGATAAGGAAAACAGTGTTGAAATTAAGCCAAAATTGACTTTGACATTGCTGGGTCAAAGGCCAGCCAGCCGATAATACCAAGCTGTCATCACCTTGTATATAATCCCATTTTCTTTTTTAATCTATGTTTGAACAATGGCTTGATGTATTTTTGTTTTTTAACACCTTTTGAGTAGGGTGATGACAACAACACTTAAGGAATGATTATGAGCTGCAAGCAGAATGGACCGAGAACTGAGAAATGCTCAACATGTGTTTCGCACGAAGAATTTGCAATAATGAAATCGACGTTCAGCGGAGAACGCTTACACTCAAGCCACGCGACGTTTTATTGCTTGTGACCTTCCGTACTTTTTAATTACAGCCCTTTTAACGATTTTTATGAACACAAAATTACATTTCCTTATTAATGCGGATCTTCTGATTAGTCAAAACGATACAATTTACAAAACGCTAAAAAAGCATTTTTCTCATAATGACACTTAGGAAACCCGATGCGGCTTTTAACTAATTTTATAATATTTTAACAACTTAAATGTAAAAATCTATTATAATTAAAGAAATAACAAATAATTGTATTAAAATTCATTTTTCATCGAAAAAATTTTTTGCTTTCCGAAAATATGGTCCATATTCATAAAAACAACTAAAAGCAAATAAAAGCATTTGAAATTAAATAATATCTTTGTTTTATTGAGTTTTGTATGTTACAATTCAGAGCCGATTTTCAGGTAGGGGGGATCCAATTAAAAAAAACATGATTTGCATTCCTCAAAGCCTTGTAATCACTAAACCTGATGCGATCGAATTTCTAGCGTTTTCATAAAATTAGTTATGGAGGGGGGTAATAAATATATATAAAAAAAATTCTGCCATGACTTTAATAAAAAAAAACATATTTATAATACAAGGTAACCAAAAAAGTTCTGTCCGTTTTTTGATTAGTCATTGAATGAAGTTGAAATGCGTGTAGCAATTGTTTTCAAATTATGACAAGCCGTAAGTAGGAACATCAGAATTTATAAAAAAACAAGCGCACCGTGCCAGGCCATCAGTTATAAACCGGACAGCTGTGAGAAGGATGGAAGTGTCTAGAGATCTCGTTCGGGGCTATTTGCTTTACGACTTCAAAGTGGGCTTATCAACAGCTGCATCAAGTCGCCGCGTATGTCAAGCGTTTGGGGATAGTGCTGTTGATGAACGTACTGCAAGGCGTTGGTTTCAAAAATTCAAGTCGTGCCTTGCAGTGGATGACCACAGGTCTTGAATGACGGAGCACTGAAGGCGGCCATTGAAGAAGACAGTAGTCTAACGTGTGGTGAACTTGCAAGACAGTTCAACGTTTCCAATGAAACAGTTAGACCTCACCTGCACCGCCTAGGTAAGACGTACAAACTGAGCAAGTGGGTTACGCAAACGCTGTTGGAGGTCCACAAGGGACAACGAGTTGCAGCCTGCGTATCGCTGCTTTCTCGCCACCGTACCGCATCCTTATTCAATCGAGTGCTTACCAGTGATGAAAAGTGGGTTCTGTACGAAACTCCCAAGCGTTCCAGACATTGGTTGTCTCCTCAGTATGCTGTCCTTCACACCGCAAGAACGCCTATGTACCCACGCAAGATTATGCTTTGTGTCTGGTGGACAGGTCGTCAAGTGGTTCATTATAAACTGCTACCAACGGGCCAAACGGTCACTGGAGACCTATACTCGCAGCAATTGAAACGTGTGCAACAGGCATTGCGCCAGAGGGAGCAAGCACTTGTGAATCGCAAAGGTGTGATTTTCCTCCATGACAACGCCAGGCAGCATGTTGTGCGAGTGGTCAGGGATACCATACAGCAACTTGGTTGGGAGACTTTGTGCCATCCACCTTATTCACTTGACCTTGCGCCATCCGATTACCACCTCTTCCACTCCCTGGATAATCATCTTCGTGGGAAATCCTTCACCAATGAAGCAGACTTGCGCAAAGCCCTTACAGACTTCTTTGCGTCAAAATCCCCCGTGTTGTCAAGGGCATTGAGACACGTTGGCAGAAGGTGCTGGATGCCGATGGCGATTACTTCGAAGAGTAAATATAAGTTACACATACTGTGAAGCGTTTTCTTTTTTTCCTTTTAAAACTGACAGAACTGTTTTGGTTACCTTGTAATTTCGATCATCTGTGAATGGTTTCTGAAAGTTTCATTAACATCCGACAATTATTTTTATTTTTGCAAGATTTTCCAAATTAATGTGTGTCATACAAAAAAAAAACGTGCTAAAAATTGTATATGTTATTTTAGTAGTTCCGGTGATACAAAAAGAAACAAGGTTTTTTTAATCAAAATTTAGAATTTTCTAAAAAGAAGGAAAATTTAAAAAAAAATAATTAAAAAAAACTTTGGTCTTTCCTCTTCATAATAACATAAGCATTTAGACGATAAAATTATGTTTTCGTAAAGTTTGGCGTCTTTTTCATCATTCTATGCTCTTTTTTTAGCGATTTCATGGAGGTACCTATCTTAATTTTTTACCACCATTAATTTCCTATAGTTACTGTTATTGCCCATCTGTCTGTGTTTGTCAAAAATCAACTCGCATCATCTGAGATTCTTCTGCCCCTGGCTGCCCCCATAGGGAAAACAACCACACCCGCAGAGCATCTTTTAACTCATCCATTACTGGCTCTACCGTGGTTACAAGGATTTCTTCCTTAGTTGCTGCTGCAATTTGGCATCCCACAAGCCGCCTGACTAATTCCACTAGTTCATCGGGGGCACCAAACCGTGTCCCCGGGGGCATCGTATATTTATTCGATATAAATACTTCATGGCACACAGGCCCCCATTCTACTCCCTATAAATCATCTGGTCCCTAACTACATAGCTAGGTGTGACCATTTCTACCCCAGGACACAGACCCAAACACATTCGGAAATCCAAAACCATGGAAGCCGAATCTATTTATTGTCACGACAATTAGCTAACGTACGTTTTCCACAAAAAACTAATTCTCAAAATTCACCAAATGATAATTTAATTCTTCAACCAATGAAGGCAAAAGGACACACACATGGCTCTTAAAATAAAAAATAAAAAATTCCACACTCTGTTACAAAAATGAAAAAAGAAATCATTTGTCAGTTAATTACAATTATCAAAATAATTCTAAACTTAAAACATTTCACGCAAAACCATAGACACAAAAACTTTCAACTCATTAACAGTTCACAGAAATCACAGTGGGAATGCCCCATCACAAAATGCCGTCAGTCTTTCTTTACAAGAAAAAAATCCATTGCGTTCATGTACGCAAATTCAGGCTTCCACGTGGACAATCACCGAAACTGGTCAAGTTTTCTTCTTCTTCTTCTTCTTCTTCTTCTTCTTCTTCTTAAAAAAAAAATAAAAAAATAAAAAAAATTCCTAACAGCGCAACCTTCGTGGCCCGATATTTTCCACAACAAAATAAAAATTATAACTGCATCATATACAACATGAAATCATGCCAAACATGACCTTAGACAAGACATTTAAAGCATGCCAATCAAAATAAATAAATAAAATAAAATCAACAATAATTCTTCTTACATTGCTTCAACTTTTGTCAAAACCAAGCAAAACAAAATATCAAAAATAAATCTATTGTTCAAACTGTGTTCTTTCTTTCTTTTTTCTCTATTCATCCTTTTTTTCCAACAAACCTTCTGTCCATCAAAATCTGTTCATCTGTACCCTTTTTTTTAGAGTTTTTTTCACTATTACTTCCTATTTTGGTTTGTTGAAGATGTATGCGTTTGTGTGGCAGTAGAATAAAGTAATATCATCGTACTTAAGTCTGTCCAATATATCTAGACTACTATTCTCTTATTTTTCCTCATAATCCGTTTTTTTTTGAGACCTCGGTCGAAGATCTTCTCCAAAATTTTCCACGTTGTGTTGCAACTATTGTTCTCTTGCACCCTTCCTTGTTGGAAGGAGCTGGTCACTGCTCACCAAATAGCAAAATGTTGCATAGCCCCCTCGTTATGGGGTTTCTTAGTTGACGGTATTGATTCCATAATGTTGTATGTTCTCTCTCGCCCGGGAATCAAAATGTTTTTGGAGTTCGGATATAGAAGAGACATCAACAAAGGGACTTTAAAACTTATCTATTTTATTAAGCACGTCGACGTGTACATTTTTAACTAGCCAGTGGGGTCGCATTATCACCCCCATTGGGGAGTAAGTTCCCTGAGACGTTTAAAATTTAACTAATTGAAAACACTTTCTAAGTTTAACATTCCCACGTTCCGCTCAGTCAATCAAAATCGACATCTCAATTTTGTCTACCATCTGACCTTAAGGTCAGCCTCAGAAGGTCTCAGCCAAATACACTGCCACTAAAATATAATAGTCTGAAACTATTATTTAACATTCGCTTCGTTTTTTGTTGGTAGGAATTCAGGTATATTAAGCAGTTTCTTGAAGAGTGTAGATTTTTTGTTGATGGAGTGGATTTGGTGTTTTACTATTTGTAGGAGAGGGTCATTGGCTTTTGTCAGGTAGGCTTCCAATCCGAATGTTGTAGTTTTTAGATTTAGTTCAAGTTGGATTAGACCTCGACCTCCTAAAGCTCTTGGTACATACAGCCTATCAACATTTGATTTCGGGTGGTGCATCCACATTTGGTTAAGCATTTTTCTGGTCTTGGAGTTCAATCTTTTAATGTCATTCAATTTCTATTTAATAACGTTGAAGCTGTATGTTACTACGGATAAAGCTAAGGTGTTGATAGCCTTCATTTGATTGGCTCCATTAAGTTCGCTTTCTAGTATCAAACGCACTCTCCTATAATATTGTTTTCGGATCTTTTTCTTCATAATTGAATGTTGTATTCCGTCTCCATTAATTCCTAAGTATTTGTATGTACTATGTAGTTCCTTAATCTTGTTGATATCAATGTCTAAATCTGTATTTTTTGTTTATTATTATTATTATTATTATTATTATTATTATTATTATTATTGTTGTTGTAGATGTTGTTATTGTTGTTGTTGTTGTTATTGTTACGTGTTCTATAAAAGGAAGTATCATAACGAAGTCCCGCCATAGTTTGTCGGTACGAGTTGATCCTTTACACCCAAAGATGCATCAATACTCCTATCGTTAAACATCCAGAAACTAAAGAAAAAAGAGAAGCAAGTGAAAGGTTTTGTTTTATATTCTTTTGTATTTTTTCTTTAGTTTTAATACATTATTTTAATCAGTTTTTTTGCTCCATTTTTATTATATATCTTACATAAAGCTTGTTCAGTGTGTTTACCAAATGAAATCGGACATATTTGTTTTCACGAAAAGAAGTCAGACATCTTTATTTTTGACACAGAGAAATAAATATCGAACTGTAGGTGTCGCCTGTACAAATAGTCGCGTGTAAAAGCGACACAGGAACAAGAAAATAACAGGACCTTGCTCGAGAGTTAAAGAAAGTGAGAAGCATTACTGCAGACATTGGTATCATTTCTGGTATTTCTTCTTTCAGCATTCGTTCTTTTCCAATATTTCTCCACAGTTAACGTGTGGTCATGTGTTTGTCTACATGTGTGTCCGCTATCATACGTATGCATTTATATATTTGCAAGAGAATAGATTTTTCTCAAAGAAGTTATTTGTTGGCAACAACTTCAAAGATAACAAATCGGAAGAAGTCATGACTGGGCCGGTGTTTGCTTATCCATCTCCATTTCTGAAATATCGAAGCTGATTTTATCTTCTTTTTTTTTAAATGACGCCTGAATAACGATCTTTTAAATTTAAAACCAAAACGACTTGAGATAATATTGAAGATAGCAAATTTACCGTAACGAATTTTCTATTAAACATAAAACCTGTGGATTCATTGAAAAAAGAAGAAAAAAGAAGGTTTTCTGGCGATAGAAACTGCAATGCGGTGAATCCAGTTTAATGATTAAAACGCTCAGGAAATTATATGGTGATAAAAATTCGTAACACTTGTATGAAAAGTGAAAATCCCATACTCGTGCGTTTAAACAAGTAATTACTTCATATGCATAAAGAAAACATTACTTACACTTTGAAAATATAAAAATAATTTAAAAGAATGTGGTTTAATTAAAAAAAATAATAACTTGCCAATTATTATTAACATTTATAAAATAAAATAAACAAAAAAAATTAAAATAAATGAATACAAACAAATAAATAAGTAAATAAACTAACAAGTAAAATTAAAAAATCACGTACGCACAGATAAACACACAAGTGTTGGA
>OZ038494.1:52272881-52290381 GCA_964036315.1 Acanthosepion esculentum
CTCTTATCGCAATCTTAATTTTCTTCTTCTGTTCTTCTTTCAATATTCTTCAACTTTTTCTTCTATTAAATTTCTTCGTTTTTCATTTTTCTTTTTTGTGTCAATCTTCTGTCGATCTTTTTTTCTTTCAATTTTCTACAAATCTTTTTTTTTCAGTTTTCTTCTTTCAGTCGTTTGCCATTTTTCTTCTTTTAATATTTTTCTTTCAGTCTTGTTTTTCTATTAATCTTTTTTTTCAATTTTTCTTCTTTTAATGTTCTTTCGATTATCTTCTTTTTCTTTTTTTAAATTTTCTTCTAACAATTTTCCCCTTTACTCTTCTTTTAATATTCTTCTTCCGGTTCTTTCAAAAGTCGTTCAAATTTATTCCACAAAACATCTTTTAATTTTCTTTTTTTCAAAATTCTTGTTTTTTTTTAAACATTTTCTTTCGTTCAGTGTTTTCCTCGTTTCCTATCAGGCTTTCTTTTTTTCTTCTTCTTTCAAAATTTGTTTGGAATCGTTCAATACTTTCGTTTTTTTTTATTTTTTTAATTTTTAATTTTTTCTATTTTCATCTTTTCAAAACTTTCAATGTTTTCCTTGTTTTCTGTTCGTCATTCATTACTTCCATTTTTTTATTCCTTCCTCTTCATTATTTTTTTTAATTTTCACCGTCTTCATCTTTAAACATCTTTTAATCTAATCATCTTTTTCTGATCTTTTTCTCATTACAGTGTAACCCGGATATAAGAGAGTTCTCGGGACCGGAGAAGAAGTCTCTTATATCCCGGCTTGGTCTATTTTGTTTTATTAACACAGGCTCTAATTTTGGACCAGATAAAATCTCTCTTATATCCGGGTCTCTTATATCCGGATTACACTGTATTATAATCGCTATTATCATTATGCGTTTCTTCTTTTTTTGTCCTCATCGATATCCAGCCTGTTTCTTTTCCCTTTAAGCACAAAACATTATTGTTAATTTTTTTAATATTTTTACTTCGAATTTCTTCTTTTATTGATAATCAAAATCACTACAAATGAATAATTATATGAGAAAGAAATAGCGTAAAAAACCCCAGAAAATAAACCTTACATACAATTTTCTGATACCAACGAAATGATGATTGCTTTTCTGTATGAATAACACTCAACGTGTTTTGCGTGTCTTCATGTCCATTTTTTTTATTCCTTCACATATATCGTATGCCTATTTTATTTCTCAAATACTTTTACAGTCTCATTAATTTTCTAAAAAAATGTCCGAGCGTATTACAGCTCACGCCTCTATAAACACGCATAAATGGTACGAGGCGGAGGTGCGCAAAGAAACGATTTCTTTGGTGCACTGAGCAGAAGCGGAAATTCATTTCAGGATAGGGGTAGGCATTTTTCGAATTACAAATAAGTTTTGGCGTTCCAATTGTATGACTATTCAATAGAAATGAGAAGAAAGGAAGCTCTTAGAAACGGACATGTTGCACTCTGCCGGACACTCAATACTTATTCACGATTTTTTTTTACTCGGGTCTTCGCTGATGCTGGATTTATTATTTATTTAGTAAGGGAATATTTTTAGATTCAGTTTCATTACTCTTCGATGTATGATTTATATTTTCATTCTTTTGTGTTTCTCACTTTTTATTCGAGTCTATTGACTTTTATTTTTTTTTTTAAATCTAGGATTTCTTTTTTTTTTTTCTTTGAAGTTTACTTAAATGTTTTTCCTCATATTCATGTATTATTCTTCCTTATTTACTTTTCCTTACGCGTTTTTTTTTTCATTTTTATTTTCTTTCAAATGCATTCATTTTCTATTTTGATTCCTTTTTTTCTCTTAATTCGTTTTTTTTTCTTTCTTCCAATCTTTATTCTTTCAACCTAACTTGAGTAAAGAGAAGTCGTGGCAGGATTAAATTATTTCCTTTAATTTTCCCACTGATCCGGTATTTATTTCGTACAGCACATTTATTATTTATCAAATGATTTTCTCTGTGGCATGATTTTCTTCCATGTTTATTAAACTTCTATAAAATCATCGGGCGGAATGTTTATTTAAAAGGGCATGCTTATTTTAGAAGTTGAAAATTTCCTACGGGTATGACTATTCCGGACGGTACTTAGACACAAAAGAACTGGAAAATTTGGCGGTTCTAAATCATTTAAATAAAATAATGAAGCAAAAGTTTTCGTAAGTTTTCTGAATAAACTTTTCGGTTAGAGTTGTGTCACTGTGGCCAGAATAATTTTTTTCTATTTTTTTCATATTACTATATATTAAAACCCAGCTATGTTTAAAATAGTAGGACAGACTAGGCTCTGTAGTCTTGGTTGGCAACCAGTCTAGGAGAAGGAAAACTCTGAATTCAAATCACCTCTACCCCACTCCTAACGAGGAGAGACGAGGGAACCTCAACATCCCCGGTGCAAAAAAACAAAACAACAAAAAACAAAAAATAAGAATAAAACGACAAGCCATTGCACTATTCTACCTTGAGGGTCACCATTAGCCCTAACTGTAAGAAGGTTGGGAGTGATAACCACAGCGATGCAAAAGGCGTTAGCGGAGTGAAAGGAATAGATTAAGCACACCGGATAGCGAATAGTTTAAATAATTGAATTTTATAATATTAGGAATTTAGTTTATATAAATTTAGGTATGTCCAATATTTCGCTAAAAAGTGGTATACCTTGACGACAAAAGGTCCCCAAATTGATAAAACAATTTTTAACGTTTCAATATTTATGTTCTTATTAAAGAGGAAAGACCAAAGTATTTTCTGAATATTTTTTCAGATTTTTAATCCTTCCTATAAATGTTAAAAATTTTATTAAAAATCTTGTTTTTTTTTTTCGAGTCAAAAAATTTCGTAAAATCGAACTTATCGACATTTCTGTCGGAAAGATCATAGTTTGTTAGTTAAAAAATCATGAAAAATCAATTACACCTTTTTCTTTTGTTATCTTAGGAAATTTAGAATGATTAAAGTATACTTAATGTAATTTGAAAGAAACATTACTTACATTTTTAGCAGAAATTTTTTTAAGAGAGATATTTCCAACCGTAGTCGTTCCTTTTTTAAGGAATTGACAGGCGTTAATTGATGGACGTCAATATATTCACAACTTACTGCACGGAAATTTATTGGATGGTAGCGCCAAAGTGATATAATTCGTTCTAATTTTAAGTGAATCTGGTTAGTAGATTTTTTTTTTTTTAAATTCACTTTCAAATTTTTTTTTTTTTTACCTTACGTTTGAGGAAGAATTCTGCACTGAAAATAACATTTAAATTATGAAAGAAAATCAAATTTTACAAGTAAAAATAAAACAGTAAAAAAAAATACATTTTTTTAAATTGAGGTCTATTATTTCAGTCATGAAATATTTTTCTGAGAATATAAAAATTACATGAAACACCATTAATTGAAACGGGTTAACTTAATGAAATGAGATTTTATTTCTTTTTTAAGGCAGATTTTTTTCTATTTATTAATAATTATATGGCAGTAATATGAGTTTTATTTTATTTATTAATAAAATTAACATGCTATGTTGGTTTTGTTTTGACTCAACAAGTATTTTTTAGTTTGAGTAGTAGCGAGCTAACTCCAGAAAATTTAAACTCCAAAAATCGTTTTAATTGATAATTTGTCGTGTGGATAATAATTCCAAAGTAATGTACAATGAATTTATGCATTCGATTTCAAACTTGAAAATTTGGGTGGACTTCCAAGGGCGTTTTTTTTTTTTTTTTGTAATTGTAAATAGTCGATATTTTCTTTTATCCCACTATTCGATTATATTTGAATAGAAAAAGAAAAAAATTGAAAATAATACGACGATATTCAGAAAACTTGACAAGCGTTGTTTTCTTGTTACTGAACGAATCAAAGCCATTTCTGAAGTAAAAAAAAAACTTGCTTCTATCAAAGGAAACTACTCATGTGACATTATTTCAACAATGTGCATCCGTACTTTCGTTGTAGACGATTTTAAATACAATTTTGGAATATTAAAAATTATTTTTAAAATAATTATGGTTGTCAGATTTTAATAAGCTTTCAAATTTATGATCTTTAAAAAGTAGAGAACATAATATATCATTTCCATAAGGTTGCAGAAAGAACTTAATGTATAAATATATAACAACCTTTTGTCATATTGTGTATTTAAAATTGAAAAAAAAAAGAAAATTAATGTAAAAATTCATTGTTCATCAAAAAAATTTTTTTCTTTCAGATAATAATTACCTTCGTATATATTATTCAGAAAAGCCATTAAAAACTTTCTTAATTAAATATTGTCTTAGTTTTATTGGGTTTTGTATTTTTACAATTGAGGTAAAAGTTTGGACAATTTCGGACATTTTTTTAACAAAAAACTCGATGATTTAGATTTTTCAGAGTTTTGTGCATTTAATTAAAAAAAAAAATTCAGGTTGCAAATAAATTTTTTTTTGTGTTTTCATAAAATTAAGTTCGAGGGGTGTAACAGACATAAAAAAAAATATTTATACCATGACTTTCAAAGAGACAAACATTTCTAAAATAAGTTCATTCATTTCTGAATAAGTTCTGAAGTTTTCATTAAAATCCAACAAGTAGTTAATTTTTACAAGAATTTCGAAATTAATGTGTCTTTCAACTGACAAAAAAACAACTAAAAAAAAACGCTAAAAAGGTCAAAATTGGACATACCTATATAAATTGATACCCATACGGAAGCCAAAACAAAATGTGCTCAGACGACGTTATTTTTTAAAATGTAAAAAGAAAAAAAAAATCGTAATCTGGAGTGCTTAATCAATATGAAAAAAAAATAGCAGATTACGAAATTAATTTTCTTTTTTTAATCACGCTGTTTGGGAATACCAGGTGCTGTTAGCTTGGATGTGCGGGTGGTGTAATAACGGCTCACAATAGGAAATCGTAGATCAATTTCACTCGGGTTCGTTATATTCATTACATATGCACAAACAGCCTTGGAGAAAGGTATCAATCTATCTCTTCCATCCCCCCCCCGCCAACTATGATTGTTGGTTGGTTGTTTTGGTTTAGCGACATATGAACCCGTATGAGTTATTTAATGCCGAAATCTAAAATCTATATAAATGATTCCAGAGAATGACATTATTTCATGATTAAATTATAATGTAAATGGCCAACTGCTGGAGCAAAAGTAGATCAGTTGTCGTATTTGAGGAGCATTCTAACATCAACTCCCACATGGAGAAAAGACGTGGAGAATAGAATCAGGGCCGCCCACTCCGCTTTTGGCCGACTCAACTGGCGCATATTTAAAAACCACGCACTAACAATGACCACCAAAATCATGGTCTTCCGGGCAGTAGTCCCCTCCACCCTTTTATACGCTTGCGAAACATGGACTCTATATAGAAGCGAGGTAAAAATGCTAGAACGCTTCCAGCAACTGAAACTAAGGCAAATCCTCAACATCTCTTGGGAGAGCTATACTACCAACAACACAGAAGTGCTGAACAGAGCCTCAGTGAGCAGCGTCGAGGCCACCATCATCCATCGCCGCCTCCGCTGGGCAGGACACGTCCACAGGATGCATCCTTCCAGGCTCCCCAAGAAAATCCTATATGGCGAGCTGGCCATCGGGACTAGACCACGAGGAGCACCCAAAATGCGCTACAAAGACCAACTAAAGCGCACCCTGACACTTACCAACATTAGCTCGTCCTCGTGGGAAGAAACTGCCAGGGACCGAATAATGTGGAGGAGATCAATACGCGATGGCATCGCGGACTTCTAGGAAAAGAGGAGGGAGAATGAAGAGGCAATACGACGGAGGAGGAGAGAGCGATGTGAACGACCCCGTCCCCCCTCCCCTCCCCTGTGAGCATTGTCCGCGACTATTCCACCACCGACTGGGCCTCGCAAGCCATGTCAAACATAAACATCAACCGCGAAGATGGGACTCACGACAGAACCCGATACTCGGACACGACTGGGAGCCGACGACGAAATTATAATTATTTAACTGCATTTCTTTTTACTAAATTTCGTGTCCGTCATTTCAGTAAAGTGGACATCGACAGAAAAGCTGTAGTAATCTGATTTGTGTTGGGGGACACATTTTCATTGTTTAACATTCTAGTGCAAAACATAAATAAATAAATAAAAGCAAATCTTCATCTGAGAATTTTGTTTCCAAAAGTGAAAATGTAAGACATTATTTCAGATAAATTATCAGAAATACAAGAAAGACCCTTTTTAAAATTGTTCATAACTTCATTGATTATTGGTCGATTTTCATAAAACATGCCTTATTTTATAATATTATTATAATAACAGTATAATGATAGAAGTACAGCACTGTATTAAAATTTCTACTTTTTGCACATTTTCTTTCGGTCTGGATGTTGAAGGATGGCTGCTTCTCTGGGTATCAATCACAGATCCGGTACTCATCAGCTTGGAATGACAATTTCTGATGTTCTTTTGGCACTTACTGAAGCACGAGGTCGATGAACACGGCGCTATCATCTCTGCACTTTTACCATGAACTGCCACACTTCATAACAAGTTGCTAGCTGATCACGCTCATGAGGTGTCAGCCTCTGTGCCATTCTGGCCTACACTTGTCACTCTGAAATAAAAAACAGAAATTTCCAATGAAAGTCTACCACTTTAGGGATCGCAATATATTTTGTTTCATGCAAATGTGGTATTAACAAAACTTGTAAGCAATTTTAAATAGCTTCCGTGTATTTTTTAATTTTTTAACAAGAGAAATTGAATATTGCAAAAATACACTAAATGCATTAAAAGAAATCTGTGGAGCTTCTTTTTTTATATACAGTAAGGTTCATCCTTTACAAGGCCCGGGAGACACTCGAAGTAGAGTTACGTCAGGAGGCAATTTGTGCGGGTACGTGTGGAAGATAACGGTTAACTCTAGACTTGAACAGGTTAAGATTATAGTGATCGGGGAAACATCCTCTTGGGAGTCGGGAAGAAGCTGTTAGAGTGGAACTTACTTTTCACCGATGAACTACCGAGAGGATGTGGGTGGTTTGCTTCGATGTAAGTGGTATGGCGTGTTCTTGCCGTGAAGGTTTGAATTGGCGGAACCAAGGAATGTTTCTTTCATCGAAATAAACAATTTCCATTTAGGTAAGTAATACTTTTCTTTCTTTCTATTTTCCTTATTTCAAATTTACCATTGAAATTTTATAAAACAGGGTAGTATTTGCACTTGTCATCTTTAAAAGAAGTTAATGTTAATTCTATACTTGTTTTTCTTTGTTTAATTTATGTACTGATTTTCAAAATTTAAATTAATTGAAAAATATAAATTTACATCTGGTAAATAATATTGTGATCTTTTTTCCCTTCTTGTTTATGTATGCTAGATCTGTTCTTAAACTTATACACATTTTCAAATTCCAGGTTCCTATTGAAGAAATGGAATAATTAAAAGCTCCGAACACTTTCCATGGAAGTAGCTGTAGGGCACTGTGAGATTCGCCACATTCCGCCTGTGAGAGAGATAGGTTGGAGAGCGGAAAAATAATTCGTCTCCAAAATGAACACTGAGACGCTTTTGATCAACTACCAAGACTGGAAAGCTCTTGCCCAAATGTGGCAGCAGTAATCCATTTTCGTCCTGATCTGGCTCTTATAAAGTCAGAGGATAGCATGAGGAGTCAGCTATTACCTGCTAATCTCTGATCGTCAAGAGTTTTAGAGGTACGCCCGTATATCGTTGTATCTAAAGACTTTTTTTTTAAAGTGGTGTTCACCATGTACAAGGCCCAGGGGTCACTCGTGATAAAGGCTTACAGAGGTAGCACTTATGCGGATATGTGAGAAAGATAACGGTTAACCTTAGACATGAACAGGTTAAGATTGTAGTGATCGGGAAAGCAGCCTCTTGGGAGTGGGTTTCACAAGGCAGCGGTTCGTTGGAAGAAGCTGCTTGAGTGAAACTTACATTTCACCAGGGGGGTGGGGGATATGAAGAGAATGGATGTGGTTCACTATATGTGCGTGGCGTGGCGGGTTTTAGCCCTGAAAGTTAGTACTGGTTGAACTAAGGAGTGTAGTTCATCTGAACACTCGCCATGGGAATAGCGATAGGGCCGTGAGTGGCTTGCGACGTCTCGTCTGTGAGAGAGGCGTTGCAGACAAAGACGCGGAGATGCTTTTGGAAACTATCGAGAGTGGAGAGAGAGCTATCCATATATAGCATCTGATGCTGAATCAAGATAAATATACATTTTTTCGTATATACGTCCCAAATTGCTACCCTTCAATTTTCTACCGTCGTTGACAAATAAGCTGCTGTTGCAGATTCTTCAGCATGTTGATCCCAGCTTCGTCAAACTTGTTTTTATTGTCCAGTCTCGATTGGCTAACCTAATCTACACGCACCCCCCCCAAAAAAAAACATCATCCCCAAGGGGGTTTCCTAATGGAGCTGTCAGCCAAGTCCTACTTTTTTTTCTCCCAAGAGGATGTGCTTCTCTTTCCACAATATTTATGAGTATACGCGTGCGTGCGCATGCGCAAACACGTGAAATTTTTATCTCGACAACAAAATCGTAAAGCGTGATAATAGTGACAAGTTAAATAATTCAGCCATCTTTGCCTCCCTTCCCGAGAGTCATAATTCACTCTGTTATGTTTAAAAATTCAAATAATCATTCCGTAGCTGGCCAAAGACTATATGATTCGAATTTTTAAAAGTTACCTATTTAAGACTCCATGACCTCACGATGCGACACTCGTTTAACCATAAATTCTGTTTTATTTTTAAATGGCGATTCCCTTTAACTCAAACTTCTGCCGCAACAATTCATCGCCTGAATTATCAAGAACATGAAAATTAAATAGGGAAAATAGAAAATAAATAAATATGATAAGATTTCTCATTACATCGATAGATGCATAGGATGTGCGGTAGGTGTAATGGTTAGCAGTTCGGAGCGAGAAATCTGAATTCGAATTCCAGTCGGATTGGTTACTTTCACTTTCACGCAAATACCCTTGGAAAATATATGAATTTATCTCTTCTCCCACCAACTATGGGGTATTATGATAAACGAAATCCTTCAGCTTTGATTGGAAACCACTATAGGAGAAGGACAACTTTGAATTCAAAGCCTTTTGGGTATGAGTCTAGAAACTCCACCCTGCTAAAAACATAGTTGCTACCGAAACCGCGATACAGAGCTGTAGCCCCATATTTCACAGGTGGCGTAGAGATTTCCTAAGCGTAGCTTAGATGTGGCACAAGGCCGAAAGTATGGGGCGCCCAGTGAGGATCGAACTCACTACTCAGTCGTAATCGTTCTAGAAAGACAAGCTTGCTAACCATTACACCACCTCTAGGTGCCAAACTTCACAGGGGGAGTATATAAGAGTTAAGCGATTGATATGTGGGTCATTTGCACCCGTTAGTTTTATTTCAAAATATTCAAATTAGATTGATTTTGTTTCTTCATTTAATTTGGATCAAGAACATTGCTTGCTTTCCTACCAAACCCACCCCAAACTGGAAAATAACAGAAAAATGAATTTAGAAAGGATATTTTTTTTAAAGAAAGTATTTGGTCTGAAGAAAACATGAAAGTTGGTATAAATATTCATAATAGAATAAAATGGTAAATTAACGAAGAGATTAAAGAAGGTGGAGTGACAAAATAAGAGACGAGAGCAGCTGAAATGGTGGGAAGAAAAGGAAATGTTTGTAATTTATTTTATTACTGGAAGAATTGAAAAAAATGGAGGAAAAATGAACACGTTGCGAAAGTCTATAAAGAAGGAAGGGAGTGAGTCAAGGAGGGAATGGAGGGAGGATAATGGAGAGAAGAAGGAAGGAAGGAAAATGTAAATCGACTGTCGTAAAACCTGTCTTATGCCATAAAAATATTAAAGGTTTTAAAATAAGTTAACTTCATACTGAGGGGACTAATGCTAGTGTAGGTCTTAATATTAGGGATTTGGGGGGGAAATGCCTTAATATGCAATGAAACTGGAAAATGACAGAAAAAATGAGCTTCCTAAAAGAGGATGCAGAAAATCACTTAGCGCCAAAAATTTAGAATTTAATGCAATAGGCTAGAATCCTCAAACACGTATCATATAAAAGCGTGCAAGTGAAAAATTGAACCAACAATAATAGGTTTTCTTAATCATTTCACCCCAAAGAACACACCCGGCAGCAAGGCTTTTGATCGGGAGGTCTTCAGATGCGTGGAACCACCTCTTAATTGTTGTTGTTCCCACCCTGACACGGGGTGGTAGCGCCTGTTAGGGTTTCAGCTATGGACAAATAGTGAACTCCCAAAAAACAATCCGTATATTTTTATAGCAAAATGACAATACTAAAAAAACATAAAAGTACATTTTTATAGTAAAATTACCAACAACATATTTTATAATCTACAAACTATACCTCTAAAAAAAAATACCTTAAGTCGAAAAGTATAAAATTATTTACAAAATATATTCAGTTGAAGCCATAAAATTGAATTCAAAATATTTAGATTTCGGCATTAAATAACCCATAGAGGTTGATGTGCCGCTAAACAAAACCAACAAACAAAATCAACAAACCAAACAAAGCAATAAGGCCACTAAGATGCAAGGGATTACGAGAGAATATGAGAAAAAGAAAAAAATTATCAAGGAGAAAGAACAATAAAAGAACAAGAATGAGGAAAACAGAAGATAACGATTGACATTGCATTTAAATTTTTGAAGATCAAACTTGAGTGGAAATCATGAAGCCGGAAGGGAGTTCTACAAATGAGAAGTGCGATAGAAGAAACTGTTAGCATAGAACTTACGGTTAAATCTATTTTTATTATCGGTTATTGTTCCTTGTTTGAGCGCTTTGAAAATGTGAGAAATTAATAAACAGTGGATGAGGACATTTTCTAAACAAAAATAAACGTCAACCTCCAACTTCTATTAGGTACCAAAATATATATTGTCTGTCCCACCAACAAAGCGATTTCTCTTTTAACTGGATTTCGGACAGACACATCCTTCTCTTTCTTCTATGTTTCGTGCCTCTCCAGAACGTGGGTGATCATGCGATCATGGCTCTCCACAACTTCCTATCTTTTTTAGCTCTTAGTAAAGATTGCCTTTTCTGCTCTTAGTAAAGATTTCTTGTTCTGCTATCCATTTACACAAGCTCGTTAGAAAGGTTACTCGCTGCTTTACTCTTGCCTTCTGTATGTCCTGTGAGTATCAAATTCTCCAATCCAGCTTTCCTTATTATTTGTCTTACAACTTTCAACTGTTTCGTTCCGATTCTAATTGTACTTTTTCTTTCCATTTTCTCTAAAACTTCCTCGTTACTCACACGTTCAATCCATGGTATTCTCCTCCTCCTCCTGTAGAACCACAATTCTATTACCCAAAGTCTCTTCCTCATGTGTGTCCAGCTTTCACTGCCACACAGGAGGACCAATATTGAAGTCCAATACGCAAGAAAAAAGATGAGTTGAACGAAGATTTGTGTCCACCTCCCCTGCGACATGAGTCATTTCGAAGATGGATTTAGGCTTAACTAAAATAAGAACTGGCAGCGCGACGACTGTCAAATTAATTAATCACTGAAATGGAAATCAGAATTTTTCCCTCTTCTTTCTCTGGTTTTGTCTTATAGTTTTATCTTCAAACTAATTGCGAGCTTCGGTATTCTCTTCGTGTTCAGCCAAATATCATTCGTCTTCTATGTCCCATGTCTCTTCAGGAAGTGGGTGATCATGGCGCTCCACAGCACCCCTGTCCCTTGTGGACCTTAGTAAAGTGTCGTCACGTAGGTAGCCCATTCCTTCTTCCATCTCTCTTACCCTCGATATACCCTGTGAGTGTTAAATTTTCCAAGCCCTCTTTCCTTATTATGTGTCCAAGAAATTTCAGCTGTCTCGTTCTGATTCTGACAATAACTGTTCTTGTGTTACAATTTTCTTTAAGAATTCCTCGTTACTTACTTGCTCCGGCCATGGAATTCTGTAGAAACGCATTCCTTTTGCCCCAGTTTCCTCTTCATCTGTGATAGGAATGGGGCACCTCATCGTGTGGTAATGGTTAGCAAGATTGTCTCGCTAGAACAATTACGTCTGAGTAGTGAGTTCGATTCTCACTGGGTGCCCCTTACTTTCGGCCTTGTCCCACATCTAAGCTAATCTTAGAAAATCATTTGGGCACCTTGACGTGGTTTAAGGGTTAGCAAGCTTGTCATGCTAGAACAATTATGACTGAGCAATGCGTTCGATTCTCACTGGGTGCCCCTTACTTTCTGCCTTATGCCACATCTAAGCTACGCTTAGAAAATCAGCATCTGTGAGGAGATTGTCCAGCATTCACTGCCATGCAAGAGGATTGATCAGATAAAATAGGACAAATTTAAAGTACATGAAAGAGAAAATACCCCGCGTGTTCATGAGTATAGGTCGACCAGGGTTTTCTTATATTATAACGCGCCGATTTTTTCTGACTGTGAGGATCGAACTCAATAATATGTTTTAACATGATCAACCGAGACAAGCTTGCTAACCATTACATCCAATGACATGTCGTCAGTTTGAAAATGGCAATATTAGCCGTTTCCTCATAAGGAAACATTTCGCATTCATTTATTTTTAAACATTTTTTTCAGGAAAATGGGTTTCTCAAGTTCAGTAGCTGTTCTCGCTCTTTCCGGTATTGACTGGGGTTTCCTTCCTAAACTTTTGTTTGAAGTAGTGTGGAACATCAACATCTTGATTATGTTATTATTTTCTCTTCGAGTTCCATTTGATATACATTTTAGTTGTTGCTGTTGAACATTCTCTAGTAATGCGTTTTCTGTTAATTGGCACTGTTGTTTGTGAGTGTCAAATTCTCCAAGCCCTCTTGCCCAATTATATGTCCAAGATATTTCAGCTGTCACTTTCTGAGAGACACATCCTGGTTCTTTCTAAAGTCTACTTCAACTCTATACTTCTAGCACCTCCGTCTAAAATTATGAAATTTTATTTTTTCTTTGTTTTTTTTTCTTTCAATGGGAGTAGATAGATTCGCCTATTGTCCGGATCACACTCCTCCGCGGACTTTTGCGCAGGAGTAGAGGTTTATCCATTGCTTCCTGTTTACGATTGAGTTTCCGGCTCCTTCTAAAGTCTTCTCTTTCGCTTTCTCTCGCAGTAGACCACCTTGGGTCTTAGTGGCATTATTATCTTGCTTCGTGAGAATTGATTAAAAAAAATTACTCAAGGCTTTTTATAAGTTTTTTTTTGGAACCGTTCCAAGTGCTCTAATAATAATTAGTAATACTGCCACATTCAGGTCCCACAAATTCATTAGTTTTCTAACAATATTGAAATTCTTATTTTCCCACTTTCTTTTAGATCTGTTCTGTGATCTTCCGGTAGCGGAACTATAGATTAAAAAAAAATGGGTCGGAGGACATTAATTGGGTAATATCTGTAAAACGCATGTTGTTACAAAAATTCTTAGGAAAGATAACGTAGAGGTTTCCATTTGCTTTCTTCAAGTATATAATTAAAAAAAATGACAGAATATTATACAAGTAAAATACCGATTTAGCAACACGTTTAGTTCCATAACCATACCGGATTATGCGTTTTGCTAGACCATCAGATATCACGTAATAATTCAATAATACACATCTAACAAATTAATTATGGCTCTCCGTCGCATTCGTACATCATCAACTGTTAGAAACTTGTATTAAACTATTACTAAAGACGGCGCTGTCTGTGGTTGTCAGCTGAATTAGTCTGGCAGTCGCGTACCATTCAAATGCTTGTCTGTAATTTTACCGGATTAAAAGTTGTATATGGTCAGTTGTTGGCGGAAAATCAGTGATATACCTGCATAATCTTTATCATTTCGACCTCAGTAATACTAACGAACGTAATTCCATTTCTTGTTAGTCAATCAAATATTTATTGCTTGTCGGAGTTATTTTCATATTTTAGGTTTTCAAATTATCTAATTTCTTGGGAAATGCTTCTTTTCTCGGTCAAAAAATAAAATTCCATTTAAGATAATAATAAATATTCTGCTTTTTGTTTTCCTTTTATAAAAACGCTTTAATGATTTTTGACATCAGAAAAGTCTCTTTTTTTTTTACACGCCGAGAGAAAAAAATGTTCTATTGTTTCAAAGTCTTTGTAATTTTTGTTGTTGTTTCTACTCTTCCTCATGACATCTATTGTTTGAAGACAGTGAATGTTGTCATGTTGGATGTCAGATCCCGTTACGTATGTACAACTGTCTTCCATGACATCTGTTATCTCTCAAAAGCCTAGACAACAAAGATTAATGTAAAAGCCTTAGAATGCACTGAAGAGGAAACCAAATTGGCAAAGAGGTATTTCTTGTAGATAAAACATTACTATTAAAACTTTTTTTTTTCGTTTGGAAACCTTTATTTTTGAGGTTTGCACATAGAATTCAGATTTATCAACAATTTGGCTCGGAGGAGTGAAAATGTCTCGTGTGAATGTAAAAATTTTTTTTATAGTAAGCTTTAACCTGTACAAGGCCTGGGAGCCACTCGAAGTAGAGAATTTTGTTAAGTGGTGATTTATATGGATAGGAGGTGAAGATAAAGGTTAACACTAGACTTTAATAGCTTAAGATTGTAGTGATAGGGAAAAACCTCTCCAGGGGGTCGGTTCTACAAAGTAGTAGCTCCCGGGAAGAAGCTGTTTGAGTTGAACTTACTTCTCACCGATTGAATACGGGGGCGATGTGGTTGATGTAGGTCGTTTAGCACTATGTAAGTGGCATGACGGGTCCTAGCCGGCAAAATTAGACCTGGCGGAATCGAATGTACAGTAAGTTTCAAACAAGGCCTGCGAGCCACTCGAGGTAGAGAATTGTGTTAAGCGGTGATTTATACGGATAGGAGGGGAAAATAACGGTTAACACTAGACTTGAACAGCTTAAGATTGTAGTGATCGGGAAAACATCCCCTGGGGAGTCGGTTCCACAGAGTAATGGTTCGCGGGAAGAAGCTGTTCGAGTTGAACTAACTTCTCACTGATTGAATACGGGGGCGATGTGGGTGGTTTAGTGCTATGTAAGGGGCATGACGGGTCCTAGCCCTGAAGATTAGACCTGGTGGAACCGAATGTAGTTCATCTGAACACTTTCCATGGAAGTAGCGATAGAACAGCGAGAGGCTCACCAAATCCCACCCGTGGGAGAGAATTTGGCGGGTGGAATAAATTCTTTACCCACAAAGACTCGGAGATGCTTTTGAACTCTATCAAGACTAGAAAGTGAGGACTGGGCAGCTCCCGCTCAAATATGACAACAGTACTCCATTTTCGGCCTGATCTGGCCCTTGAAGGGTAGACGATAGCATGAGGAGCACATATTGGAGTGCTGACGTAACTTGCCACAAATGGAACATTTCAGAAAGCACTGGGAAGATTCCTAGGTGATGTGCAGCTGTTGTAAGTGAGCTCATCTGCCGTGGGTGAGGGTTACCCAACCCAGATTATTTTAGAGGCCATTAAGTAGAAATAACTGTGGATATGACTGCAGTTATTCGTAGCTATTTTATTGTGTTCACCTCAATGTCCACTTTTATATTTACCTACGTTCTATATTTAACACTTTAACCCATAAATATATCATACCTTAAAACTATATTTTTATCATACATATATACAGGGTGCGATGGGTAAATTATCGCTATAGTATATTTTTAATTTCGCGCATTTGCATTTTTTTTTATTTTGTCGACTGCACAGTATTGTAGGCACCATCTGCGAGAAAAATCACTGTGACGCAATTCAATCCGCCAGAAACTTTTAAATGGCATACTGTACTGCTTGACATTCGCGCCGAAAGCTCCAGTACGAACATTTCAGAGTGTTTTGGTGTCAATCTGTGGACAGTGCAGAGGATTCGGAAACAGCTGGGTGAGCCTAATGGTGATTACGAAGGTGTTTGGAGTGATCACTAGTTATGGCGACGTTATACCCCCATTCGTCTTTCTACAGACTCAACAGGAAGACCCACATTAAGTCCTTTGGTGAGGTAGTGCTGTCCTAGGTCAAGGGAGTGGCTATTGAAGACCCTATCTCTGTCAACAAGACTCTCCACCATTATAGCAGCATTCACCAACTTAGATAAGATTAAAAAAAACGTCTAGATGAGTTGCAGGAGATTCCAAAGTTGTCTGGAGGCCGTGGTTGAAGCCAATGGCGATTTTATTGAATAAATCTACTCATTAGTATTTCAAGATATTTTTGTGTAATTTTGGTAAATATATCTATTAAAATGAAATGTCAGTGTTATTTTCATTTTTGTATAATTTAGACGAAAATTTATCCATCGCACCCTATATATATATATATATATATATATATATATATATATATATATATATATATGTATGTATATGAGTGTATGTGTGTATTCTTTATTTTTGATCTTGCAATGTAGAAGTTCGCATTAAATTTTGAATTTAAAGCAAAAAGCGTAAAAAAGTAAAAAAATAACAAAAAATAAAAAAAGGGTAGAAAAATCTACCATAGAAAACACATACATTTGTCAGTCAGTTAATTACCATACTTGATACCCACTTGGGTGATCATGTATCTTTCGTTTCGTGACTGACGAGGCAGATTTGTTCGTGCAGTAGGTTGCCATTTCTTTGTGCGGCAGACTGATTGCCAACCAAGGCTATAGCAACCAGTCTGTCCTGCTATTCAACCCATAGCTGGTGGGAGAAGAAATGGATTCATACCTTTTCCAAGGGTATTTGGGAATGTTCAGGCCGGAAACCAGGGTTAGAAATGTTATGGGAACCTCAACCTGGTGTAATAGTTGGTAAGTTTGTTTAGCTAGATCAGTTACGACGGAGTAGTGTTCGATTCTCACTGGGTGACACATACCTACGGCTCGCTTATAAAATCACTATACTGATATATCTATAAAACTATAATCTTTTTGTCAATGGAATCATATATGTGTAGGAAGGAGAGGGGAAATATAAAAACTCAAGTGTCGGTTATCATTATGTATCAATAGGAAATGCTGAAATTAAATCTTTTCTTATCGGTGGACAATAATAAACGGCGCTTGCGTTTTTATATCTCTCCCTCCCCCTATATAATGCCATCATCACTTTAGTCTGATCAAGTCCTTCTAGAGAACGAAACGCGTTACATAATTTTTTTCCACTTGCCTAAATTTATTCTGAAATTTAGAAATTTATATATCATAATCTTCCATATATACAGGTAAAAGTCCGTGGTGAGTAATCCAAGTGAATCCTAGTAATATAAAATATTAAAACTGATCTACAGAGCATTATAGAGCATATATAATTTACATGTAGATAAAATATTATAGAGCATATATAATTTACATGTAGATAAAATTCAATACCCCATAAGATATATGACCATTTCGCCCCGGACAGGCTTTTAAACACCAATGTTGGTGTTGAAAAGCCCATTCGGGGTGAAATGGTCATATATCAGATGGGGCATTGAATT
>OZ038494.1:52295381-52310381 GCA_964036315.1 Acanthosepion esculentum
TGATTTCTTCCATTCGGATTTTATTTTATCATATTTCTTTCCATATTTCTCTTTTCTTATCGTCTGCTTTCTTTCCATTTTGTCTTCATCCTTTTATTTTTGTTTTCTTCTTATTCAATCTTTGTTTTTCCTCTACTTTCTTTTCTTCTGTAGTTTCCTTCTTCTGTCTTGTTTTCTTCATTACAACCATTGCTTCATCCATACTACATTTGCCGGAAACTAAGAGAAGCATCGAGCTGGCTGAGCTGAAATTCGACATTAAAACAGTTGGCCTTTTACTTTGATTAGCGTTTCCAGTATATGTAAGTGGATATACAGATCTATGCATCTACAGATGGATAACGATAGACAGTCGAATGGATATTCTGAAATAGATTCAATGTTATATACTTGATCCTGCCATTTGTTTTTTTTTCACAATTCGATTGTTGCCTTTTACATTGATTAGAAAGAAAAGTTCGCTAGGTTACGAAGACTCATATACACATATCTATCTATCTATCTATCTATCTATCTATCTATCTATCTATCTATATATCTATCTATCTATCTATCTATCTATCTTTTTTTAAAAATCCAGCTGTCATTCTTTCCTTCTATCCATCTATCTATTTTATAATACGGATGTCTATCTATCTATCTATCTATCTATCTATCTATCTATCTATCTATCTATCTATCTATCTATCTATCTATCTATCTATCTAGTTTTTAATCCGGATATCTGTCTGTCTGTCTGTCTATCTATCTATCTATCTATCTAGTTTTTAATCCGGATGTCTGTCTGTCTGTCTGTCTGTCTGTCTATCTTTTTTAAAAATCCAGCTGTCATTCTTTCCTTCTATCCATCTATCTATTTTATAATACGGATGTCTATCTGACATTCTATCTATCTATCTATCTATCTATCTATCTATCTATCTATCTATCTATCTAGTTTTTAATCCGGATATCTATCTATCTATCTATCTATCTATCTATCTATCTATCTATCTATCTATCTATCTATCTATCTAGTTTTTAATCCGGATGTCTGTCTATCTATCTATCTATCTATCTATCTATCTATCTATCTATCTATCTATCTATCTATCTATCTATGTATTGCTTTAAAAAAATCCAGTTGCCTGTCTATCATTCTTTCCTTTTATCCATCTATTTTTTAATTACGGATGTCTGTCTATCTTACTTTTTTTTGTCTATCTATCTATCTATCTATCTATCTATCTATCTATCTATCTATCTATCTATCTATCTATCTATCTTTTATGATCTTGTTCATATCTCTCTATATATCTATCTGCGCCTGTTCATACGTATGCATATATCTATATACCTATATTTCTTTCTTTAATAAGATTTCTCAAATATTCAGGATGGTAGCCGAAAATAAATAAATATACTCTTTAATAAATACACTAAACGTCTACTCAAGTTTGTGTATCCTCTAAAAATGTATGTACATATATAAGTGTATGTGTGAGTGTGAATGTGTTTAAATGTATTTTTTCATTGACTATATACATTTTTCATTTTTCATCATTTTGTAAGACAGGATATATCGTGAAAGTATGAACAAATAGACTTGATGTTAAAAATATTAAAATTAAATATATTTTTTGAAATTTAAACACTTAATTCATCAACTAACGTTAAATGTACAATTTAAGGAAAAAGTTTAAATAGGTATAAATATGAATGTGTGTATAAATAGGTATAAATATGAATGTGTGTGGAAATTTGTAAATGTATGTGTAGGTATTTGTATATGAATATACATATATACCGGTGTATATCGATACATGTGTGTGTGTGTGTGCTTATGTATGTAATTGCACATGTACATGAACGTATGTATATGTGATTCTTGCATAAATATGTATGTGGTATATATATGAAGAAACGAAATTTTTTTACCATTACCTTCAAATCTTACTCCATCTTGATTTGAAACCTAAACTTTGAGTAAGAAATATTACCCATCTAAAAATAGCTACAAATTACATTCATGAATTAAACTCAAACTGATAAAGATGTTACCTGAACAGTCTTTCACAATATTAAAATATTACTTTTAGTAAACCCTTATATTTTTTTTATTATTGTCGTTTATTAATATAGTATTCAACTCATATTAGATCCCTAATTTATTTGTAGAGAAGTTGAATATTTAAATTGCTAACAAGCATTAAATTAATTTCTTCATAGAGTTTTTAAACATTTAAATTACTATCAAACGTTAAAATCTGTTTTTATATAAATTGCTAAAGCTATACCACCCCTCTTCCTCCGTGAACCTCTTTTCTCTTTACTTCCCCTGATTTTTCTTTTTCATTTTCCTCCACTCCTTCCACATATCATTTCCGTTGAGTTGACCGATTAAATAGGTCAATGTCTGATCCTTACCCCCTTCCTTCCTCAATATTAAGTATTATAAAGAAATATAAAAATACATTTTAAAATTATCCCTTCCCTCTCTAAACTCGACCATGTCTCTCACACCATTACTCGCTACCTTCTATATTAACTTATATAAGGATAATAAAGCCCGTCAAAAGTGTAAATTTTAATTTCATTTTTCGCTTCACCTTTTGAAAGTGATGTCTGAAGATACATTGACAGTTAAAAGTACTTGGTGAAATAAACTATTACAATGGAGCGTTAAAGTGGTCTGTTTTTCTTTAATATATATATATATATATATATATATATATATATATATATATATATATATATATGTAACAGCATGCGATAATTGTCCATCCACAAAATGTTTAATATCTAAAAAAACACTAAACTTTCAGATAAGACGTTTAGCCATCTTGAATCCATTTGTCGTAAGAATAACTGAAAACCGTTTTAGTTATTCAGCTAGAAAGAGAACAGGTTAAAATCGTTTTGTGTCAGTTCCACTATATATTCTCCAGTGAGCAATGGTGGGAGGAAACACATCATTCATGCCTTCATTAATGGTAATAACATTCATACTATGGCTTCCATCTTCAAAGTCCATTCAAAAACCACCAAGAGGACCTTGAATAAGTTTAAAAAAAGACGAAACAACAAAGGGGAAAACTGGATCAGGAGGTCACAACAGTAAGTGGGATCATCATTTCAACTTAGAGTTAAATACATTCTTACTCTTCAAAGTAGAGTTCAATAGTTATAAAAACCTCGAAGAATTCTAGTAAGATATCTTTAATCATTTCTAAGATTCAACGATTCAAAGCTTACACGATTTGGACAATTTTGTTGTTACACACGGTATATATATATATATATATATATATATATATATATATATTTCGAACGAAACGAGTAAGCATATAATAAAAAAAATAACAATCCTACAACAACTAAAATTTGTTCTTCATTGTTATCGCCTTTCTTGTCAATGCATTTAAGTCAATGGGTGATAGTAATCACATAGATTGAACATTATACAATAAAGATTTCCGATAAAAATAGGTCAGTAAAATGTTAGGTTGCCGACTTACTGAAGCAACCACGCAACCACACACGCGTGCGCGCACACACACACACACACACACACACACACACATACATATATATCCCTTCGACTGTCTAGCGTTATCCATAGAAGTGTATATCGATATATCCACATATATATACTGAGTACTCTAATCAATGTAAAAGTCCAAATTTTGCAACACCGAATTTCAGTTCTGCAAGTTTCGTGGTTCTTTCAGTTTTCGTATATATATATATATATATATATGTATATATATATATATATATATATATATATATATATATGAATAAGGCTGCAATATATTGATTGTATTCTGGAATTATGATTATGTCTAATTGTCTGCAACTTTTAGTCTATCTACAATAACACTTACGCGTCATTTAATATTATATGACTAAAATAGCCGAACACGGTTAATAGATTATTCGAAAACAAACATAGTTCAACATTTAAAAAATTAACATGTTATGTGAAACCATGTATTAAAAAGTGCTTGCTGTCAAATACACGACTATATATATATATATATATATATATATTTGTCATCCACAGACAGACTGTTTCGCTGTTTCACAGCTCATCAGTGTGGCTAGACGTCCGGTTGCCTCTAGCTCGGATCGAAACCCGACTGAATTGGCGTCAGTCGGAACTTCTATCGTCTAACGGCAGGTATGAAGGTGGATTTTAGCGTGTTTATTTTTAGATTTAGATAAACACACAGTGACTGACAGTGACTCAGTTCTACCGAAGAGTGATATATATATATGTATTTGCAAGTGTAAGCCGAAAGATACGCACGTTAATGTATAAATGTTAGTGTATATCTATATTTTATAAGTGCCTTATTGGGAGAATTTTAATATATATTTCATGTCTCACAACCTAAGTATTTCAAAGATAGATATCTTGACAGATAATGTTTCGATCTATAAAATGATATATGTCTATATGCTTTTTACATATACACACACACACACAACACACACACACACACATTTATATATATATATGCATCCGTCTAGAAGCATATTTCTAATATTAATAATACACTGAAATTGATAGAATGATAAGACCAGTATCTTCGACATAGCAACCATTGAGAAAAGAAATGCTTTTCCGATCCATCAAAGTATCAAGCATGATGTCAGATCGCAACACTTAACTGCAGGACGTTAGCATTCTTTTATAATCTGGTTGACCAAAAACAGATTTTCAGCATCTTGTCAACTCGTGATGGATATAGATTTGTAATCTTTAATATAAATCCATTAATCTGGCATTCGGATTGACGTTTTCGAAGTATGCACTTCAATTGTCAATGACATATCCGTAGTGCACCGTATTAAAATCTAAGCGAAATCATATATTTCCAAACAAAATCGTGAACAAAAAATTATATATATATATATATATATATATATATATATATATATATATATATATATATATATATATATATATATATATATGTATATGGAAATATTAATATTGATTGATTTTGATGGCATATCAATCCTTTGGCGGTTATTTAAAACCGAAATATAATTTTGAATGTAAGAATAATTCTTTTTTTTTATAGTGAAAATTTAATTAACAATTTTTTTTTTAATGAAAAACAATGATTTTGACATCTATAATTCCTACTATTTAACACATACCTGGTGGAGAAAACGGATTCGTACCTTTCTCAAAAGTATTTCCGCGTAAGTGAATGTACAAGACCCGACTGGAGTTCGAGAGTTTGTTTACCTCATATTGAAAGAGACAGATAGATAGAAACAATGATAGATAGATAAATACCGCGAAATATATATATATATATATATATATATATATATATATATATATATATATATATGATGAAAAATATGGAAAAGACAAAACAAAATCCGAATATGCAAGTTTACTGTTTTAATGTTGTTTTACTGTCGACGTCAGACGTTTCGGTCTAGTAGACCATCTTCAGGACATGGTTATTAGAAACATACTTAGGATTAGACAATATTTAAGTCAACATGAAAAGACGATAGACACAAGACTAATCAGAAACGGAACAACTGAAATTCTAAAGTCAGCGTTCCCTTTTTGGGGATTCGGTCACGTTTTCGAACATAAACGAGATATTCGCCTCGGTAATTTAAATAATGCTTTATTTGTACACTTAACTAAATCTGATCATAATTTCGATTTTGAATCTGTGAAGATTTTAAAATATATGCATAATAAAAACCTTAGACGGATTTATGAGGCAGGCATAATATCCATTTCACGTACGGTAAATACTAGACCCGGATTCTTTAACATCTCCCCTTTCCTGGCTAGATTATGCTTGACAAACGTACTTATAAGCTTTAGATTCAAATAGAATTCCTATTTCTCATTTAAGATAAATTCTCTATCTTGGGAGTGCGTTTTTCGCAGCATCACCCGCGTGACGCCAACAACATTAAAACAGTAAACTTGCATATTCGGATTTTGTTTTGTCTTTTACATATTTTTCATTATACCGTCGGATCTACATCCACACATTTGCTTACATATATATATATATATATATATATATATATATATATATATATATATATATATATATATATATGTATGTGTGTGTGTGTGTGTGTGTGTCTTGATGCAATAAGAATTTTAACAGATAGTAATAAAAACAACAGAGCCTGATAGAAAAGGCCATTGTAGCCAGACAGAATTCCCCCAACCCAACCTTACACAACTCCAAAAATTGACATATAATAAACATTCCTACTTACATCAAAGCAGAGACCCCTTGATAATGAAAGTGAAACCTCACATTACACCTACATTTCCAACCTATAAATGAGTAAAACATTTCTTCAGTTAGTTATTCTAAACATCGCTTGAGAATGAAACTGTGCTCTAAATTTTAAGTTTAATTTTGAAACTTAAGATTTGAGTTTCAGTTTCGAGAACAGTAATTTCTGTGTCACAATGGATATATATATATATATATATATATATATATATATATATATATATATATATATAGTACAGCTAATAAATCCGTTGGTATATGATCCAAGTGGATCCTAATAATATAGTTTTCGGCCCTCTTTTAGTTTCAATTCAACACCTCATCCTTCACAGAACCCTAACTTAGGGTCGTAAGGTTAATATTCGGGTTGTATTTGTGGAGCTTCTTCTCTTTAATGCAAATTCTTTCCGCCCTCCCCTTACCACTGACTCGGGCATTTTGTCTGACTGAGGCGTCGATACAGGTAGATTCTGTATCTATTTTTCGACTGGTGTTAAAATTAAATTTTAAACCTCTAATTCCGACACATGAACAAAGTCCATCTACCGGGCTTGAATAAGACCGACGTATATATATATATATATATATATATATATATATATATATATATATATATATATATATATATATATATATATATATTACACAACAGTATATATATATATATATATATATAGGATCAAATACACATCAACTATGGATCTGAATCCAATTGAATGATACGATAAAAACAAATAGTAAAACGTTTATCAATCTAACATGTTTTACTTTTATCATAGCTTCATCGGAGAATGAGATATGGAGAAAAATGAGAAAGAAATTCTGGTATTTTTACTTTCCTGTTGTTTGATTTCATTGTTTAAACATGTTTCACGTGCATTCGACTTGTTAAACAAACATCAGTATAATTTGTGGCGTTCCGAATTCAAGGAGAGACGACGCGTCCTTTCGAAGTTCCAAGAAATTAACGGATTCCAAGCCGAACCACAAAATGTAAATATTGCTTTATGCATGTAAATGTATAATAATTCTATTTTGTTTGTGTGGTATTCTGACGATAATGTATATTCGTAAGTGTGTTTGTGTGTGTCTGTGATGAAGCTTTAATAAAAGTGAAATATGCTAGATTGATTAAGGTTTCGTATTTGATCTTTATCTTATATATATTTAGGCACTTTTTGGAGGGACGAATACAGAGACCTGGTGCACTGAGTGTCACAAGGTCCCCGCACAACCCTTGGCAGGTTTTGAATTCAGAGTTGTCCTTCTCCTAGACCAGTTGACATCCAAGGCTATAGAACGCAGTCTGTCCTGCTATTTACCCATAGTTGGAGGGAGAAGAAGAGGATTCACACCTTTCCCAATGGTATTAGCATGTAAGTGAATGTAATGGATTCGACTGGAATTCGAACTCGGCTCTCCGATTCCTCAATCCACGCCGTTATCCATTACTCCACCTCCAGAAAAGGAAATGTTATGGTTTTCTATGCGAAATACGGCATTGGCCAGGAAAGATCAATTCAGTTGAAGAGCAATGAGTTAATAGCAGTAGGAGGCACTGTTTTAAAAATCACCGGATTTCCCGGGAGCATATATATTGTCACCCACAGTCTGTTTCGCTGTATCATATATATATATATATATATATATATATATATATATATATATATATATATATATATATATATATATATATATATATATATATATATATATATATATATGTATATATATATATATATATATATATATATATATAGAGAGAGAGAGAGAGAGAGAGAAAAGGAATATATATATATATATATATATATATATATATATATTGCGGTATTTAATCTATCTATCTATAGCCCCCTCTCTCTATTCATATCAATCTTTCTGTTTCTATCTATCTATCTATCTGTCTTTTTTATATATCTCTGTCTATCTATCTATCTATCTATCTATCTATCTATCTATCTATCTATCTCTTTATAGCTCTCTCTCTCTATTCATATCAATCTTTCTGTTTCTATCTATCTATCTATCTTAGTCTTTTTATATCTATATATCTATCTATCTATCTATCTATCTATCTATCTATCTATCTATCTATCTATCTAGGACTGCTTACATCAGTTTTCCTTTGTTTTATTTTGTTTTATTTTTCTCTCATTTCTCATCCTTTTTGTTTTACCTGAATTCCATTTTCAAAATTTAAAGCCTGTGTCTGACACTTTGCAAGCCTTAACAGCGAATGACCCTGCCAACCGAACTGTTCCGTTACTCACGTACACAACTCTACTCCACATACTAACAAAACGTAAACTAAGAACACAATAATTGATTCCATTTCTATTTGTCAGCCAGTTGATAAATATCACGAACGTCGACTTCAGTGGTCGTGTGAGAGTTGTTCTATTATAGAGCTGACAGGGCCAGATCGCAGCGCGCAGTTGTAAATGACTTTTATCCAAGCATATCAGACCAGAATATTAACTCATTAATCAGAATGACCGCCTTTAAGTGACTGACCGTAAAAGTATAGGGGCTTGATAAGAACCATTTAATCGAATCTTGTTTGTTTCCTTATCTCAGACGTTTGTGAACATTTCCTCTGTGTTTTTACTTTAACGGTCCCAATCGATCATCCAGAAGAAGTGGGCTTCCGCTAAGTAACTCCTACTGACCCCAGCAATGGCCCAAAGGACCCATAGACGTTACCCTGACAATCTGTTATCTCTTGTGATAATTTAATTTGGCTAAATCGATCAGTCGCAGATTGTTCGCGAGAAAGTGTTTTACTGTCCATTAATTTATACGAAATCAGTTACATTTCTCCTTTCTCCCCCCTCTCTCTCCCTTACGCACATACGCACAGACACGTACACAAATAATGCGGACGTAAAAAATGATACAGTATAGTGACAGTTTCTTGCCTTAAGCGATCATCAGACTATTAAGATGTGTTACTGACAGCAGCCATGCAGTGTTGACATCTATGTTCACACAGTTTATATCATACCAATGACTTATCCACTATTGTAGTTTTTAAATTTCAAGGCAACGATTTGTAATGGATGGGTGTGTGTTATTCTAATCCTTATTTGTCGAGAGGCCAGGTGTGACCCCGAACTGGACAGGTACAGCATGTGTTTTTGATTTAATTTCTGACGGATATGTCAGCCGAATATGTTTTGGAATTGGAGTTATGGCTCTGAAAGATGTGGGATAAAATCAAAACATAGGATTTAGTCTTTTAACTCCGATTTTAAACAATGGAGTTATTTTGGCGTGTGAACAGTTTGATATGTGGGCGGAGAACTATGTATAAATTCAACTCGATTTTGAGGATACAGAGAAACGGGCCGGGACAACAGAGACAGACCAGTCGTCAGACACACGCGCATTTGCACAGACGCACGAAGAAGTGGGGCCAATATTCACTTGAATTTCTGATTGAACCTTTCTGAACACATAGATTGAGATTCCAAGTCGCCGCATTCTGATTTTTTTGTGTTAGTGGATGCCAAATATATTCGGTCGTAAATTGTTTTATTCACCTTCATTAAATCGTCTATATTGAACCAAAAACCGGCATTATTATTTCTTTGGTGATAGGTTGACTATTTCCAGTCAGCCTAGTCATCAACAAGAAGTTTAGCCCGGCTTATAGACTAAAAGAAGAAAGACAACTTTCTTTGTTAGTAAGAATCACAACTCTTGAAGACTCAAGACAGGACGATTGACGACTTAAACTGGCACGGAATCCCTAAACCAGTTTGAGAGATGTATAACTCTCCTTATCCAGCAGCCGTACGAAGATTGATTTCGGAACAAGCGGGGTCCGAACTGAGCGGCTGCACGTCGACAGAAAGCGAGACTAGACCAATGGGGCCTAGGAGACATGTACGGGAAGAAAGGGGGTTATACATCGAGCATTCGTTACATAAATATTGCAAATCTTAAACAATATACTTATATATATATATATTATGAAATGGACAAAGTCCGACAATTATTTAAAGACATTTTTTTATGTTTAACATTCTTTTTATAGATACAAGTATTTAAGTAAATGTTTTGTTTTATAAGAAACAGTATTAAATAACATTTACCGGCCTGAATGTCCGAGAAATATTCATAGAAAATATTCGTCCTCCGACAGGATTCGAACCTGTATCCTATACGGAACCGTAATATATAGCCTGACGTGCCTTTTAACCGATTCGGCCACAGAGGGTCGTTCGGTTGGCAAGGTCGAATTTACTGCTTATAAACTTCAATCTTCCATGAATCTTTCACGTACATTCATAACTGTTCATGGCGTATCAAATGTAAACAAATGACGTCACACATTATGAAAATTTCTCGGACATTCAGGCCGGTAAATGTTATTTAATACTGTTTATTATAAAACAGACCATTTACGTAAATAGTTGTATCTATAAAAAGAGTGTTAAACATAAAAAATGTCTTTATATATATATATATATATATATATATATATATATATATATATGGATCATGTTATGTATTGGAAATGGGGAAACGTAAGCAAAATAGCAAAGTTTAATTTTGAATTAGTTGTCAGAATAACATGGGGAAATGTATTGTTCAAAGAGTCATTTGGTTGAAGGAAAATATGTAATTGAAATAAAAAGACCAGTCATTAAACAGTGATTTTTTTTGCCTTGAGTGAAACTCGAACAACTTTGATAACTAAGTAGATGTATGTTATAGGCTTACTTTCCAGATTGTATACCTTCAAGTTATGAAAACAATCATTGTTCATGATGATTTGCTTCAAGCATGATACTCCCGTAACTGTGCTCGCTGTCCGTGTTTATAAGAATGTGACTTGACTATACAAGTCTATGACCAGATTTTCCTACCTTCCTGTCGAGTGTCACTTGATACTGAACATTAATTTTATTATTTATACATCTGATTTCCTTTTTCCTAATTCTGGACCGTAGGGGATTGATTTAAATTCCTAGCATCTCGATTTTATTGGCGACACTGGGTTGTCATAAAACTGCCGGTCACTCCAGGCACAGATATATTCATTTAAAGTCTACTTTATTATGTGGATGTCCGAAGCAATCTAGAGGGAGAGGAAACATTGTAACAGATGTCCATACATACGCCGTCTGCAGGTCAATCTCTATTTCACTTCTTTCTGCTTCTTAAATTTTTACCAACCACCAATTATTCGATTCAGCCATTTTCATCTCGCCTGGCTTCGCAGATTTATTAGTTTTTTTTAAAGTGTTACCACAAACCACTTCAGTTTTAGTTAAATCAACGACAGTCAATGCCGATACCAGTTGAAACACAGATCTCAGCCCACATTCCCTGTTGCTGGAACGCGTAACCTTTAGCTAGTCGCCAGTCCATTACTTATAAGACTACGACGTTGTGTAACCTTTCTTCATAAAGACACTGAGACACAAGGGGTTACTGGGCGTGAATGAATTAGAAACAGGAACGTTACTAAGGAACGAGAGAAAAAGAAGAGTAATCTGGAGGACAGTAGATAGAGGGAGACATTGAATTTATATTTTTGAAGATTAAAGTTGAATGGAAACCGTGGAGCCGGGAGATAGTTCCATAAGCGCGAAGTGCGAAAAACCGTTAGCAGAGAACTTAGAGTTACATCTCATCAACTCAGGTGTAAATTGGTGAGGCTTCATCACGAGTCTAGTACAGCGCTTACATGTATGAGTGACTGCAGATGTAAAGGAACGTATGCATATGAAATTCGCATGGATGTGTTTACAATATATGATGGAGCAAAATCTCTAATATTACCTTCAAATATCACTCCATATTAACTTAAAACTAAATTTTAAGAGAAATTACCAATCTAAAAATAGTCGCTAATTGAACTCATGAATAAAATGCAAACTGATAGAGATATCACTTTAATAATCAATTACAACTAGAAGTAAATTTATATTTGAAAATAAAAGTTTTAGTGTTTTAATGTAAAATCTATGAATATTTTTCTAACCGACTACTTCATATTAAATCCCCAAATTTTTGTAATAGAGTTTTTTTTAAAAAACTTTAAATAACATATAATTAAATTCCTTAGAATGTTTAAAAACTCAAACTTATATAAAAAAATTATTTATGAACTCTCAAAATAAAGCAAAAAACAGCACCCATTACAAAGAAAACTAATGACACTTTATCACAACTTCTTTCTACCTCTTTCTCTTTATGCCTTTTTGACCTATCCCCCTCCCATATCAATATATATCTTCCGTTAACAGATTTAATGTGTCAATGTCTAATTTAAAGTTGAAAGAGTAGAAGTGTTATACCTAACTCAATCATGTCTCTCTGCCCCCCTTCACTCTCCTAACTCCCTTACTTCGTTAGTTCACTTATTACTGCCATAAATGTGTAAATTTCTTTTCATTTTAACCTTTGGAAGTAAAGTCTGATGATCCGCTGTCCTTTAAAAGGGCTGTGGTGAAATAATTTATTATATGGAACCTTAAAGTGGTCTGTTTTTATTTAAAGTTATTAGCTCTGATTTACATTGAGCTCTCTGGATTTTATCCTCCTTGGGTCTACCCATACGGATTACCTAGTTTTTCGTAAACTAAATATATATGTATATATATATATATATATATATATATATATATATATATATATATATATATATATGTGTGTGTGTGTGTGTGTGTGTGTGTGTGTGTGTGTGTGTGTGTGTGTGTGTGTATTTAGGCAGCAATCCTTCTTTCATGCACATTTCATTAAAAACGACTGACATGATGCTTTTATTTAGTTTTTTATATGATAAATTATATAAAAACTGTGCGAACGTTCTTTTTATCCGAGCGCTTTCGGCTATAAACAAACCAACACTTAATAATATTAACTTTGAATATGGACATAATATCTTGACCGTGTTTTGAAAAAAAAGAAAAAAGAAACATTTTATAAAACATACATATAACAAACTATTTCTAATTCTAACAGTTAAAATATAATCCTTGAAAATGGCTAAATGTATAGCCGAAAGCGCTCGGATAAAAAGAACATTCGGACAGTTTTTATATAAATTTCTCATCCGAAAAGAAAAACATTATTAGATCGCATGAGAAATTGTATAAAAAACTAAATAAAAGCACATTGTCAGTCGTTTTTAATGAAATGTGCATATATATATATATATATATATATATATATATATATATATATATATATATATATATATACAAAAAATGCGGCACAAGGCCAAAGAGCGGTATGGATAAAAGGACGTTATTCTTGTGTCTTAAATTTAAACTCAGCCAGCCACAATCACTGACCCAAACAGGCTACAATATTCCTAACGCCAAAACAACGCATTCTTACTTACCATTTTTACTACATCCACCATAATACCTCAATATCTCTATAAAAGTCCTAACTGGCCCCATATGTACCATAGTGAAAAGCTCATCTGAATAGTTGCCATGAAAGTATTTATAGAAAAGACATAGGGAGGCAACATTATGGCGGTGGGAAATGACCTGAATTCGAGACGCCAGATCAGGACAAATAATATTGCTGATTCTTTGGTATTTATGACGGACCTCCAGATATATAGTCGGGGCACCAGACAATATGTGGCAGCAATATTCTAAACATGGATGAATGTTAGACATAGATACCGGAGAGAAAAATTATCTAATACGGCACAGTAAACCAACTTTCTTAGCAGCTGACATATCAATGGATTCAATATAATCTTTCCGCTTCATGTCTGCTAGGAAAGATAGCCTGTGAAGGCGCAACGAGTCACTCTCCTGGAGGTTAGCATCAGCCATGCTGATGGAAGGCTGAAAAGGGTCTCAGATGATTAATAGAGACGAGTTTAGAGGCGTTAAAATTAACAAGCGATCCGTTGCTGCAATTAAAAACAGACTAAAGGTCGTTTTTTAACCGCCAATTTGAACTTATCGGACTGATGAGACTTACTATCGAGACAGGAGTAAATGGTTGTGTCATCAGTGAAGATACCAAATTGAAAGCTGATACCATCGGGAAGGTCGTTAATGAAAATTAAGAACAAAGTAGGATATAGCATGGAACCGTGGAGGGGAAACCTGCATTAGTTCAAAAGGATCTAGAAGAGTGGCCATTTAGGATAACTTTCATTTCACGATTTGATATACATGTCTCTTTCACAAGTTGAAAAGTTATGTTGTCTCTGGCCAAACTCTGTTGAAAGCTTTTGAAATGTCCAAATGTCAGAGCGTCGCCATTCTTATCTAGAGCTTGATCGTCTCTTTCAGCAATAATCCTTAATACATCAGCAGTTGACCAAGAGAAACGAAAGCCATATTGCTTACCTGAAAGAAGCCCTTGCGATGTAAGTTTATAGCCTTTATATTCGGACCATTCTCTTCTCTTTGCTTTGGCGTTTTTTTCCCCTTCAACTGTCTCACTTCAACGAGTAACACAAAGCTGTGTTAATAAAACGTATCTGTCAGAATCTCACCGCCAGAAGAAACAGGTCTGAACAAGAACTTCTCAAAATTGATTTTATTTATGGCAAAGACAAAACTTAAAAGAAATGTTTGTCTTATTCTGCGCTATTAATATTATCAAAACGTTTCCCCCATCGTCATCAGTTTTCCTACACATAACTATAAAACCCTACCTTTCTTCTATGTGCCGTGTTCATGACGACGTTGACAATCACGTGTTCTACAATTTATGTAGCCCCCCATTT
>OZ038494.1:52315381-52435381 GCA_964036315.1 Acanthosepion esculentum
ATATATATATATGACGTATGTGTTTGTGTGTTATCTATCATTATTAATTGTGCGTTACGTCTGCATATGGTCACGGAGGGACTGTAACGTCTGCTTCTTTGTCAATGTTTGTTCTTCCGTCGCCGTCAATATAAAAACTTCAAACAGAAATAGAAGATAAAAGGATATAAAAGGTTTACTCCTTTTCCATCGTCATTGGCAAACAAACACAAAGGGCCTTTGGTAAAATCTGTTTTACCGACCACACGTTTACACCATGTCAAGTTTGATTAGACACATAATATTCCATAGCACCAAATCCTTTACTATAAATACTGCAAAGAAAAACATATTTCAAACTGAAAAACTCATGGTATATTTATTATATAACTACGTATATTCTGAGAATTTTACCGAAAATCTGTCGATTAATACTACTTTTATTACGAAAATATGGATTTTATAAATAAGACCTGGCATTCTCTCTCTTATATATATACATATATATACTTTTACAAATTTGTGGGCGGGTTCCTCATATCAAAAGAAGGACAGAAGTTCATATACAAATATATTCACAAATCCTTCGTGAGTCCTTAAAATAATCAACTCGTCACACGAATCCATGAAACCCAACTCCCTGGCTAAGAGTTCATTTTTATTAACATCAACCCGGCTTGTGAAATTCAATTTCTTTTCAACATCAACTCATCTAGTGACCAATTCATCCAAGACGAGATTCATAAAAAACTGACTTAATATCTTAACGAGATATAAGATAAGATAAAGGAAATCGTAACTATATCAGTCGAAGCGAGACAACTCCACAGTAAGTCAAGTAATCTTTTCATTCAATTTCACCATCACCATCAACATAAACTGTTTAATTTCTTACCAGAGCTATATATATATATATATATATATATATATATATATATATATATATATATATAGAGTATGGCATAATTTTGTAAACAAATGGAATTTTATATATATATATATATATATATATATATATATATATATATATATATATATAAATTTCCATGGAATTATATATATATATATATATATATAAGATTCCATGATATGTGCCCGATCATTTTGTTTCAAAAACGTTTTCGCAACCTCTATATAATATATATCCGCGTGGGTCTGTATATATATATATATATATATATATATATATATATATATATATATATATATATATATATACTCGATTAATGTTATGGGACCTTACCTATAACGACAGAGTGAACTCTTCCTGACACTATGAATACTGCGCCTCTCAAGAGAGAGGGGAGGCGGAATCGAGTCGAGCCAATAGTAGTTCACTCCAAGCCAGACTGACAGTTATACTAACACCTTTCACATCTTGTATTATTATTCTGTGTAATATATCTTTGTTATTTCTACTCTTGTGTTCGTGTTGTTCTTCTTTGGTCCTAACCTTGGCGACGAGGATACTGAAGAAACGAATTCTACGCGGAGATTCTAAAAAAAACAAACCTTTTTGCTATCGGTCGTCCATAACAGTAGCGACGAGGATATTGAAGATAGGAAGTTCTACGCGGAGAATCTAAAAAAAAACAAAAAACCTTTTTGCTATCGGTCGTCCATAACAGAGGCGACGGAGGTATTGAGAAAGGAAAACAAGTTCTACGCGAATAAAAAAGATAAAAAAAAAGAAAACTTATTTTTGGACACCAACCTTAACAGTGGTAACGAAGACGCGAATTTTACCTGTCAGCCAAAACAGAACCAAATTCTACGCAGGAACATTTTTTCGTACTAAGGTTCCAGAACAATAGGCGACAAAGACCTGAAGTCTACACTGAGAAAAAAAGGAAAATCGTTACACAAATTTACGGTGTAAACATGGAAGAATTTAAGGCAATCATATTGGAACTAATGAAAATGCAATTCGAGCAGCAACAAAAAATGAGGAAAGACAGACTAGGCTCGAAGAAAAATAATTAGAAATTCAATAGAAAAACGAAGAAAAACTATTGGAAATTCAACAGAAAAACGAAGAGAAGTAACTCGAACTACAAGAATTACTACTACGGGCAGTAACAAACAAAAGGCAAACTTCTGGAAATGAAACGGCATTCTCGCAAAATGCTATATGGAGCTCTATGCACCGGACGAAGACAAAACCTTCGCGGCTTACTTCAGAAGATATGAAGATTCATATGAGTTTGATTGCGGGAATTGGTAAGACGCGAAAAAAGTACGTCTACTACTGAGGAAACTAGGATCAAGCGAATACACTAAATTCGTAGACTACATCCTACCGAGGAAAACGAATGAGTTGACTTTCAAGGAAGCCGTGAAACTTATAACGGAATTATTTAGTCCGAACACTTCACTATTCCACAAAAAGTGGAAATGTTTAAATTTAACAAAAAAGGATAGCAAAGACTATATAACATTCGGTTCCGTAGTAAACAAACACTGCGATGACTTTAAGTTATCTGAACTCAGCCCGGACAATTTTAAATGTTTGATATTCGTCCAAGTCCTGGTTTTTGACTAAAGATGCGGAGTTCAAACGGAGAATTCTAACAAAACTTGAGAGTGAACCAGAATTGACGCTACAAAAATTGTCTGAGGACTGTCAGAGATGTATAAGCGTAAAAAAAGAACTCGAAAGATATAGAAGAGTCTGGCGTCGCTCACATACGAAAAGTACAACGACAAACACGTTTTTCTCCCTCCTCAAAAACAAACCAAACAAATTATTTTACTACAAAAAGTCAAATGAAAACTCAGAAGAAGCTCCCAACCAGTCCATGCTATCGCTGTGGGACTTTGCATTGGTACAAAGATTGTCCATATCGCTATAAGACTTGTCTCTCGTGCAATAAATTGGGGCATAAAAGTTCGCATTGTAGAACTAAGAAAGAAAACAAAAGCCGAGTAAGAGTCACTATAACTGACTAAGCTGGCGGGATAAATATACGAAAATACGTACAAGTAGAAATGTTAAACAAAAAAATCAGATTACAATTAGATTCCGGATCAGATTTAACCATTATTAGCTTACAGACGTGGAAGAAATTAAACAAACCGACCATGTTGAGAACAGATAAAATAGCCAGGTTGATAACAGAAGAAAAATCAAATTTGAGGGAGAAATTATCACAAATGTGAAGTTCAACGGAATGACCAAGAAATTAAAGATGTATGTTCTAAAAAATACGGAAAATTTATTTGGAACTGACTGGATGCAGAAATTTGACCTCTGGGATTTATCGATAAATACGTTCTGTCAAAAAGTGGAAAGGTTATCGAACAAGGCAGAGAAATTGAAGGAAAAATTAAAGGAGAGTTTCCCCGACGTATTTTCAGCTGGCCCCGGGAGGTGTAAAAAAAATGGCGGCCAAAATCGAACTAAAAGAAAATGTACAACCCATTTTCAAGAAGAATAGAAATGTACCTTACGCATCATTAGAAAAAATAGACGAAGAGTTGGACAGATTTGTGAAAACCGGTTTATAGACAAAGGTGGAATATAGTCAAAGGGCTGCACCTACGGTTTACCTGAAAAAGAAACCGGGTGAGATACGAGTATGCGCTGATTTCTCGATGGGATTGAATGCAGCAATTAAGGATTATCACTATCCTCTGCCTAGTCTAGAGGAAGTTGTCACAAAGTTGAACGGAGGAAAATTTTTCTCAACGATAGACTTGAAAGAAGCATAACTACAAGTACCAGTAGATGAGGAAAGCTCGAGGTTGTTGTGCATAAACACATATAAATGGTTATATAAGTTCAAGAGATTACCATTCGGGATCAAGGTCGCGCCGGCGATATTTCAGCAAATAATGGACACTATGCTAGGCGGACTGGATTTCACGATCCCATACTTTGATGACATCCTGATAAATAGCAAAAATATTGAACCTTGGGAACACGTTCAAGAGTTTTTCAGGCAGATACAAAACTACGGTTTTAAGGTAAAGGAAAATAAATGTGACTTCTTTATGAAGGAGATAAAATATCTGGGCTATATTATTGACGAAGAAGGAAGAAGACCAGACCCAGAAAGAGCCACGGCAATAAAAAAAAAATGCCGGATCCAAAAAATTTATCAAGAATTTATTCCTAACATGCACAAATTACGCGCACCCCTAAACGAACTGTTGAAGAAGGAAAAATTTTGGGAATGGTCATATGAATGTCAGAAAACTTTCGACAAAATCATTAAGACTCTAACAGCAGATTTATTTTTAGAGCATTATGATCCAAAATTGGAAATAATAGTCGCGAGTGACGCGTGTGTCTATGGTGTTGGGGCATGTATACTTCATAAAATGCCGGATGGGACACTAAAACCCATCGCGCATGCGTCAAGAACGTTGCTACCAGACGAACAAAATTACTCGCAAATCGAAAAAGAAGGGCTGAGGATTGTTTTTGCGGTTATGAGATTCCACAGATATATTTACGGTAGATTTTCCACCTTACAGACGGACCACAAGCCGTTATTGACAATATTTGGATCAAAGAAAGGTCTACCTGTCTACACTGCTAATAGATTGCTAAGATGAGGGACTATGTTATTAAATTATAACTTTAAATTGGAGTATCTTCCATCAAACAAAATCGGGCATGCAGATGGTCTTTCGAGACTAATACCAAAGAAAACGGAGCCATTAGAAGATTCCGTAATTGCAGCTCTACGATATGAGAAAGAAATTAGAACATCATTATATAGTACAATTCTAAAAATCCCCGAAATGAAGCAGTGAATGACGAATTTATAAAGGAAACGAAAACAAAAATTTTAGGAAAAGATAAGCATATATCAGACAGTTTTTCGGTATGTTCTACTATATAATGAAAGAGTAGTAACCCTGAAAACGCTAAAAAGGCGAATCCTCAAGGATTTTCACATGGGCCACCCAGGAAAGAACAGGATGAAATCCTCATTGGAAAGTTACGTATACTGGCCAAACATGGATCAAGATATTATACATATGGTGGACAAATGCAACGGTTGTTCCTTAGCAGCCAAAGCACCGCCGATCATTCATAAGCCATGGCATAAGACAGATCGACGGTGGTCGAGAATCCATTTAGATTTCGCAGGTCCATTAGAGGGTTTCTACTACTTGATTGTAGTAGACAGTTACAGCAAATGGTCAGAAGTATTTCGTTGTAGAAAACCTACTTCTGAGACTACAATAAATTGCATTCACGAGCTGTTTGCTCGTTTCGGAGTGGTTGATTGTCTAGTCACCGAAAATGGGACACAATTTTCATCTGCGGATTTTCAAGAGTGGATGGCAAAAATATTAGCTCCTGAAAAATTAATTTCGGTTGAGCCCTCTGGTTTGATGTGTGAATTTGTAAACAGTGACTATTTAAACGGTTTGAGGTGTGAATTTGTAAACAGTGACTATTTAAACTAATACTGCACGACTCTTCGACAGAATTGAGTCACTGTCAGTCACTGTGTGTCTATCTAAATCTAAAAATAAACACGCTAAAATTCACATTCATCCCGTACCGTACGCTGATGGCTTAGTAGGAGAAGTTCCGACTGACGCAAATTCAGTCGGGTTTCGATCCTAGCTAGAGGCAACCGGACGTCTAGCCACACTGATGAGCTGTGAAACAGCGAAACAGTCTGTCTGTGGATGACAAATATATATATATATATATATATATATATATATATATATATATATATATATATATGTATTGTTTAATATTTGTTATATTTATGGAGACGGCTACCCAATATCAGAGATAGGAATTTTTATAGACTCAGACAGTGTAAACATAGGAATCTACAATCTGCATGCGATCTACAGACCAAGTCTTGGCACATTGAAACGTAATACTAACAGTTACCATGGCAATCTGTCAATATCTGAAATTAAAAAGTACTTGCGAGTATTGATGGAGGCTTCCTTCCTAACCTTTTGTTCAAAGTAGTGTTGTTTAATAGTTTCATTTCTCGCACTTCTAGCCTGTGGAAATCGTCAATCGTCTGGTTCACACTCCTCTCAGTAGTAAAGGAGTTTTCTGATTAGGATTGGTTCCTTCTCATGTCCTTTCGTTCTTTATCACATCCCTTGCGTTTCAGTGGCATTCCCGCCTTACTTGGGGTAAAACGATAAAAAAACCCATTGTTTTGACATGCTAATGTTTACATGGTTGAAAAAATTCACTTCTCTAATGACACTGTTTCATCGGCGAAACGTTAATATATAAGTTTGCAAATTGCATTATATATTTACGATTCTATTGTATTTTCATTTAACTTTGCTCACCTTTTCTCTCTCTTTTACACGAGCGCGCACACACGCATATATGTGTATGTGGGGAGAATATTATATATAAATTTGTATATATCAGAACAATGCTGAGTAACTGAATGAAAAAATGGAAAAAAAATCCTATGTGTTGCGTTTCGTTTTCTAAAATATTTTTGTCAGACTGAAGTCCATCTGAATGCATCATACGATAGGAGAAAAAATCCATTTAGCGGCAACTGTTGGTTGAAATTACTCATTGAAGAAAGAGGTCAGAGGTGAATGGTCAGACTGATTGAAGCTGATACAAAGGCAGCAGGAGCTCAAATCACCACTCTTTATAACAGAGGTATACGGAAGAGCATCTTTGAACGCATCAGACATCGAGTATTGAATCATAATGGTCTATCGCAGCAGAAGACCACACCGTGTGCGACTACTGTTAGATAAGAGCGATAAATTGAGGTTAAAATTTCACCAAGGGTTACAAAAATCGGAAAATAGAAGATTGGAAAAAACTACTTGGTCTGATCTGTCTCGATTTCTACTGTGACTTTCGGATGATACGACCATAATTTAACGTAAACAACATTCAAGTATGAACCCATTCTTTGTCTTATATCAATGATTCAGGCCGCTGATGGTGGTATAATGGTATTATTATTTCTTGATATATATTGGGACCCTTCGTACCAATAAAAGATCGTTTAAATCCGCAGCCTACCTAGGAATTATGACTGATCATATGTCTCAATGTATTACCTTCCGCTGTTAGCCGCTTCCAGCAGCACAACGCATCATTTAACAGATATTAGGTTGGTGCAAAAATAATGTCGTTTTTTGACGTTCAACTTCATGTGAGAAAACGACATTATTTTTGCACCAACCTAATAAAATATTGTGACAGATTGGTTTAGGGAACATAGCAATGTTTTCCGATTTAAATGATCGTTTAAAGTCACCGGATCTCAATCCTGTAGATCACTATTGGGATGCGGTGGAAAAAGAGATTCGAATCCTAGATGTACAACCAAACAATCTTGAAGAATTGTGGGGTGCCATAATAACAGCATGGTGCCACATTTCTAAATCGTCGAACCAATGTTAAGAAGAATTGAGGCAGTTCTAAAGACAAAAGGGAATTCAGTACAGTACTAGAGAAATGGCGACACGGTGGAGTCATGGATAGCGGCTCGGATTGAGGAATCTGTAGAGCCGATTTTTGAATTCCAGTCGAATCCATTACATTCACTTACGTGCTAATATCCTTGGGAAAGATATGAATCCTCTTCTTCTACACTCAGTTATAGAACCCGGTCTGTCCTGCTATTTACCCATAGAAGGACAGACCGGGTTCTATAGCATTGGATGGTAACTGGTCTACCTCAGAAAGAAATGGCAACGTACTGAGGGGAAAAGAATCTGTCTCGTCAGTTATGTATCGAAAGAAACATGAGCGCCTAAGCGTGTATCGGGCATGGCTGACTAGAGGAAAATACCTATTAATGTGAGTATATAAATAACATACACCTCCCCCACATACTCTTTGGGATTTTTTTCTATGGGTCTATGTGAAAGAAAAGGTCATATTCCCTTACAAGCCTAGAGGAACTTAAGCAAGGAATCCCTGAGGCACAGTAGAATGCAACACAGGGCATGCTACAGCATGTTTGGCAAGAGCTGGACTACCGACTTGACGTCTGTTTTGTCACAGGTGGCGTGCATATCGAACATTTGTGAAGCTTTGTGAAATCGGTTATAAAATCTAAATCCCTTTGAATATCTTGTTCGGATGTTTGATAAATAAATCTCTTATTGTTCAACATAAAGCCTATTTAATTTCATTTGCCTGGGACGTGTAGTTACTCAGATATTTTTAAATGATGTCAATTTTGTGGGGGACACCCTGTTTAACAGCATTGATTCAAATTTTAAAAAGGCGCTTACGTCCCCAAATTTATGTCAAGAATCGAGACGGTTCTAAAGACAAAATGGAATTCAACTCGGTACTAAAACATCTTGCCTAAAAAAAGTGACTGGTGAGTGTATAATGAATTTTTGAAATGCTTTGTGGATGAGATACATTTAAAATTGATACCACATGGAGCCCAAACGAGATTTTCGGACATTAACAATATTTACTCACCTTAAAATGAGGTCTGAGTGTGGTCAAATGTCTTCTCGATGTGTAGGACCCTACGGAGAACAAAGATCTGAGGACAAAAATTGCCGACCTCTCTCGTTACTTCTGTTTGAGATGCGTTAAAGGTTAACCTTAACTCTACTCGTTTAATTGCAATGGGGAGGTACTGGTCACGGGAAATAGACTCCCAGGAGAGAGGGGATGCTTAAGCTGTTTCTTGATGATAAATAACTAAGAACGTGATAATAGGTTCTGATATACAACGATTGAACACTCTTTATAATTTGGCGCAATCTTTCTAATTTTGTTTTCCCCACTTTTAGCCATATGCCAGACAAAATTAAAATTAATAAACGTCCAAATTCCTGTTCTATAAGCGCATATAAATATAATTGTATTGAAACAACTTGATGGTTACAAGAAATAATCTAGCGGGAGAGAAAGTGTCAATTTCCGTTTACAAAGATTAAATTGGTTCCACGGTTGGTAATTAATCAATATGACATTCACCTACAGTTTTGATGAGCTTTGCTGAGGTGTGTCAGTTTTTTTTCAGTATCCCGCGCAGGCGCATATGCAATAAAGGTGTACTTTTTTCAGGTAAGCCGATACCATGCCTTTTCCTTTCTACGTTTTGTTATACTAAGTTTTATATTTTCTTATATTAATATTAAATCAAAATCAAATATATCATATGATTATCGATACAATTATCTATATATGAGGTGTTAATTAAAAGTACTGGGAATTTAAGGCGCGAAAATGCACCCCTCACTAAAGAAAGAAAAACATGATAGAAATTTTTTTTTTCAATTTCCTTGTGGACTGATTATGATAGATGTGTGAAATGCTGTTTGCGATATTGGAAATGATCGATAATTTGACTGATGAAGAACAGATTGATCAAATAGAAATATAAAAAAAGTAAAACAAATCGAAAACAATGATAGAAATTAGAATCATATTACAATTCATGAAACTTGTGCATATGGACGATTAACATGGCAGTCGATGAAAAAAAAAGGCTATAAAGTTAGATTTAAACTACTAAGTGGGTCGGGTATTTTATGTATAGTGTCCCTTCATCAACACGGGCAAATATGGATCACCACAACTTTCTATCCTTAGCGCTAAGCAATATTTGTCTTCTTATCTTATATTATCTCCTTACTATATTATATTATCTCCTGACGTCCATTTACACAAATAGTCTGGTAGATTTACTCGCTATTTCCCTCTGACAGTCTTGCCTTCAAGATGGTAACTTTTTAAGCGTAGCTTATCTATCACTTTCGCCCTAGCTCTCCAACCTCCGACGTATTACACTCTGGGTTGAGGTGTCTACTCGGAGTGGCCGGAGGTCGCCTGAGCATTCGTAGGTCATTCGACCGGTCCACTGGTTTAATCTTGCTTCCTGCCCACGTTGTGTTTGGTTTGATCCAGAAAGCAGAAGTGATGTTCATCCATTCACGGTCGACTGAAGATGTAGACACGGCTGGAGAGTCTGTGCTAAGAAATTTAGAATGCACCCCCCTAAAAAAATATATCCGCAGAAAGCCGGACAAACAACTATTCAATGGTTGAATTGTTAATATCTTTTATATAGCAGAAAAGAATAGTATAGAAAAGAAACGGGTTACAGAAAAGAAAAGTAATTGACGTAAAAACTCATACGCTGGATGAGAGAGAGAGAGAGAGAGAGAGAGAGAGAGAGCGAGAGAAGAGAGAGAAGAGAGAGAGAGAAGAGAGTGAGAGAAAGAGAGAGAGGGTTGTGATTAACTTGTTTCTGTGCGCGGCTTAAAGGTTATAGTTGCGTTCCGCCTCGGCAGTAGTAACAGTAGTAGTAATCTTCGTGGTAGCAGAAGCAGCGGTACTTATATCAGCAGTACATGTTAGCGGAGGCTTCGTTCCAATCTCTGACGTCACTTCCTCCCCCCCCGAGTCTCCAACTCGACTCCACTGTCTCTCTCTTCCGTCTGCAAGGAGATGGAGAGAATAATTCGTCTTGATCGGGCCAAATTCTCTCCTCTTTCTTCAAGAATGATCTCCAGTCTCTCGTATATGAACGATGATCAACAAAACAAAAGAAAATACTTCGTGTAATTTCGTTAAAGAAGACGGGTGGCTTGTTCGACGTTTCCTTTCCCAGTTGTAGTAATAATAGTAGCAGTAGTAGTCTTAGATGTTGGAGGAGTAATTCGCTTCTTCCTTCTTATATCAACAGTACACGTTAGCGGGCGTTTTGTTCCAATCTCTGACGTCACTTTCGTACTTTTTCGAGCCTTCAATTCAACTCTGCTCACTTTCAATCTCCGACATCTCTCCACCCAGCTCGACTGCACTCGAAGACAGACGAGCCAAAAACTATCACTTTATTCAGCATAACTACGCGTTTGTATAGATAAACCTGGCTGTCATAATCGACCCTTGGCCCTACTACTTCGCACGCGATTATCACGGGTTCTGGTTACTTTCAACCAAAATCATGTGAATTCCAAAGTTCCTCATAGCTTACTAAGTCCTATTTATAATTTTAACCGATAAAAATTATTTCGACCATCCCCATTGTTTTCTAATGACCTAAATTCCAAATGGGTACAACTCTTGCCCTAGATCAGATTTCCCATCAGTAAACAAAAAAGCTCTGATCTAATTTCGCTACTCAGATTCACTCCAATTTCAATAAAAAAATATACCTGTGTATGTGTGTGTGTGTGTGTGTGTGTTTGTTTCCCCGACTCTCTTCTCTGTCACACTTAGATGTGGCACAAGGCTGAAAGTATGGAGCACACGTTGCGGCTCGAACTCACTAGTCAGTCGTAATTTTTCTAGCAACACAAGCTTGATAACCTCTTGCCTCCAATGTCATGTGAGTGTCATTTTTTTCAACCTCTCTTTTCTGTTTAGGTGTTCCAGAGATTTCAATTCAGTTTTTCGGCACTTTTTTCTTCGGCATTTTTTTCGTACTTGCATACTTAAAGATTTAAGTAAGAGTAAAATATTTTAAAATTGTAGTTAAATATAACGTATTCTAACCCAAATAACCCTTTTAGAAAGAATCTTTAAGAATACAAGTACGAAAAAAATGGTAAAGAAAAAAAAGTGCCGAAAAACTTTTTGTCGTTAATAATAAAAAACCCCAGACGACATGCGTTTAACGGATATCAGAATTCGTTGAAAAATACACCCCTACCCTCCCTAAACTTAACCTCTTTTTCGAACGTAACTCATAATTGATACAACAATAGTTAATAAAAATGAACGCGCTACCGCCCCTGTCTGAATGATTGGATTTCTCTGTAACTTTGGAAACAGGAAATTATGAATTTATATGTGCATTTAAAACTCAGTAAATTTAAAAATAAGATATTCCAAAATTCGCTTGAAGATGAAACAGAACTAATGCTTTTAATTTAAGTATATAATTAAATTTGAAGTTTTTAGCTTCAGTTTTTGAAACATGGTTATTACTGCGTAGTGAAGAAACCATATTTTAAATCAGTTAATTTATAACATATATATATATATATATATATATATATATATATATATATATATATATATATATATATTTGTAGTTTACGAAAATCTAGGTAATCCGTATGGGTAGACCCAAGGAGGATAAAATCCAGAGAGCTCAATGTAAATCAGAGCTAATAATTTAAATAAAAATAAAAACAGACCACTTTAAGGTTCCATGTAATAAATTATTTCCCCACAGCCCTTTTAAAGGACCGCGGATCATCAGACTTTACTTCCATAGGTTGAAACGAAAAATGAAAAGAAATTTACACGTTTTTGCGGGCAGTACTAAGCATATGTAAATTAACGAAGTGAGGAAGTGAGGGGGGAGAGAGACATGATTGAGTTAGATGTAAAATTTCTATTCTCTCAAATTTAAATTGTTTTAGGAAGTCAAGACATTGACACATTAAATCGGTTAACTGAACGGAAGTTATATATTGATATGGAAGGGGGAGAGGAGAAAAAGGCATAAAGAGAAAAAGAGAGAAAGAAGTCATGAGAGAAAGTGTCATTAACTTTCTTTGGAAGGAAAGGCCCGAAATAGACGCTGTTGTTTTGCTTTGAGAATTCATAAATATTATAATGTTTGATATAAATTTGAATGTTTAAACAGTCTATAAGGAATTTAATTTGATGTTTGTTAGCGATTTAATTTTTTTTAAAAACTTTATATATATATATATATATATATATATATATATATATTTCTTTGTAAAAGTGTATTGCTGGTAATATATTTTTAAAAAAATGTATTACTGGTAGTATATATATATATATATATATATATATATATATATATATATATATATATATATATATATATATATATTCAATAGTGGTTGCTGGTAATATATATATATATATATATATATTTTTTTTTTTTTTCAGAATGGTTGCTGATAATATATTTTTTTCAAAAATATATTGCTGGAATTTTTACCATAAAAATGTATATGTATATACTTTCATAGCATTTTGAACACAGTTTTGGGGTCAAATATTTTCCCATTGTTGGGACCCTGACAGGTGCTACCACCCTGGGTCAAGGTGGACCGCGAAACAATAGCAGTTAAGAGGTGGTTCCATGCTTCTCAAAACCTCCTAATCAGAGGCCTTGCAGCCGGATGTAGTTTATCGTAGTGTAGTCCGTGTTTCCGGTTCCTTCAAAGTCTTTTAACAATAACGTATCTGCTTGAATGCTGAAATTTTATTCAGTAATTATTATTATTTTTCTCTTTGCCATCCACCAATAGGAGTAAACAGGTTCGCCTATCATCCGATTTGTACTCCTTCCTGGTTCAAATATATACTTCTAACTTCTCCACCTGAACTCTGGAATTTTATTAATTTATTATTTATCTAATTTTATTTTTCTCTCTCCGCCACAATAGGAGTAGACAGACTCGCCTATCGTCTGCTTTATAGTCCTCCTCAGTTTTAACAGGAGTAGAGGTTTATCTCTTGTGGACTATTTAGGATTGGTAAAGTTTACTTCTAACGTCTCCACTTGAAATTTTGTTTTTCTCTATATTATTTAGTTATTTTTCTTTGCTCTCAATAGGAGTAAATAGGTTCGTCTATCGTCCGGTTCATACGCCTCCCTGATTTTTTGAATAGGAGTAGAGGCTTATCACTTGTTTCCTATCTAGGACTGTTTCTGGTCCCTTCACTAATTAAATCTTGACCTCTTCAAATCTAGGATTAATTGAAACTCTATACTCCTAACTTTTCCGCCTGAAATGTGAAATTGTTTTCGCTGATTATATCTTGACCTCTTCAAATATAGAATTAATTGTCTATCTTTCCTGTTATATTGCCTTTTCTTAATCTCAGCCGAGTAACCTTCTACGTTAAGTGAATCAATCCATATCAATTGGCCGTAGAAGAGAATACACTATTTAATCCGACTATCCAACATAGCATCTTCCATGCTAGAAGATCGAATTTCAATATGGCGACAATTAGGTGTAATAACTAATAAATGTACAGGACGCCTAGCTGGCCATTCTTAGCTATAATGACTAGATTGAAGTAAGGGGAATAGATGAATTTTTTTTCTGATAATGTCTCGCATTTTGACAGAACTGACAGTAGGTCAAGTGCCTGTATGTATAATATATTTTTCAAAGAGACATATTGAAAATTATATTCGAAAGAAAAAAAGGAGTTGAAATTTCTCTAAAATCATGTATAGAGGACTTACGGCACATTTTTTTCTAAAAGCAATTTTAAACGTGCTTCCGCTCCTACGTGATTTAATTAAATTTTGCAACAACAGGAAATTGTTAAAATTCGAGCTAAAACAGATATTATGAAATTCCTCTACCTAAGCCATTTTTATTAGAGAGAATCTCACATTAAATTTAAATCTGTATCACCTAAAAATAATAAAAAAAAATAGTTTTGCGTGAATTTCAGAAGGAATTGTTTACTTGAAAGAGCTAAATGAGAAACTTAAAAGTGTTAAAAGTGAGTCCTACCATCAGTGCAAAGACAGTCAACGCAGTGTTAAAAGAAGCGTAAAAGACAACAGGAGCTCGGTCTTTTAAGGATATGTTTTGATTGACGTTGGAATTATAACTGACACTTGAAATGAGACTTACGCTTGAGGTTTCGGTTTGGTTTATTTTGTTTTACGGCCTATCAACATCTCAATGGGTTATTTCATGCCGGCAAGATTTTTAGAATAGGTTCGTATTAATAGAATGTATTCTTTGTAAGAAATCAGTTTATAGATCAGGTTTCATGGACGGATTTTTGTAAAGAGGGTTTTTGTCAATAGTCAAATGTATTGTTGGTAATATTTTTTTCAAAAAAATATTGCTGGTAATATTTTTTTCAAAAATGTATTGCTGGCATTTTACTATAAAATTCTATTTTTATACTTTTATGGTGGTTCGACCGTAATTTCTTTTGGTGGGGTGACTATTACTGGGACCCTAACAGGTGCTACCACTCCGGGTCAAGTTGGACCTGGGAACAACAGCAACTTAGAGGTGGTTCAGGGTCATCAAAACCTACTGATAAGAGGTCTTGTTGCCGGATGTAGTTTATCGTCATACCAAGTACGTTGAGGTTTCGTCCAAACTAAGAACATGTGCGCGATTTTGAAAACATCTATTTCGTTGATGTGCTAGTAAGATGAGAATTGTATGGGTAGTTGGTTGATTTTACGATCTATTAACTCTTGTTGAGTTATTTAATGTCGAAGTCTGTATGAGGCACTCAGTGAGGACTGAACTCACTATTCACTAATAATTCTCCACCAGACTAGCCTCACTAACCATTACTTCTATCTTTTTTTTGGCTGTTTAGTTGATTTTGCGACATGTCAACTCTGTTATTGGATGCGGAAATTTTGTATGCGGGCCCATACTCAATTCTCACTAGTAATGGAGAAACAATCTAGCTCCTCTAATCACTAGCGAAGCCGAGGCGCTTTAATATATATATATATAAAGAAATGTGGCACAAGGCCAAAAGGAGGATAGAAAGGTCTGGTCTTTAATTTGTCTCATCTTTAACCTAGATAGCCACAATCAGTGACCCGAACAAACTACAAAATATCTTACCCCAAAACAACACATTCTGACTTACCATTCATACTACAAGCACCATAATTCCTCAGAATCTTTGCGAAGTTCTAACTCGTCTCCATATGTACAATTGATCTGTGAGATGGAATAAAAAGGAACAATTTAAAAAATCTAGACACCAATGTGTATTTACAATGTATGGTATATATATATATATATATATATATATATATATATATATATATATATATATATATATATATATATATATATATATATATATATGTATATATAGGCTCCTCCGCTTTTTCGCGGGAAAACAGATAGCGTAATGTAAAAGGCCACAAACTTAACGAAAATAAATGTTTATCGTCAAAATGTTTATGTTATTATTAAGATGAAAGACCAAAGTAGTTTTTAATTATTTTGGGAATTTTTTTAAAATCCTTTCTGACACGTTCAAAATATTGGTTAAAGTCTTCTTTTGTTTACGACATCGCAGGTGGCAGAAAATAACATTGTTTTTTTTTTCGCTTTTTTCCGTTGAAAACACATTAATTTGAAAATTCTTGTAAAAATCACGTAATTGTCCGTTTTTAATGAAATTTTCAGGACTTATTCACAAATGAATGAAATTATTTTCAAATGATGTTTTAAAAAGTTTTGGTAAAAAATATTCTTTTTTTAAAATATGTTACCGCTCACTTACTTAATTTCATGAAATTTTGCACAAAACCTTTCTATTTCCTGAAATTTTTTTTTTGTTAAAAGGAGTCCTTGATTGTAAATCACCTACGTCTTTTTTTTCAAATTTGAGCTATCTAACTGAAAATCTGCTCTGAATTGGAAAAAATAATGAATCTAATAAAACTATGACATTACTTAATTAGAAAAGCTTTTAATAGCTGAATAAATAAATTTTTTCTGATACATAATGAACTTTTACAAGAATTTTTTTCACTTTTTAAATTTTTTTTTAATTATAATAATTTATAATAGTTTAAAATCGTGTAAAATTCTGTATCGGGCTATTTCCTGGATGTGATATAGTAATTAAGTGGAAGCAAAATTTACAAATCCAAAATTGAAAAGATTAATCAACTTAGATTCTGATATTCTATTTTTAAAATAATTTTTATTTTTTATTTTTTTACTTAATACGTTCATTATTTTCATGTACGGTAGACTAAAATTGCCATTATTATGATCTAAAAGTTTTGTCTTTTTATTATGTCGCTTCAGTTACGTTTCAACAGGTTTTCAAAATTTCTATTCAGCTTTAAAATTTAACTTTTACTTTTATCAATTTTCGCTAAATATTTTTATTTTATGTATTTACGTTAGTGTGGGACATACTTCAATTGAGTAATCATAGTATTTCATTTGTTATTAAATTATAAAATTAATTGAAGAACATTTTATAGTATTTTAAATTTCTTTTATTTTTGCATCTTCGAAAGGTAAATAAAAGTCAATAAAATATTACATAATTGCGGAAAATATGTTAATTTGTAAAAATTACTAGGTAGTTAAAAAACAAAAATATGCGTTCACTTAGATTTCTGACAATTGGGTCATCCATAGTAGCTGTCATCGCTTCGTCTATCAGCAGTCCATCAAACGTTGGATCAGATGAACAGGACCAATCGGAAATAATTGTTTGTATATTATTTTTTTATGATATAAGTAAGTAATATTTATTTCAAGTCAGATTAATTTAACTTTAAATTTTCTAATTTTACTAAAATAACGTGTCAGAAATATATATTTATTTTTTGAAAGAATTTAAAATTTTAAAAATTGTTTTGTTTACAAATTTTTTTAAATTAAGGAAAATGGCCGCTTTTAAGAATATTTTAAGAAATCAAAATTAAATTTGACATTCCAATCTATATAATTTCTATTGGAAATACTCCAGAATATTTTACTTAATGGAAATAATACATTTAATTCTTAAACTTTCAATTAAAGCTAAAACGAAATCTTCAAGAAAGATTTTTCATTTTAAAAATTTAATTTTAAACCTAAGGTATCGAAAATTTATGCCGAAAAAGTGAAAGGACCTAAATATACATACCAGAAACAGAACAAAATGGTGTTAGTAAGACCCCCCCCCTCAACTTCATACCTACCATGTGGCATAATCATTAGTTAACTGGACGAAATGTAGGACTAAAAATAAATGAGAAAACAATCAATCAGCCAAACTCTCACTTAAACATATACTCATCCAGACACAACACCAAATACGAAATGCACACAGGAAATTCTAAAGGTTTTGTCCGTACTCCAGGAAAGTGACACCACTGCCACCTAACTGGGGAGCGGGTATTACTAAAGGAAGAGGAGGCGGAAATAAGCGGGTGTACTAAAGAAAGAGGAGGCGGAAATAAAAGGGTCTGATGATCATACATCAAGCCGAGGCGCTTCAGAGTTTTACTAGAACTATTTACTTATAAAGAGAATAAATAAACCAATGGTGGTTGTATTTTAAATTTAGTATCTTCTTTTTCTTTAACAGTGATCACCGACTATGTACACCGCGAGCATACACAGTTCAACATTTCAAAATTTCCTATAAGAACTGAAGGTTGCAGTGAATAAAACAAGGAAACGTCGAGATCCGCCCGTGGAGAAGTTAGTTACGAATTGTTCGAAGTACGGAGTAATATTTTATGGCAGCCATATTGGCATCACAAGGAGACATTTCGTCCATATCTAAGCTATCCCGACGAAACCGCTTTACCTCAACAGGCAGCTGTCCGTTTTAGTTTTTCACACGAAATAAGCTCTTTCCAGTTCCAAACGACTTCTTGCCGGCCTTCTTTGACACCGTATCTTCGCTTTAGCGGTGCCATAATCATGTACACATTTTTATTCGATGCGGAACAGCGACATTGACAATTGGATAAGGTTTCTCGCCACTTAAGTTAACTAAGAAAAAGTCGTTCAAGTAAAGAAAAGGAAGAAAGCAAGATAGTGATGACTGAAAAACAAAGGGGCACGAGATGTTTAAGGGTAAGAAAGAAAATTAATTAAATTAAACAGCGGCCATTTTGGTTATTGCATTCTATATAGACTGTTCTTTTTTTCATTCTTTCTTTCTGTCCTTTCTGTTTTATTTTATTCCAAGTTGTTTTCTTGTGATTTCCTTCGTTTTGAATAATTTATTCACTTGATTTCTTTCTTTCATATTAGTTCTTTATGATTTTATGTTTCTTTTTTTCCTTCTTTTTTCATTCTCATTCTCTGTTCAGTTCTTTCTTTCTGATGGCGCTTTCAGTTCTTTCGTTTATTTTTTTATTATCATTGAATTTTCATTCATTCTTTCTTTCTTTTTTTCTTTTAATTTTCATCGTCTTTTCTGTTCTTTCTTTCATTATTTTCTTTATCATTGCCTTTTCATCTTTCTTTTTTCTTTCTTTTTCTTTCCTTTTTTTCTTTCTCACTGTCGTTTAAGTGCTTTGTCTTTTTCATTCTCACTGTCATTTCATTCTTTCTTTCTTTAAATCTTCTCTTCTTTTTCTCTTTTTCTTAGTTATTGTGTTTTCTTTTCTCGCCATACTTTCTCCTTATTCTTAGCTTTTATTTTTCACTTCTTTTACTTTCTTTACATCTTTCATTCTTCTCTTTAGCTTTTTTCTCCTTCTTTTTTCTTTCTCTTAAATTCTCCCTTTTTATAAAAGAATATTTTCAGAGTCCGTTATTTTCTGTCGCGGCTCAGAGTAGGGGGATAGTTCCTTTCTTAAAAAAGCGGTGGATATGTTTTTGAAGAGACAGGACGTACAGAGCAGGGATTTGAATTCAGAGTTGTCCTTTTCCTAAACCGGTTGCCACTTAAGGCTATAGGGCCCAGTCTGTCCTGCTATTTTACCCATATCTGGCGGGAAAATAAATGAATTCACCTCTTTCACAAAGGTATTAGCACGTATGTTAATGTAACGAATTCAACGAATTCGAACTCGGCACTCTGATTCCTCAATCCGATTTGCTAGCCATTACCCCATGCAAAGTGTTGTAATCTCGAATATTCCTTGAAATTAACTGAGTTCGACTTGTTTCTGCCTTTGTCCTCAAGGAAAGTAGGATATTAATACTTAAAAGCCTGATGCCATCTCGAGTTAACTTGTGGTGCAACTCAAGATCAAATCATCGGTCAGCCATATTTGGGAGCCATGTCATCGTATTACAGAATTGTTGGTCATCATACACGTAGGTGAATTTCCGGTGCTGTTCAAAGAAATTTGAGTCAAAATTTGGTAAATTTGACTCTCACATAGAAACATGATGAGTAGTACTAAAACAAGCCCCAATAACCCTAGTTATGGACAGCGGGACGAGAACTATCTACCCCACCCTACGTAGATTAAACAAAGGATTCAGTGCGAAATATTCACATTCTCTCTCTTAAGAAAAGGACAAGCGGTACAAAGGTGAATGCCTGGTGATTATTAACTTATATGAAAAATCCATGAAGCACGGAAAGAGGACAATCTACTGATGAATAAGGGGTTCTGTTAAAAAACAATCGGAGATAATTACTGAACAGCAGAAGGGTCTGAGAAGGCTGGAGGGTAGAATTCATGAAACGTTATGAATATAGCAATGATGGGGATCCGAATAACAAGGCATATAATACCATTCTATTGCTTTTGAATTTCTCCAGCTTTTGATAGATTTTTGGCTGGTTGTTTTGTTTTATGGCATATCAATCTCAATGGGTCATTTAATACCGACAACTTTTTTTCCTGGTAATATTTTTGTTTTGTCAAAAATCTATTTCTGTTAATATTTTTTCCTCTGAAATGTATAGCTGGTAATATTATTTTAAAAAATGTATTGCTGGTAATATTTTTTTTCAAAAACGTATTGCTGGTAATAGTTTTTTTTCTTCAAAAATTTATTTCTGGTAATAATTTTTTACAAAATATTTCTAGTATTAAAATTTATTTTTACACTTCCATAATGCTTTTTACCTCAGTTTCGGTGTTAACTATTTGCCCATAGCTGGAACCCTAACAGGTGCTACCACTCGGGTCATGGTGGACCTGGGAACAGCAGCAATTAAGAGGTGGTTCCACGCTCCACAAAGCCTCCTGAGGGCTTGCTGTTGAACGTAGTTTATCGTCTTACCCTGGACGCGGATGTAGTTTATTGTCATACCCAGGACAGGATAGATTTTTAGTTAAAATGTTTTTGCTTGCTAGTAACGTACTATTCTGAAGGAGAGATTTCATAGTTATATGTATAGGTTATTTTTTTTAAAGCAAATGATGTCTTTTTTTAATCCCACATTTTTAATGCGGAAACACGTTTGAGTAGATATCCCTGTTTCAATTGTTAAAACAATGAAATTAATAATCTGCCTGCTTATAGATTGAAAGTCTTATTAAGAAAAATGTGACTTTCGACAGAAATCAAACCTGAAATAGAGCAAATATATTTTGGTTTGCTGTAGTGTCTCCAGTAGTTTACGTATAACTGCGTTGAAAGTAGTTTCTACGGTTAAATAGAGAATACATGTTCAAATTTACGTTAATAAGACTTTCGATCTCTAGGTCGGTAGATATCAGTCTAATTGTTAAAAACAGGCATGTCTATTTGAACAGTACTCACTAAAGGTAAGGTTTATAGTAATTTGTATACTGGGTTGATCAAACAGTTCGTTCACTTCTTAAGTAGAAAATTTACTTAATAAACCGAATACAGTGTAACCCGGATATAAGAGACACGGATATAAGAGAGATTTTCTCTGGTCCCAAATTAGAGCCTGTGTTAATAAAACAAAATAGACCAAACCCGGATATAAGAGAAACCCGGATATAAGAGACTTATTCTCCGGTCCCGGCAACTCTCTTATATCCGGGGTACACTGTATATAAATATGAATATAAAAGTGAACATTGAAGTCAACGATTGCGTCTAGCATGAAACAGCCTGTCGCCTCTGAGTGTTGACTTCAATGTTCACTTTTATATTTATATTTACATACGCTATATCTCTGATATTGAGCACTTTATGTCATAAATATAGCACACCTTAAAATTACATTTCTTCATAAACCGAATATATATATATATATATATATATATATATATATATATATGGGATAACGATCAATAAATCTTTATATTACCATTACCTTAAGAGATAAGGAGATGAGGTACTAAATTTTCATCCTTATCCGATAGTTGTGGAGAGAAGAAAAGCATAGCTCGATTATCACTGGCTGTTTGGTTAATGACTGCCAAATGCTTCCACATAAACAAAAGATTAATATTACTGTTATAATTAAGACAAGCCTCAACAAGACTCAGCGAATACAGGTTGTCGTCGACTTACGATTATGAGACCTACGACTATTCATTTTTACGACCTCGACAGCGAATTGATATGTCTGGCCATGAGTATCCAGCATATGGCACCTCTACGGGCTACCCCGAGCCCTGGTCCAGCTGACGAGCATCGACGATTCATAACCAACTATCAGGCACTAATGTTTTGTATTTGCATGTACTTTGGCAGGTTTTGAAACTAAAATCTTTTCTGGTTTTTGCACCCTTATTTTGTTTTCTTTTTGTATGTTTCGCAAATATTAAGCCAACTGTACTATAGCATACAGTGTTCGACTTAAACTGGACGAACTCAAAAATAAGAAAACAATGTGTAGACAGATGATACAAATGGTATCAAACGTAAAGAAACCGTAAAAATTATACAGTGTAACTCGGATATAAGAGACCCGGATATAAAAGAAACCCGGATATAAGAGAGATTTTCTCTGGTCCCAAATTAGAGCCTGTGTTAATGTATATACAGTGTAACCCGGATATAAGAGACACGGATATAAGAGAAACCCGGATATAAGTGAGATTTTCTCTGGTCCCAAATTAGAGCCTGTGTTAATGTATATATAATAGACCAAACCCGGATATAAGATACTTCTTCTCCGGTCCCGACAACTCTCTTATATCCGGGTTACACTGTATATAAAAAAACAAAAACAATAATGTCTAAAGAAAAATAAAGATTTCAAAATTAATTACAGTCCGACTTACGACAATATAGATTTATGACCGACAAGCAGTAACCAATCGTGGTCGTAAGTCAACGAAGACCTGTATATAATTTAACGAAACGAAGAATATTTTCTCGGTCATCTACAATTTATTCTTTGCTTTTCAGGACATTTTTTAAAAACTTTTCTTGGTTTTCGAAGGGAAAATGATTTTCAGCCTTTCTGCCCAACCATATTTTAATTTACCATAGCTAAAGGATAGAAAAAAAAAATGAAATGGTGCCATTTAAATCAAATTTTAAGCCTGGGGATCTAGCAGATTTTAATTAGAAAACGTGGGGGGTGGGGTGTTAGTTGAAAGCGATTCATGAGTGCACTTGTTCACGCCACAGTGTATGATTGCAGAATCTCTAACACTTGGATACGGCTGATGTCTCATGCTATCTGCCATGAAATCTCCATTCAACCCAGGCTTCCGGAAGTCACGTCACAGCGAGTGGGACTGTGTTTAACTTTCCGGTACGTAATCTCGTGGTTTCAAATATTCGTCACAAAATTAATTATATCCTCAGTTTTTAATTAAAACTTAAAAAATCACGTTTCACTGTATAAAAAATATCTTTGCCATGCATTCTTGGAAAAAACAATAAATCTACGCAATGCTTTTTTAATCGAAACAAAATACATACATACATGCATATGTATACATTTATACATACATGCATATATATATATATATATATATATATATATATATATATATATATATAAGTGGACATTGAAGTCAAAATTTGTGGCGACAATCTGTTTCATGCTAAATGCAATCATCAGGCCATGTGCGTTGTGTTTTTGCTTGATTCGAGCAAAAACACAACACACATGGCCTGATGATTGCGTTTAGCATGAAACAAACTGTCACCTGTGGGTGTTGACTTTAATGCCCACTTTTATATTTACATATACTCTATCCCTGATATTGAGCAATTTAATCCATAGTTATATCATACCTTAAAACTATATTTTATCATTCATATATATATATATATATATATATATATATATATATATATATATATATATATATATATATATATTATAATATTTTCTTTTAAAATATGATTCCATCGCTATATAAGAGTTCTCATGTTTCAAAAGCGAGAGCCGAGACCCTTAATATAATTTTTGAAATTAAGTTGAATTAAGGTGTCTGGTCTCACTTCCTCGTCAAGCCAGAATTTGGGAATAAGCTATCTTGTGGTTTGCGCGTGTTTATAAGTATGGTCTCTTGCAACATTAGTTACTATGGAAACGGCTAGGGTCGGCCATATTAGTTAGGAGGTAGAAGAGTTAGGAATTAATTTTTATCTACAGACCAGTCCCCTTCGGAAAGTTTATGTCAGGTTATGTTGGGGTCCCTATTTCAAGTCTGATAGTAGCGGTCGCCGTCTAGTTGGTCTAAAGAGGCATTTCATGGCCTTGCGGCAGGTCGTTAAGTGTCGAGAGGATTCTGTTTCATTATTATCTGTCTATTAATCTCGTTATTTATTTGTTTATTCGAATGGCTATTTTCTTTTACAAACGTGTTGAAATGGATTAGAATTTGTTTTCTTTGCGACTCCACAAAGGGTTTTTCTATTTAATGATTGGGCTGAGCTTTTAAGACTTTTATTAAACTATAGAATTTATTTGTTTATATGTTGTTGTTGTTTTTTTTTGTTAATTATTTAATGCGAAAATTTGTTGATGTCGGCAAAAAACCGTTAACTCCTGCCTATGGTTTAATAACTTTTCATTATTTAGAAACTTAATGATGTGTAGTTTTTCATGTAGGCATAAAGGGCATGGGTCGTCGCAGGTTTTACAAGTTCTTGTTCTATTTATTATTTTCCATTTTACTTTCGGTGTTTTATTCGTTTCTTTTAAATGCCAGTAGTATTGGGATAGAGATGTCTGATTTCTATTTTGGATATTGTTGAAGGAGCTCTTGTGTTGTCTCCATCTAATTTTAAATTTATTCTTCGTTGACCCAATGTATATCCTGTCAGTGTTAGGACTCTCAGTGGATGAGATGGTGCATTGGTATACCACGGATTTAGTGAGACATTTGTTTTCTAACGGACAGTCATTAGGGTTTCTACAATCACATAATTTTTCATTATTTTTGTCTAATTGCAGTTTAGGAGTTTTATTGACACTGTTTTGGCATGCGTGTTTTTCCAGGATTTTATTATTATGTTTTTTTATGATTCTTTCTAGATTTTCAGTGCAGCTGTAACTTAATTTTAAGGTGTTTTTATTAAAGATCTCGCTAAGTTTGCTATTTGTGGGAAAGTGTTTTCCAATTAAAGCTAGGAACTTATGCCCAAGTTTAGTACTGACCATTTGGTTGAACGGTGGGATATACCATATGATCTTTTTTTTCCTGTTTTTCTTACTGTTGGTACTATTGTTTGTATAGCTTATGTCAGCGTTTTTGTATCCGCTATTTTAATTCTTTTTTTAATCATAGAAAAGACACGGATAAATAATTTTCCCCACTAATTTTCTCGTCAGAATCCATGTTGTACATTTATAAATCTCCGATTCGTCCGTGCATTGGATACTGTGGCCATATCCGCTCTGGTGCTCCAGCTGTACATCTCGAGATTCTTGACAAAATTCAAAGAAGGGTCCTGACCAGGCATCTCGATTTCAGTCACTTTCTTACTTAGTTGACGTAGCTTTTCTCCGTATTTTCTACAAATATTTTAATGGTCACTGTTCTAATGCGCATTTTCCTCCTGATGTATCGACTACATGAATACAATTGTGCTATTAGATTGGCAACTGGATTTAACCATTTTACTGTTGAATAAGTTAAATGCAACCGCCACTTCTATTCTAAGAGTTTCTTTTCTCACACTTCTCACCTGTGGAATACCCTTCAAATTTATTGTTTCCCCGTCATCTACAATCTTAAAACATTTACATGCCACGTCAATCTTCTGTCTTCCTGTACCTAGTTCTTTTATCGTCCTTTCCGCAATTCTCCCCACTAAAGTATTCTCATAGTCTTTCACTCCCAGTAACCTTGCGTTTTAGTGATATTATCGCCTTCCTTGGGGTGAAAGGATAACGAAGTTTCTAGTTTACGTTGTGTTGTGATCGAACTACGATTTTCTTTGTTTGGAAGTTTTGTAATAAATCCATGTTTTCATCGCAAGTTATTATAAAAATATTTGACATTTTCCTGTGTCATTCTATAATTAATTTAAGTCAGTTCTATTCGATAGACCCAGATAGGAATTTCGACATTGTGAATCTATTTCGCCAAAGTAAATACAGATGACGTCATGTCAACAGGTTGAGGAAAATGGAAATCTCCCCCATGCCCTTGTGCAAACTACCAGCAGCTGGATATACAACCTAATGAAAATACTAACGTCCAAATGACTACTGAAATATATCGCCCTGAAGAAAGGAGAGCTATGGGATCACTATTCTTACCAGTAATGGCGAAACTTGTGCAAGTGAGGCTGTTAGGGGCAGTTAGGTCAGCCCCGGGCGGCAAGTTTAGGTGAATTAGTATAATGAAGTATTATAAAAAAAATTTTCCTCTCATTCTACCTGTCCATTTTTTTTACCTTTCAGTGTATGGTTGTATGAGCGATTTGGAGATTATTTTTTGTAATCATTTAACCCCAAGCAAGGTAATAATGTCATTAAGACGCAAAGGGCTACTGGGAGTGAAAGAGAATGGGAAGACTTTAGAAGGAACCGGAAATCCAACACTTAACAGGAAACAAGGGATAAACCTCTACTCCTGTCTAATAGACGGGCTATATGCGAACCTAGGTGCCGAAATCAATCATGTACGAAAATTTAAATATCTGGGAAGGAAAATGTGGCATTGAAATTCGATGGCGCATTGGGATAGCGAAAGATGCCTTCGAAAAATTAAGCAAAATCTTAAGAAAAAGGAAAATTTCATTAAAAACAAAGAAATGAGTCCTGGGTGGTTATTTAATATTATTCCTTCTCTATGGTAGTGAATGTTGGATAATCTCCTCAGAGAGGAAGAAATGATTTGAGGCAACAGAAATATGCTTCTACAGAAAGATACTGAGAATATTGTGGACTGAACATGTGAGCAACGACGAAGTGTTAGATAACATGGAAACAAGGACACTTATACTTAAAATCAGGAAGATTTATTGGATACATAATGAGGAAAGAGAGTTTAGAGAATTTGACACTAACAGGACATTTTAAAGGCAAGAGGGTCAGAGGAATGCAGAGAATAATCTGCCTAATGAGTGTGTGTAATTGGTTGGCAGAAAACGGATTAGAGGAGGTAACCAAAAATAAGAAGTTACTAAAAACTACAAAGGTCAGGAAGTTTGGGAGAGCCATGATCGCCCACGTCCTGAAGAGACAGGTCATATGGAAGAAACAGAACACACAGGACATTTACTTTGGTGGTCACACCACAAGCTTATCACTTTTAGGGAAAGTTTTGTCACAGAGCCAATATTGTTAATGTTATAAGATTTTGTCGTAAAATTACTTACTAAAAATACTTTTGTAATTATTTTCAAATAAGCTTTTCAATCTATAATTTATTGTTGAGCTTGTTATTGTTGTGGTTGATGCTGTTTTGTTTAAAAATATTTTGCCTGCAATAAAAACAAAATAAATGGCCGTAATTGTAGTCTTATACTTTATATTTTGTAGATGTTGTCCCGTTTTGGAATGTTATTTGGAGGGGCGGCAAATTCTGGCGGTTCGAACTCTAGGTACGCCGCTGGTCGATGAGCGAGCTAAGTGCCTGTATGTTAATCATATGCCCAAAAGTATAATCCGATCATAAGTGAGTATCTATGCAGATGATAGAACAGTTTGCAGGTGTACCTCCCAAAATGTGAAAAAAAGAAAGAAACTGGTAGCTAATCTCTCTTTTGACCTACACGAGGTGGCTCAATCTGGGAAGGAACTTTGGCTTGTAAAATTCACTACAGCCAAAATAAAACGAGTAACGTTTCACCACCACAGAGTAGACCCCGAACTTTCACCTATTACGATGGATGGGTTTTCTCTCAAGGAGGCTCCGTGTCTTGAACGTGTCACCACACCTGACCTTTAAAATGAAAGTATTGAACGTCTATTGGGATTCAAGCTCGCCTGAGACCTCAAGTGAGAATCATATATACAACCTGTTGCTAAAGACACTGAAAAAAAAAGGTCGGTTCATTGTATGGCACCAGTAAATATCTGACTTATTTTCCACCTTACAACCTCTTTCTCACGGGAGAAACGTCACGTGCCCCACGCTGCTATATCGCTACTTTCATGGCATGTGTGCTGACGAGCTACGTTCCTTAGCCCCACCACACCTGACCTTTAAAACTGATTACCGTCATGCTACGTACATCATCCCCATTCCCTTCGTATTCCAATAGTAATGAGTAAGTTCCATTCGAGCAGCTTCTCAAGAACTGCAGCCTTGCGGAACAATCTCCAGGCAAGATGTCTTCCCAATCATTACAATCTTGAGCTCTTCAAGTCTAGGATTAACCGTTATCTTTCCTGCAAAACCCCATGAACTTCACCTCTTGCCTTGTTTACGCTCATATAATACCACAGAGTTACCATCTGCCTTGAGTAGCTCACGGACTTGTGTGAACATTAATATCAAAAGTACACAAGTGAATAGTCCTGTCGTTTTCGGTCTTTATTAAACTTAGCTTAGATTAGGATTCTCAACCAGGGGGAAATTTCAGGGGGAGAGGGAAATTTTTTAAAACTTTTCTTGGATTTTATTAACATAATTTTGTTTATTGAATTCTAATACCCTGGCGTTCTATTGAACTTTTTGTTTATTGAAGAATACTTCAGTTTATTTATTTAATAATTAGTTATGATTTAAAAAAATCCTGTACATGCATTTAAGTTCAGAAATCCATCAAAATTTCCTCTTATTAAATTTGTAAAACTCCTCTATAAAAATAATCCCTGTAAATGTATACGTACTAATAGGGAAAAGAATGAAGATTTTCAATAATATATGCATATTATTTGGAATGACCTTTTAAGTCAGACAATATTGGAAAGGGGGCGGGAAATGACATCCTGACTTATGGTGAAAAAAGGGTTCATCCGGCAAAATAGATTGAGAATCAATGATCTATATTGTAGATATTCTGGATGCTTACTTTAGTTTACTACCCAAAGTTTTCGAGTTATAATCCTCTTTAGACTTTGCCGGGAAAATTACCTGATGTGTTTCGATTCATCTCTTGGCAGTGAAATGACAGTGTCCGAAATATCAGTGAAATATTTCATCAGCTGGTTGAGGATTATCACTTCTTTCATTAACCTCATCATAATTTTGGAATTGATTACAGCCTTATCCCTCTGAAATACAAGTTTCCATACGATGACCGAATTTTATCAACGTCGACCTAGTCATTACCTAGATGGGTGAACGGGTGCGAATACAAGATTCTGTAAGCTTAGATGTACTGGTTGTGTAATAGATAACGATTCAGAATTGGGTTTTCTTTTTTACTAGTTCTTGTGTTTTTGCCACTACAAAAATAATCCCTGTAAATGTATACGTACTAATAGGGAAAAGAATGAAGATTTTCAATAATATATACATATTATTTGGAATGCCTCTTTTAAGTCAGACAATATTGGAAAGGGGGGGGGGATGACATCCTGACTTAAGGTGAAAAAAAGGGTTCATCGGGCAAAATAGATTGAGAACCACTGTTCCCTGTGGAGGTTTACAAAATGTGGTGTGTGATATGAGTATAAGAGCAGGAAGTAAAGATTATGTGAATATGGAGGAGAGGTAACGATTGACTCTTGACTTGATAAGATCTCGCAATGTGCACAGGTCTTCACAACTGAGAGGTCACACAGGGCTTTCTTTTTGACTAGTTCTTGTGTTTTTGCCACTACAAAAATAATGCCTGTAAATGTATACGTACTAATAGGAAAAAGAATGAAGATTTTCAATAATATATGCATATTATTTGGAATGACCTTTTAAGTTGGACAATATTGGAAAGGGGGGATGACATCCTGGCTTAAGGTGAAAAAAGGGTTCATCGGGCAAAATAGGTTGAGAACCACTGAACTAAATCATTTGAAATAACTTGTTGCCTCTTATCAGGTAGCCTTTTCAGTACATTATGAGCAAAATTGCTCGGGTTTTGTTGAGAAAAAGGATTTGACGAACACCTGAATCTGGATTTCAATCGAGAATGCTCGATGTAAATGTATATGTACTAATGTGTTAAAGAATGAAGATTTTCAATACCGTAATTCCCCATGTATAATACGCATTTTTTTTCGAAAAATCAGGGTTGGGTATTATGCACAGCTACAAAAATTCTTTAAAAAATCACCGTAAAATAAAATAAGAATTATCATAACATTAAATTAGAATAATATTATTCTATGTTTAAAACAATTTTTTTTAAATAAGAGTAGGAAACGCTGGCCGTAATGAAATTAGAGAGGTACACTTTATAGGGTTTGATTACCAAACAAAGGGTGCGTATTATGCACGAGTATAAGAATTTTCCAACACTTTCAGCACAATTTTAGGTGTGCGTATTATGGATAAAGGCGTATTATACATGGGGAAATGCGGTAATTTATACATATTATTTGGAATGCACCTTTTGAGTCTTGGAAATGTAGGTAAATTACATTCTGACTTATCGTAAAAAGGGCGCATTAAACAAAAAAGATTTGAGAACCACTGGCTTCGAGAATCGAACTTAATAACCTCGCAATGGTTTGAGGGACGAGTTTACTGTCCATTGATAATTTACATCACAATGATAAGTGTTTCGTGAAAGAATTGTTCTTTTCAATGTTCTGATTAAAGAAGACTTATTTATCGCTAAGCTAAGCATTCAAAATCCTAGTGATTATCTTTGACTAAAATACCGATTCATTGCAGTTTAGCTACGAAGAAAACTTCTTGATCGATTAACAACACACTTCTATCGATAAATCCCGGTGCATTGTTCACTAAAAAGAAACTAGCTATTGATTGACAGATACAGTAGACTATAATGACAGTTACATCAACATGTATATGTAAATAAAATCGATAGATTAAAGAACCGCCTATTTAGAATGGTTGATTGATTCCTGAATTTGCTGTACTTTATTGTACTTTAGAAACTTTATGAGATGGAGAGTCTAAAAATACAAAAAAAATATCTTGCTTTGTTACACGGATTTATGTTGAAATATGTAAATGGCGTGAAATGGCCAATTCAGTAAGAACCGGTTAGCGTATCGTAAATGTCTGTATCGATAATAAATTCGGATTCGATTGAAGCGCTGAACAGTACGAAAGACACCAGACACGAAAGTATATTATAAAGAGTAAGAGAAAAACAGAAAATTAAGGAGAAAAAAATTGTACTTCACAATTTTGCGATGATTAACATTTGTATTGCGCGTACTTTTATTTTATTTACCGAGTATTTAAAAAAAAAAATGATGGAACATATGAGATTGATGGTTTGTCAAATCCTTATCAGCATTAGAATGTTTTCTTTATGAGTCTTTAAATATATTTTTCAATTATTAATATGCGGTAATTTTATTCTTTTTTACAAAAAGGTAATTTTTGTAAATATCTTGGAAGAGTATTCCAGTATCATATCAAACACACTGCCACCTGAGTGTAAGGGAGATAACTCTATTAAAGCAAAAGCTATCAGACAATGCAGAAAAATATGTAAATACCGTGGTCTATCTATCTATCTATCTATCTATCTATCTATCTATCTATCTATCTATCTATCTATCTCGATAGATAGATAGATAGATAGATAGAGAGAGAGAGAGAGAGAGAGAGAGACAGAGACAGAGACAGAGACAGAGACAGAGACAGAGAGTTTAAAATACAAACTACCTTGGAAATCATTTCGATGAATTGTTCGATGCTCCTGTGAGTCAAGAAACGTCTATCAGTCCCAGTGTCATAACAAATATACTGACACCTGGCGCCAAGGGAGATAACTTTTATGAGACAAAGTATTACTGACATTGCTGAAAAATATACAAATACACGTGTTATATATATATATATATATATATATATATATATATATATATATATATATATATATATAGAGAGAGAGAGAGAGAGAGAGAGAGAGATAGATAGAGAGAGATCCTGAAAATATCAGTTTATATTGGAAATCATCCGTTCGGTGTTCCCGCGAGTCAAGAAGCGATAATCAACACCTTAACTCTGTAATTTTGTTCACGGTGTCATTCCTTGCTCACAATCCCCATCTAGGACATCATATGTTTTGAAATTGACGACTATAACCGCCGGGCAAATAACAATTAGTTATCCAAGCAGACATCCGGGAGTCTTTTTTTTTGTTTGTTTTTGCAACATTGCTTTGTGTAATTATACGTCAGTGTTGAAAACTACCGGGATGCTCGCGTTATTCAGAGTGGAATATAGCATCCTCAGTGGTGATAGAATCGAACCGATGGCCTGAGGACATATGTTAAATTCCATACGCGGAACACAGCTTTCTGTCAACCTTAACTGTAAGATATAAATCCAATAATCTCCGATGAAAAACGGTTTGTTTACGATATTAATAAATATCCCCCTAGATATAATCCACCACCCTAAATATGATTATACACTGCAAAACTTAAATATGTTTCTAAATGATGAAATATTCCCACTTACCATATATGCTATGAATTACTTTCGGACCATAACGATGTGCGTTTTTGTAATGGTTAACGGTCCGGTAGAAGAAATCAGAGGGTCAGACTATTCCTCGAAACTAAATAAAATACGTACCAGTAGTTAATATTTACAGGCATAGAATTTTACAAAAATGCACTATCACTTCAGGGTCTAGACCTGGGCATTTTGACGTGGTGTAATGGTAAGTTTGTTTAGCTTGATCAGTTATGAGTGAATAGTGAGTTCGATCCACACTGGGTGCCCAACATTTTCGGTCTTGCCACATCTAAGCTAAGTTCAGAAAACCAATGGACACTTTGACGTGGTGTAAAGGGTAGCAAATTTGTCTCTGTAGATCAATTACAACTGAATAGTGAGTGTGATAGTCAATGGGTGCCCAGTACTTTCGGCCTTCTGCCACATCTAATCAACGCTTATAAAATCACCACTTCGGGACGTAGATGATCCGCGGTTTTCTTTTCTTTGTTATTTATAAATGTTCATGATTTCTTCATGGTTTTGAATTCTTAGTAGTTCTTCTCCTAGACTGGCTTCCAACCAAGGCTAGAAAGCTCAGCCTAACCTGCTTATTTAACCTATCGCCGGAGGGAGAATTAATGCCTTTTCCAAAGCCATTACAGAAGGGTGAAGGCAACAGATCAAGACGGAGAAAATTTGCAACAGACGAGGGCCGAACTTGGACTCTGTTCGTCGATGACACTTTACGCGCCAGTATCCTCTACGCTACCCGTCCTCGTATAGTATATGTAACGAATGCCGGTATTATTTACGCATGAGTCGGCACTTCTGTCAACGAATCAAAGTGTCTCTACCCAGGCAATTTAACTTATGATTAGTAAAGTATCTGTGCTTTCTGTGTAAGTGTTGCACACGCACACACATAAACACACATAATATGCATTGCCATCAACTGTCTTTCTGTTGATTTCAATACGACGACAGCATTAGGAAAAATAAGGGCGAGGACAAAAGGTGAAAGAAGACGGAGAGATATAAGGTAAGTAAGAAAGCTAGAGAAAAGAGAAAGAAAAGCGAGTGAAAGACAAGAAAGATAGGCTGACTTACTGAGTGGAGTTTTAGTACCCCTTTCTCGGCTTTAATTCATATGATATCTTTTGGATGCACAAGTTGTGTTTAAACGTAGGTAGATAATGCGGTTTTTATATATATAGATAAATATTCAAGTCATGGTTACTGGCTCGAATTGAGGAATCGGAGAGACGAGTTCAAATACCAGCCGAGTTCATTCAATTACGTGCTTATACCGCTGGGAAATGCATGAATCCATTTCTTCTCAAAGAGATGAGAGGTCTCAGGACATACTGGGTGGCCACAAGTCTAGGAGAAAGGAATTCTGTATTGAAAGTAGACCCTGTCTAGAATATATATATATATATATATATATATATATATATATATATATATATATATATCAGAATATTTCATTGAAACACAGTCAATCACCATGACGTTTTGATCGCTATATCCGCATTTTATAAATCTACATCCGACACTGAGAACTCTTTTCCTATTTTCCTATTAATATAGCAAATTTATAAACACACACACACACACACACACACACACACACACACACACACACACACACACACACACACACACATATATATATATATATATATGTTTGTATATATTTGAAATTATTAGGAGAATTTGATAATTATATTCATATTTAAGTCATTCATTGAGTCTACAGAATGCAGAAATTACTGGATGGCGCTATATTGAGTCTGATTTACTACCTCTACATCGCAGAGGCCGTTTGGAACAGTTGGTATAGTGTTTGCTTCACGACATAATTGTCAGTGTTTCAATTCTCCGTAGTGGATGCGCGCTGCTGATGAGTCCCAAATATAGGATGAAACGGCCGTCCAGTCCATTCTGTAGAGATTTCAGACTCGATGAATCACTCTCTTTATGTATATATATATATTTCAGTCCTGTTGAGTGAGGGCGAAACCGGTCGGCTGGGTAATTTTTTCCCCTTTTAATCATGAATGGTAAGGCTTGTCTTGCCCATTTGACTTCCATAATATATATATATATATATATATATATATATATATATATATATATATATATATATATATATATATATATATATATATATATATATATATATATATATATATATATATATATATATATATAATTTGGGTAAATGATGCCGACAGAGTTTTACATTAAATGGGAAAAAAAGTTCATGAAAGCATAGTGTTTCGAAAAAATATCCGATAATGCATTTCGTCCATTTTAGGCTTCATCAGATCGAAGACGAAATTTCTGTAGCGGTCTTTTGTAGTAAGCGAATAAATCACCGATGGGTCTGATGTAATAATTTAGCGTTGGCTGTAATACACGTATATACAATCCATTGCTTAATGGGATTCTATTGCTCCAGTATGTACTTAACTACTTTTACATGCTTGATCTTTACAAGTGCCTAATTAGACACGTAGATTCCAACAGGGTGGGGGAGGGCAATTTGATTTTAAAGGTGTGCATGCAGAGAATGAGTTATTAACAGTGATTTTTTTCGAGTGAGTTTATGTGTACGTGCGTGTTACGATGTATACAGGTTGTGCATATATAAAATATTTGTTTGTTTGTATGTACATCTGTAATTACGTATGTACTGTATAATACATACATATATACATATATATATATATATGTGTGTGTGTGTGTGTGTGTGTGTGTGTGTGTGTGTGTGTGTGTGTGTTGAGAATTTGGGTAAATGATCCCGACAGAATTATAAATTAAATGACAATTGTAAAAAAAAAACGTTCATGAAAGTATAGTGTTTCGAAAAAATATCCGATAATGCATTTCGCCCATTTTAGGCTTCATCATATATATTAATTACTTCATTCCAAGCAAAGCAATAATGTCGATATTCAACCCTTTTTTCTATAATTATAGCAATATATATATATATATATATATATATATATATATATATATATATATACACACATATATATATATATATATATATATATATATATATATATATATATATATATATACATACATATATATATATAAGCAGTATATTTCATGCATGAACGCAATCGTCAGGCCGTTTGGGTGGAAGCGTAGCCCGACTATTAATGCTTCACATTGGGCAATTTTGAGAAGGAAGGCAACAGTTATTGTAATATTCTGACATCTACTGTGTAGGACTAATTATCGGTTGGAAATTTATTATTTCTTGATTTTGTGAAGTTTATTATTTGTTATTAATTCTCTAGGTCATTAAGGAATGGGACATAAGTTTAAGGTTTATATTTAAGTCATTCAGTGATGAGTGATTGTTATCCGTTTCTTTAGTATTTTATTTATTCTTTTATTAGTTAATATTAAATATTATGATTAAATTTATACAGCTTTTGAACAGCCTATTTAAATCAATGCTGATACGTATATTCACATATTTATATAGACTCTGTCTCTGACATTGACCCTTTTTCTACCATGTATATAGCATACCTTAAAGACTATATTTCATCGGATTTAGAGAAAACTGATTTTGAAACAGAACATAAATAGAATAATCTATTGGCATAGTGCTAGTGTAGAACTAATGGCAAACACCTGAAGAAGGCTAGATTGCACGACGCCCGAAACGTTGTGATAGTAACAACAAATATATTAGTCATACAGCATAGTAATTCAAATAATGGTAACGCTTCATCCCATAAATTATGACAGAAATTAGTCCTATTGATGTATAACTTGCCAATATTAATAAAATTGGTATTCCATTGAGACCTACAGTCAGCTGTTGGGGTTCAGCGTGCCACCAGATGACCAGATGCCTGGCAGATATATTCGACTCATCATTAATTCTTTTTTGTCAAAAGCCAGGAAACAATAATCGTGTGACTCATAAAAATAACTGAAAGTAAGAACAAAGATAGTATATTGGAAATAAAAAGATGTCTTTTGACAAGAATATCATGTGGAACCCATATATGCGATCTAGAGATGCTGGGAAAATGGTCGGTTCATTGTACCACTCCAGTAAGTATCTGACTCGTCCTGTTATACTCTATCTTTACAAGAGCCAGATCAGACCATATCTGATCTGGAGCTGCACAGTCCTCATTTGCTTGTTTTGAGTTCAAAAGCGTAATCATTGGTGATGAAGTATTATCCATCCTACAACCCCTTTCCCGCAGACGAAACGTCACAAGCTTCTCGCTGCTCTATCGTTATTTTCATCGCATGTGTTATGACAAGATACTTTCCTTAGACCCACCACCGCTGACTTTTACAACCTGGACCCGCTATGCCACATGCGCAAGGGTGAATCATCTCTATTCCCTTCGCATTCCTATAGTAAGAAATAAGTTCCATCCAAACTGTTTCTTGCCAAGTGCTGCTTTGTGCAACAGTCACCCGGCAGGATGTTTTCCCAATAACTAAAATCTTGACCGCTTCAAGTCTAGGACTACTCTTTATCTCTCCTGCATGACCTTATGAACCTTTACTTAATGCCTTTGCTTACGCTTATATAACACCAGACAGTAACCTCTACATTGAGTGGTTCTTGGGCCTTGCATTGGGTGAAGATTAGGATAAAAGAAGTGTACAAGTGAATAGTTTTTATCAAGTACTTGCCGCTTTCGGTATTTATTAAAATTAACTAAGAGAATCAGACTTAATAAAATCGCAATGGACGAGTTTATTAAGCTTTTCACGTCAAACAAAGCAGGGGTGTCACTAGCACGCAAGGGGTTACAGAGAGTGGGAGCAAGAGGCTTGATAGAGGAAAGGATGAAGGGAAGGACGGGGAATAGATCAAGGCATCTGAAGAAGATGTCGTTTGACATTGGATTTGAATAGTTGGAGATTATAGCTATCAGGAAAGCAAGTAAGAGGAAGGGAGTTCCACAGACGGGAAGTGCGAGACATGAAACTATTGAAGTAGAAGAGATGGTTACATTTAACCGTTTCGACAGTGAAAGGGTGTGATTAAGGTGCCAGCCTAGTAGCACGTTTAAATTCATGCAGTTTGGAAACTCGTGTAAGTAGCTCGTCAGAGCAGTTACCGTGAAAGTATTTGTAGAAAAGACAGAGGGAGGCGACGGCACGTCTGTGAGAGGGCGACTGTAAATGAGATGCCAGATCAGGGTCAACCATATTTGGATTTAACTATTGATAATTTACACCACAATGATGTATTTCGTATTTTATAAAGAATTAACCATTAAAAAAGAATTAACTGTTATCTTTTCTGCATATACACATGAACTTCAAGTCTTGCCCCTTCTTACGCTCATACAATACAATACAATGACCCTCTGACTTGAGTAGCTCTTGAGCCATGTATTGGGTGAATATTAATATAAAAATGCACAGTGAGTCTAGAAAAATAACATGGATTCATGTTATTCTTGAAATACTCACGATGTGATCGAGAAACGTCTTAAGACCCGCCTCGGCAAAGCTTTCGTAATCATAATAATTATTGTGCGTTAAGTTATGGTCAAACTATTATAATGTTTATTGGCTACCAGTTACATTATGATTGTGTTTACCCAGGGTAACGACATGCAATTCAGGATATTAAAATGGCTGCTTGAAAGCGATGGAAATAAAATGGTGAATTTATAACATCAGGTTATTTACTTATATGGGCTTTGTTTGTTTGTATTTGAAAAGCGGCTTCCCGCCAGTTTTACCAATTGTACATTTTGAATGAAAATCAAATGTATTTTTTCCTCTTTCTTGGTGTTTTTTATTTTCAACCATTAACGTCTATGCGCTTTCTGTGTCGTAAAACCCTTTTGATTCCTGAAAGGGCCTGTCATTTCTTATAGGCATAAAATTGTTTCAAAGCTACTCTCGATTTATTTCACAGAAATTGGAAGCGTCAGGAATTAATGACGTTAAGAAGATTTACTGAAGAAAACTAACAAAATAAATATGAAAATGGCAACATATTCTGCCATAACAGTGCGAAACGGTTGGGTTTTAAATATTTTGTTTTAATAATCTCTTATTTAAAATTTTCTTTCTTCTTCAAAGTGATTTCAGGTGTTATATGTAAGTTGTAATTTATGTACATTTGTAGACGAGCAGATTATTAAACAAAGAAATCAAAATTAAGTATTTCGTATATAATCTTCTCTTTCATCTATGTGCCATGTACTTTCAGGAGGTTAACGATCATGGCTCTCCACCTATACTTTGTAGCTCTTAATAAATTTTGTCTTTTTGTTATTTCTTCTAAACCTTGCTCGACAATCCATTTACTCAAGCTTGCTGGTCAGGTTACCGTCCTCTGTCCCTCTTCCCTTCAATCGGTCTTCTGAGTATCAAATTTTCGAAGTTAAGTGTTCTTTTTGTTTCCTCTTTTTCTAAAACTTCGTCGTTGCTCACATGTTCGGATAATGGTATTCTTTCTGTGGAACCACATTACTCTTGCTGCTAGACTCTTTATTTCTGAGGAGATTGTTCAGCATTCACTGTCATATAAGAGGAATTATATTACATAACAGTTTAGTACCATTTTCTTTGTTTCTAACGAAACCTTCCTGTTTCTTAATATTTTGCTTATCTTCTGGAAGGCATTTTTAGCTATCCAAATGTTCCTTCGGATTTCAGTGTCGCACTTTTCGTCTTCTGTTTCCAGATATTAAAATTGTTGTACTTGTTTGATTTTGGTTTCTCCATTTTGTAACTTTCTGAGATAAGTAATTGTCACTATACTTGTCGTATTTTAGACTATTGTTCTCATTTTGATTAATGTTGATCAGGCATGGCCAACCTTTTCCGAGGAGTGGGCCACGTGACATATGGTTCATCACAAGGCGGGACTCACTGCTAAAAAGATGTAAGGTCATTTTTTGGAGGATCTGCCTCAATTATTTTCACTACGTTCGCTTATGTTTTATGTCAACCACAATTCTTATCTTGTGAATATTTTGCCTTATTACTGTTGCTTTGCCTTATTACTTATTAATTTACCTTGCATATATTGTTTGTTTGCTTTATATGATTTTTTGCCCTTTTCTTTTTCTTGTTCTGTCACTTGTTTTATATTTAACCATGGCCACTCTCTTTACACGGATCCGTCTTTGGAATTTGTCAAGAACCTTGAAATGAATAGAAGGAGCACCTAACCAGATATGGCAACAGTCTTCAATGCACGGATGGATGGTAGATTTGTAAATGTGCAAGATGGATTCCGACGAGAAACATTTTCTGGCATCACACAGTGACCCAACTTTCCTTGCATTAGATGATTTATGTTTATTCTGATTAAAGATACGAATTATTCAAACAAGACGAACTTCTTGACCACGCCGTGGAATGTTCTTAACGTTGCAATTCAAATTCAATCATGAAATTCAAATATACGCTAATCGCATGTGACGTCATGTCTAGCACGGTTTAACAGATCATGTCCACCAAAGTGACAATATTCAGTTCTTCATAATGAGTGAGACGGCGGAATGGTAATTGTAATGGTGAGATTAACCGTTTCCATGCAGAGAACATTCGGTATTATTTGGGTGAAAATTCAGCATTACTGTCGGTTGAAATACTTTCACGGTAATTGCTCCGAGGAGCTGCTTTCGCTTGTCCCTAGGCCTCATGAATTTAAACGTCCTATGAGGCTGGCATCCCGTTCCCACCCCTTCACCGTTGAAACTGTTAGATGTAGACGTCTCTTCTACTCCAATAGCTTCATGTCTCGCACATCTCGCCTATGGAACTCCCTTCCCTATTACTGTTTCCCCGACAAATACAATCTCCAACGGTTTAAGTGTAGCGTCAATCGACATCTCCAGTTGCCTTGATCTATCCACTTCCCTTCTCCACATCCTTTCACCTTTCATTTCTATCTGCTCTCGCTCCAAATCTTCTGTAACCCCCTTGCCTTGATCGATCCACTGTCTTTCTCTTTCTCCACATCCTCTCCTTTACCACTCCTATCTGCTCTTCCTCCAACCCTTCTATAACCCCTTGCGTGATAGTGGCCTCTAGCCTTGCTTGGGGTGATACGCTTAAAAAAATACGTTTCTCAAGTCCAGTGAACTGTTATCATTCTTTCTAGTATTGATGAGAATTTCCTTCATATCATGTTGTTTCAGGGAGTGTAGGAAGTCAACATATTGATTATGTCATTATTTCTCTCGGTGTTATAAGTGCTATTAATTTTAGTTCTTGCAGCTGTTGGAAGTCTTCAAGTGACGTGGTTTTTGTTATTTGGTAAAGTTATTTGTTTGTGAATATGTAGCACCATTCTATGAGATCTGATGAAGGACAGTTCTCTTCAAGACCCACATGATTTATTCGTTTGAAACCATTTTATAACCATTGATCTTAGAAAACGGTTCTATTTAGCTGATAGAATCTGGATCTCAATGAAATTTAAGAACATGACTCGACTTTTTAACGGAAGACTTTAAAGGGCGAAAAAAGAAAGAGTATAATGAAAATGTGTCTTAAGAAAGAAAGAAACGAAATGAAATGACTAAGAGAGATAGATAGATACAACATCTTATTTGAAAACTGAAAAAATACAATAACATATTAAACGGAAATATATTTTTGTTTGAAAATCTGTTTCATATATATTGTTTACGATTTGTTGTATTTATAGTAATTTGCTAATCGTAGCTTAGATGTAGCACAAATTAGAAAGCATTCAGCGAGGATCGAACTCACTACTCAGTTTGTTCAGATCTATCTATCTATCTATCTATCTATCTATCTATCTAGAAAGAAAGAAACAGATATATAATATAACTATACACTATTTATATGTATGTATGCTAAAAGGAGATGTGAAGATATAGATCTGCGTTGTAGAATATATTCCTGTACAGAAAAAAAAACAAACATTTGTATGTTTCTCTGCCCACACATGATTTGTGGAGAAGGAGGAAGAATTGAGATCAAATATCTCAATATTCCAATTAGTGTCTTAATATATTTTTCAGAGGAACCACTTTTGACGCATGTATCAATCAGTGAATATACTGATGCATCTTTACATTTTTTAACGCATCAGAGAAAGAATAAAACCATATTTGTTCATATGTTTGATGCAAACTGTTTAAATCAATTTTTCTTTCTTTGTTTTTTGGTTTCTTTGGTTCTTAATTCTCTTTTTCCTTCATTTCTTGGTATCTATCTATCTATCTATCTATCTATCTATCTATCTATCTATCTATCTATCTATCGATCTATCTATCTATCTATCTCAAACAGTTATCTATCTATCTATCTATCTATCTATCTATCTATCTATCTATCTATCTATCTCAAACAGTTATCTATCTATCTATCTATCTATCTATCTATCTCAAACAGTTATCTATCTATCTATCTATCTATCTATCTATCTATCTATCTATCTATCTATCTATCTCAAACAGTTATCTATCTATCTATCTATCTATTTATCTATCTATCTATCTCAAACAGTTATCTATCTATCTATCTATCTATCTATCTATCTATCTATCTATCTATCTATCTATCTATCTATCTATCTATCTCAAACAGTTATCTATCTATCTATCTATCTATCTATCTATCTATCTATCTATCTATCTATCTATCTATCTATCTTAGTCATTTCGTTTCGTTTCTTTCATTCTTTCTTTCTTTCTTAAGACACATTTTCATTATACTCTTTCTTTTTTCGTCCTTTAAAGTATCTATTTATTATAGCGTTTTTTAAAATTTTTCTCTTTCATTCTAATATTTCTAAATGAATTTCTAATATTTTTTCTTAAAACAGCTTTTATCAAGTTCACTAACTGTTATCGATCTTTCTAGTATTGATCATTATTTCCTTAATAATAATTTTTTCGTTGTAAATAATATTTTCTTTATTAAGTCACTTGTATGCGCGTATGCTGCGAATGAATGAAAGAGAAGGAAGAAAGAGAGAATGAAGCAAGAAGGAAAAGATAGAAAGAAAAAGAATGAAATGAAAAAAAAGTAAAGAAAGAAATAAACAAAAGTAAAAAAGTAAGAAAAGAAAGAAAGTTAGAAAAGAAAGAAATATTAGAAACATGTAGTACGGATCATGTCCTATACTCTGATCTTCAGAGAAATAAATAAAGGAAGAAATAAAGAAAGAAGAAAGAAATGGAAAAAAAGAAAGAAAAGAAGAGAAAAGTAAAGAAAGAGAGAAATGACGGAAAATAAATAAAGAAAGAAAGAAAGAAAGGAAAGAAAAAGAGAAAAGAAAAGAAAGAATTAAAATAAAACAAAAATAAAAAAGAGAGAAAATGAAAGAACTGAAAAGAAAAGAAAAAATGAAAAAAAAACATTAGAATAGAGAAGGAAATAATGAAAAGAAATGAAAGAAAGAAAGAGGGGAAAAGACACAACTGAAAGAAAAGAAAATAAATGAAAGAAAGAATAAAGAAAAAAGAAAGAAAAATAGAAAAGAACGACAGAAAAAAAGAAAAGAATAAAAGAAGACAAAAGGAAGAGAAAGAAAATAAAGAAAGAGAAAAGAAAAGAGAGAAATGAAAGAAAAGAAAGTAGGAAAAGAAAGAAAAAGATAGAATGAAACAAAAAAGAAAAAGAAAGAAAGAGAAAATAAATAAAGAAAGAAATAGAAAAAATAAATAAAGAAGTAATAACAGAAAATAAATATTAAATAAATAAAGAAAGAAAGAAAGAAAGAAAGAAAGAAAGAAAAAAAAAGAGAAAAGAAATGAAAAGAACGGAGTAAAAAAGAACACACAAAAAAAAGAGAGAAAGGAAAGAAAAGAAAGAAAGAAAGAAAAAAGAAAGAAAGGAAAGGAAAGAAATTAAGAAAGAAAGGAAAGGCAAGAAAATAAAAAAGAAAGAAATAGTAAGAAAAGATAGTTGGATATCAATTCGATAAAGTAATAGTAATGGTCAGGGTGAGATGGCCGTTTCCATAAAGGAAATATTCGGCATCCATTGGCTGAAGAGTTAGCTTTATTACCGGTTGAAATTTATACAATCTTTCTCGTAAAACAGGTTTTCCAGGAAAATAGCTGTCTCAAGTCTACTAAATGTTATCGATCTTTCTAGTAGTGATAACCGTTTGCTTCCTAATCATTTGTTAACATCCACCTTTATTAAGTATCTCTAATGCACAAGCCGGTAGACGTCATTCACACTGTTTAAAAAAGGACGTCTATTCAAACATGGGTAGCCACTAAAAATAAAGTTTAGAATAATAAGAAGTAATGTCGTATTAAAAATAAAATCAATAATTTTTGCCTTGAAATGACTTCCTTTACATTTCGGATAAGAAAATAACAGCCGGCATTGATATTGTCATTTAAGCTGATATAGGTTTTGCAGAAGCTCTGTACGAAAGGGTGTAGATTCATTTATAAGGTAGTGTAAAAAGGGAACATCTTGATTATATCATTATTTTTTCTTCTCGTCCACACGTTTTCATGCAGGAAATATTCGGTATTCATTAAGAATTAGATTTAGTTGTTGATACTGTTGGAAGTTTTCAACTGAAGCGTACTTTCTTATTTGTTAAAGCTTTTCATTTGTGATTTCGTAGCATCAGTTTATAATAGAGTTTCTCAACCTTTTTAGCCTTGTAGAACCTTTGAAATAGTTTTTATATCTCACGGAAGCCCTGCGTAAAAATGATTCATATGTATCTCCTTTATAATTTTCTCGTAGTTCGCGTGGTCAGCATAATATATGCACGTTCGTCCTGTACTTAAGTGAATCACTGAATGATACACGAATCCGTCACGTACAGGTCCTGTCCACTGACCAATGAAGGCGGTTTCACACTGACGCCTCACAGACGTCATTAAATACATTCCCTATGATTACAATTTTAAATAATACAGGGTGACCCCAAAAAACCGGAACTTTTTAACAATCCAATAAAACCAAGAGTGATGGAAGAAAAATATTTAATTCATAGTAATTGAAACCTTAAAACATGCCATTTAAGAAACAATGATGGATTTTCATTTTTTTTAAAATTACGTCCTGTAGATGGCGTCTTCCTGTACAAATGCATTCTTGAAATCTGCTGTTGAGATTCCTCATTGACTGCTTCAACATCTCAGCTGGGATACTGTGAATTTCATTCTCGTTACTAAAATGGCGAAATGTTTACTTGCTCAAGGTCACTGTGTCGCAGTGTTGCCACTTGCTCATGTCTGGCAATACGCACTTCAAAAATTCCCGTTTTTTTGGGTCACCCTATATAAGAGGTTGAAGCCTTTATTACATTAACCAAGGATTTTACAACAATTTGCCTTACATCATCATCATTTCTTCAGTTAGCGCATTTTTGATGCTGTAGTCACCGCTCCTCCTGTTGTAATCGCGGAACTACATGGCCTCTACTACGGGAGGTTTAGAGGAGCGTAGAATCACCTCTTAATTGCTATTGTTCCCAGGTCCACTCTGATCTGGGGTGATAGCACCTGTTAGGGGTCCAAGCTATGAGCAAATAGTGAACCTTCAAACAAAACCCTATGAAAGTATAAAAATACATTTTTATAGTAAAAATACCAGCAGTGTACTTTTATATAAACATCTACCAACAATACGCGCATACTAACAAATCGGAGCGACTTTGTCCAAATCTGTTTAAAATAACACGAAACAACCAAAATGAAAGAACATTTTCATGACTTTAACCTATATCATATCCGACAATTCCTTAAATCAAACTGTATTCCAAAATATAACTTAAACAAAGCTACAACATAAAACACACATCACCAACTCTAGTAATTATGCCCACATGAACACGTATATGCAGAAAAGCTGAGTATCCTCTACCATGTATTCAACTGTGAAAGCAGAATAACATATATTTTTATTACTTCTAAGCTCCCTAGAAAATTAATTTTCGGCATTAAATGACCCATATGGATTTGATATGCCGTTAAACAGATAAATCAACCAATCATGTAACTGTGGTTCATCATGGCATTCAAGGTAGAATAGTACAATGGTTTGCCAGTTCCTTTTGCACCGGGGATGTTGAAGTTACATCGTCCCTCCTCTCAGATGTTCTTCCGATGACTGGTAAAGCTGTACCTATACCCAGGCTGGTGACTGGCCGATGGCCGCAGGTTTGTTGGGAGAGAGGCATTCCGATTACTGGTCAGATCAGGAAACCATTCTGAATACCCTCACACAGTTCAGCCGACAGGTCGATGTTGTTGACCAGGGTGTGGCCGTCGTAGTGTCCGTGCGACATCTTGGAGCCTTGTGTATATGTTGGGTGTAGGTTGTGGATCAGCACAGTTACGCATCCCAATTTACTTGGTTAAAGTAGGATCGATAGGTTCTCTACAAAGGTACTAACACTGACGATGCACCCCATATACCCATATATCATAAAATGTTATACTGTAGAACTAAATGATAGAGGAGAAAGTGAATAAATGACCAATTGGTAAATCCACTCACCTGTAACTACTTTACCTGTCCTGACAGAAGTGTCAGTGAAAGGCTGTTATCGACATTGTTACATTTGCCCTTCTTTACGGCAGCGAATGCTGGACGATTTCTTCAAGGATGAAGAAGAGACTGGAGGCGACGGAGATGTGGTTCTGCAGAAGGATGCTGAGGATTTCTTGAGCCGAGCGTGTGAGCAACAGTGAAGTTTTGGAGAGGATGCAAACAAGGAGGAGGCTCATGCTTAACATCAGGAAGAGGCAGCTGAAATTTCTGGGACGCATAATTAGGAAGGCGGATCTTGAGGATCTGATACTCATGGGTCGAATAGAGGGAAAGAGAGACACGTGAAAGCAGCGCGTGGCATATCTGGCGGGCTTGAGCAGGTGGATAACAGAACGTGGTTTGGGGGAGATAGCAGAGGGAAGGAACTTGTTGAGAGCTGCAAGGGATAGAGGGAGGTGGAAAGCCATGATCGCCTACCAGGAGGCACGGTGGAGTAATGGATAACGGCTCGGATTGAGGAATCGTAGAGCCGAGTTCGAATTCCAGTCGAATCCGTTACATTCACTTACGTGCTAACACCCTTGGGAAAGGTGTGAATCCTCTTCTTCTCCCTGCAACTATAGGTAAATAGCAGGACAGACTGGGTTCTATAGCCTTGGATGGCAACTGGTCTAGGAGAAGGTCAACTCTGAATTCAAAAGCATTCGGCGTCTGCACCGGTTACTCCTGCGTTATTCCTCCCTCCACTGGGATAGCACGCGAGGTGTAGGGACCGCGTGTGATGTTCAAACTCCCTTGTTACTCCGTTTCAAGAATTCACCGCCGTTGGAATCAGGAATGGCTGTCGCTCGTTCCAGCATTGGCGACGGATCGCCGTGCTTGGTCGGCCTTCGTTCAGGACGCGGTGAATTCCTTGAAAGGAGCCGGCTTAACCGATCCAGGGTGAATGCCGCAACATACATACACATATACCATGATCGCCTACGTGCAGAAAGGACATAGCACATAAAAAGAAAGAAAGACTCTTTGAAAAGAATAAACCAGTTTAAAAGTAAGGATCATCGTTCTATTCAGATGACGGTATAACATTTGTTTAAGCTAAATCCCGGGTAAAATATTATGTGTAAAAGTTTGCAGAGAAAACTGACTTTTCGTCAGTGTCTTTAGTTTTCAAAGAAGACTGCTGGAAAATGTTTCCCATAACTAATGCATAACTTAAAAACAATATTAAGTTGAAATGCTGGTCGAGCTTTCATAAAAATACACGATGTTAATTTTAAAAAGGAATATAAATTGTGGATATTTTTTCTAAGATTGATCTTACGTCAGTTTAATGTTTTGATTCTATCTCATATTACAGGTTTTTGTGGTTTTATTTATTCAATGTCTTCCTTCAGTTCATTTTCATTTTATTGCCATTTCAATCTTTCTTAGATTTCATTCTAATATTTTCTTCTTGCTTTCTCTTTGATTTATAAAATGTTTATTTATAACGCATTGGGCATTTTCTAAATTTCTTTCTTATTTTTAGTTTTTTTTTTTAAATCTTTCCATTTATTTTATTCACTTCGCTTCTGTTTTCGTTTATTTATTGTCTATTTCTCCAGATTCTGTTCTTTTAGATTTTTCTTTTATTCTATTTCGTATTCTTTTTCAAAGACATTGTTTCTTTGTTTCTTTCCTTCTTTATTCCTTTCTTATTGTAATATATATATATATATATATATATATATATATATATATATATATATATATATATATATACACTCACACACACACACAGATACATACATATATATATCTATATATAACGTCTTTTCTTATTCTTATTTATACAACGGTCTATTATAATCCCTTCCTTTCCTTCATTCATTCATTTATTCCTTTTTTCTTTACTACTTTCTTTAACCCTTTCTTTATTTTCTTCTTGAGATAATCTTTTTATATATTTTTATAACATATTCTTATTTGCACATCCTTTTACTATAATTCTTTCTTTCTTCCTTTCTTTCTTTCTTTCTTTCTGTCCCTTTGGTAAAGCTTTTTATATGTTTTTATAGATTACTTTCTTTGCCTTATTTATGCATCGATCTATTATAATACCTTCCTTCCTTCTTTCCTTCCTTCTTTCCTTCCTTCCTTCTTTCCTTCTTTCCTTCCTTCCTTCTTTCCTTCCTTCTTTCCTACCTTCCTTCCTTCCTTCCATCCTTCCTTCCTTCCTTTTCTTTGTTATTTTAAACCATTAATCTTTACGACATCTTACTCAAACAGTTCTTTCTTTCTTTCTTTCTTTCTTTCTTTCTTTCTTTCTTTCTTTCTTTCTTTCTTTCTTTCTTTCTGTCCCTTTGGTAAAGCTTTTTATGTTTTTATAGATTACTTTCTTTGTCTTATTTATGCATCGATCTATTATAATACCTTCCTTCCTTCCTTCCTTCCTTCCTTCCTTCCTTCCTTCCTTCCTTCCTTCCTTCCTTCCTTCCTTTTCTTTGTTACTTTAAACCATTAATCTTTTCGACATCTTACTCAAACAGTTCTTTCTTTCTTTCTTTCTTTCTTTCTTTTTCTTTGCGAAAGTCTTTTTTGCATTGTTTATAAGCTCCTCTCTTTTCCATATTTGCACAAAGATCTATTATAATTACTTCCTCCCGTCTTTAGTCTTATCATCTTTTCCCCCTCTTTCTTTCTTTCTTTCTTTCTTTCTTTCTTTCTTTCTTTCTTTCACATTCCATTCGTGCTTAATTCTACTCTTTTCTTGAATACTTTCTTTTGCCTCACTGCATTTTGTCTGCATGCTTCCCGCCCTAACAGGAATCGCCAATAGAAGAAAACAATTTTTATTCATTTTCCCGCCAAAATGAACCGCGCACAACAATTTGCCGATCATTTACGCGCAGAATAAATTGACTATTTGAAAATTTCTTTCCGTGTTTTCACTAAATACAAATTTTTTTTTGCCGCTTCAGAAATGAGGGACCGGGAGGAAGTCGTGTGGCGGTGATGCCGACCATAATTGTTTTCTCTGACATTTTACGTTTCAGCAAACTGAAATGTATGCACGAGCAATTACCAATTTTTCTCCTGTATTGCAGGTTTCAAAACTTTCCTCCAACTTACTTTCTTTAAAAAGCTTAATGTATGCATGCACATTCGTTTACGCATGTTTACTTTTCATGAATTTTTTTTATATTGCCGCAATACATTCCGTATCTACATGCATCCAAAAGTATTGTTTGTATGTATGTAAAGCCATTGTTTGGTCTTTACCTTTTATGCGACGCGCCTTTTCGAGACATAAGTGATTATGTCCACAACTTCATATGCTTTGAAGTTGTAAGCAATATTTTCCCTCTTATTATTCCTTTCAATGTTCTGTCATTCATATACACAAGCTCATTAGGTAGGTTACTCGCTGTTTCCCTCTGCTTTCAATATGTCATGTGAGTGTCAAATTCTCCAAGCATTTTTTCCTCATTATGTGTCCTACAGAGTTTGTCTCTTTCTGATTCTGTGTACAAGTATCCTTTTTGTTTCTATTTTCTTTCAAACTTCCCCATTACTCATATGTTCATTCCATTGTATTTCCAGCATCCTTCTCTAGAACCATGTCTCTGTTTCCTTAAGTCTCCTATGAGGAGATTGTCCAGAATTCGCTACTATATAGGAGGACCAATATCACATCATAGTTCAACACTTTTCTGTGTTTTTAATGTAATTTTTTGTTTCTTAATACTTTGCTTGGTTTCTGGAAGGCATCTTTCACTATCCCAATACGCCTTAAGATTTTGGTGTCACATTTTCTGTTCTCTACTAAAACACTTCTCATATATTTAAATTTTCGTACTTGCTTTATTTTGACATCTACAATTCGTAGTTCGTTTCTTTGATTTATTTATTTTGCTGTCACCCACGCATTCTTTCTTCTTACAGTTTATGTTTTTTATTTATTACTTTCCTTTACTATATTCTCTAGGAGATATGCGGGTTTACTTTATGTGTCAGCTATCAAGATTGTGTAATCTGCATATCTTATGTCGTTAAGATTTTGTTCGTGAATAATAAATCCTAGTAGGACTTCTAGTTCTCTGAGGATTGCCTCGATGTAAAGCCTGAATAAATCTGGCGAGAAGTCATTTCAGTAAGTGGCTCAGTAAAGACGGATAGACTAAAGTGCAGCATAAACTCTTCCTCCATTGAAAGGGAAAACATTCAGCAAGTGTTTGGTAGCATTACATTGCAGTGGTTTATCATTAGCTAGAACCAATTATTTTTTTTTGCTGAATAATTCTGTGGTTGGTCTATCAAGAGTTTAAAATAATTATCATACTCATAGCTTGTTAACCCTAGAACACTAACCATGGGTATATAGTACCCAGCGCAAATTTTCCTATTTTTAATTACAATTTTCAGTACCTGATTTTCTTACCTAAATAATATGTTTTTCAGTTCCTATTAATCTTAACTCAAAGTACAAAGTTTGAAGTGCCTGCATGTAAAATATTTCAAATAAAGATTTATATTTAATTTTTTTGTTGATATTTTCAAAATCGGGTATGATATACCCATGGTTAGTAGTGGTGTAACTTTAATTGATGGTTAGTGTTCTAGGGTTAAGATCCGACGGAGAAACAGTAGTTCATAATCGGAAAGTGGAAAAGCGACACCTATGTGAGAAAAACAAAACATGTAGAACAATAATAAAAAACAGCATCAACGAATAGACAAAAAGCTGGATATAATATTTGCAGAGTATTCGTAGAATGATGAATTTGATATTTTCAAGTTGTTCATAGAAATTGTTTCTATCTTTTTATGAAGACCCAATGGCTTATGTTGTCGTATAATAAGATCTCTACTTACCTCTTATATTTTCTCCATTTACTATTAGCATTCAACTAGACGATTTGGTTTAGCTTGCTTAACGGCATATCAATTCCTTATGGGTCATTTATTTCCAAAATTTAATTTTCTTGAGAACTTTGGTAATTTCTTCTTACCATTAAAAATCTATTGCTGGAATTTTATTTTATTTACTATTAAAATCTGTTTTTTGAATTTTTTTTTAACTATAAATATGTATTTTTATACTTTCATAGTGTTTCGATCCCAGTTTGGGTGTTCACTATTTTCCGATAGCTGGGGCCCTAACAACAACACCGAGTCAGGGTGAACCTGGGAATAACATCAATTAAGAGCTTTTTCACGCTCCTCAAAACCGCCAATCTCCAGATCAGATGCCTTGTTGCCGGATGTAGTTTATCGTCATACCCAGGACAATCAGCTAGAAGAGATCGAGGATGTGGTTTAGGAGAAAGTATGGTAAGTGTATGCATTCGCTTTGATTACATGTCCCTCTCCCAGGTTGACGGAGTCATACGCTGATGTCCAATCCCAGAAAAGACACTGGTGAAAAGAGAGTGCTTTTTGTATTTTAATTCCGGGATCTTGACCAGACGATTAAGGCCTGTCTGATTTTTTTTTTCATTTTTTACATGATGGGAAATATTTTCGTTTATTTAATTTCTTATTTATTTTTTGGGTTACGAACAAATCTCTTGTTAGCAGCTGTAGCAACTTAAACGCCGCTTTGAAGGAAACACCTCCCAGTTTGAGCAGTCGCGAAGGTGCGATAGTTCATCATGCTAATCCGTGGTTCTGTACAGCAAAGATCATATCCCCGAGGATATTCTCTGACGTTTACATAACCGATTGGATTGGATCATTTCTGGAAACACATGAAGAGATGGAAAATATTCTTTCTGTATTACCTCATCCTTATCGAAAGAATTTTATGAAAATTGCATCAGGTTTTGATGGCAGTGAATCCTGAAAGATAAAGATATGACACGGGATGTCAGAGATGTGGCTCCATAGAAAAATGCCGAGAATACAATGAACGGGGCATGTAAGCAATGAGGAAGTTTCAAGGAAAATTAGAAACAAAGAAATATATTTAGATTCGGAAAGAAAGAGTTGAAATTTCTAGGACATATAATGAGGAAAGACGACTTGGAGAACTTGCCACGTGTAAGACATTTTAAAGGCAAACAGGACTGAGGGAAAACAGCGAGTAACCTACCTGACGAGATGGGTAAATGGATAGCAAGACTTAGTTCAATTATGTGCCATGCGTGATACACGATAAAGCGATCATATATCTTTCGATACATGACTGACGAGACAGATTTTTCCCGCTCTAGTTTGCCATTTCTTTCTGCAGTAGATCCAGTTGCTATAGAACCTGATCTGTCCTGCTATTTAGCCATAGCTGGGTGGGGGAGAAGAAGAGGATTCATACCTTTCCCAAGAGGTATTAGCACGTAAGTGAATGTAATGGATTCGACTGGAATTCGAACTCAGCTCTCCGATTCCTCAATCCGAGCCGCTATCCACCGTACCTCCTCTCAGCAGACCGAAAGGGATACGAAGAGATTAAGCATTGCTTAGAGTTACAAAGAATAGGAAATTGTGGAGAGCCACGACTGCTGACATACTAAAAGTATATAGCATATCAAAGATCATGAAGCTTGAAATTCGTTAAACAGTATAGTTAACTTGTAGTTCTGCTGAGAACTTTAAGGATTTGCTATTTGAATTTTCTGATGAATCATAATTCTTATGTTAATGATTGAATAAAATCATTGCGAGTTCTACGACTATAAAATATCCTTGAAAATTCCACTGTGCCACGTTAAATATTTGAGCTTATCAACTTTAACAAAATATTAGAATAACAATCATATGTATTGTTGTGAATTCCGGGATGAAATCCGGTATCAAATAATAACAAACGCCAAGAATGAATATAGGAAGTAAATGTATTAACGTAATAATACAAACTGGTAATACAGGTTAGTAGTTACAGGAATGTGGGGTTAGTTGACAAATATATATAAAGTCTTTGGTATCGACGTATCGCTGTATGACTTCTTACTGAGCCTAAGTGCTCGTTACTGTGACTACGTTATTCTACCGACCGACTCAACGTTCCACTACTACTCCGACTTGACTCAACGTACTGATCGTCCGGGTATTCGCTGGTAGTAGTATATGTATACCTTGGGTGAGTCCATTTGTGTAAAAAGGCGAGAACCCTCAACACGTATGAATGCTGGTCGTTATTTTAAGAAGTAAGAGGTTATAAATGAAAATATCAAAAATGGACAAAGATTTACATTTCACTCAAGCAGAAATTAAATCAATGGGAGTGTTATCGACTCCACTATCTTCCTTTTTCGTTCGTTCGTTCGTTCATTCTTTCTTTCTTTTTTTCTTTCTTTCTTTCTATCTATCTATCTATCTATCTATCTATCTATCTATCTATCTATCTATCTATCTTTCTTTCTTTCTTTCTTTCTTTTCCGTGCCTTTCCCTAAAACCAAGTAGCGCTTTTGGCATAACTTTTCTTCCGTCTATCTTCGCAGTCAAACAGGAATAGTCCTTCGTTTATCTGAGATAATGGCAGGGCATAATGTATGTACTAACTAAGGAAGGAAGGAAGATTCAGAATTATAATATGATTACTGAAATAATATTAATGTATATGTATGTATGTATGTATAGCTGGTCACTCGAATACTAGGGTGGCTAGCTATTGCAGACGCATTTGAATTTATTCAACGCCCACAGAGGTCACCTATGGTTTATACTGTAACTATGCTGAGCAGACCTTAGTTACAGTTTCCGGTCCACCTCGTCCTGGGTATGACGATAAACTACACCCGCATCCTGGGTAGGACGATATACTACATCCAACAGCAATGCCTCTGATCTGGAGGTTTTGAGGAGTGTGGAACCACCTCTTAATTGCTGGTATTCCCAGGTCCACCCTGACCCAGGGTAGTAGCACCTGTTAGAGTCCCAACTGTGGGCAAATAGTTAACCCCCAAACTGGGTTCAAAACACTATGAAAGGACAAAAATAAGTTCTAATACTAGAAATACTTTGTAAAAAAATTATTAACAGTAATACATTTTTGAAGAAAAAATTTACCAGCTAAAAAATTATGAGCAGTCAAAATATTGGCATTAAATAACCCATTGAGGTTGATATGCCATAAAACAAAACAAACAGTTTCTGTGAAAGAGCGTGTTATCTAGCGTGATCAACAATTTGAACAAGACCAGCCCTTACGGGCACGTGGCCGAATGGTTAGAACGTTCGCATTCTGACCGTGAGACCCTGGTTCGAATCTCGCCATGGTCAATTTGTCAGGAAGGAATGTTACCAGAAGGTGTCGATCTCAGCGTACGGCACCTTTGAAAAGTGCCTGAAATCCGTACCAAGCCTTGTGAGTGAAATTGGGTAGCCGGAACCGATAGCTGTGCTAGCATGAATGTTAAGGAATAAATTCTAATTAAACTGGAATTTTAAATTTAATTTATTAGAACTTATTTAAATTTGAGCATTACTTATGAGTTGACGAGAGGACCTTATATACTCGGTCGTAGAAAAAAATATTCTCGCTTGTAAAAACGTATGACAATCGTTTCGTTTAATTCACTATACTGAAATAGTAAAGAAAGAAAAAGGAATTTACATGAATCCTGCTAATAACAATTTGAAATCCAATTCCAAATCCAGAACCTTCTCACACCTGTTGGAGTAACCACTCCCTGGTTGACCTCCAACCCTTCCTATCTCTGGTCATACTGGGCCATGTGGGGTCGAGATATCGGGTCAGATTGTCGCGCCATCTTGCCTTTGACCGCACTTTAGTTATTTCCCACTGCCTTAGTTTCCATCCCGCCTCTCTAATAGTTCATCTGTTGTTTCTGAAACGAAAGACATGATCGACCCATCTATGTTTGTCCTCCTTGATGGACTCGATGATGTCCTTCACCCCAGTCTGATGAAAAGTTCAGGGGTCTCTTCTACAGTGGTGGTGCTGAGCACCCATGTCTGACTTCCATAAGTCATCACCGGCAGAAATGAAACAACTTTTTCTTGGTTTCGATCGCTGACTTGAGCCATCTCATGATGCTATAAACTTTTTCAAAAGCCGCCCTGCCAAGCGCCTCTTTTTTTGACCTCCGAACTTAGAGCACCATCTCTTGCAATATTATTTCCAAAATACGCATAACTGTCAACTTCCTAGATGGTTTAAACGTTTTCTATTGATGGTTTAACGTGGCTGTTAAACATATATTTAGTTTTTCCAAGATTAATGTTAAGGCCTACTGGTTGGCTCACAGTATGTATAGCTTTGAGCATCTCCTCCAGTTATTGTGGTGTATTTTCTATTAGGATGATATGTTCTGCGAAGTCTAGGCGGTAGATAAGTTCCACACCTATGCTGACACCTTTGTTTTCCCAGTTGACTTTGTTGATGATGGCGTCTTTTAAACAATGTTTAATCATTATTAGACGTTTTTAAAAATTCTTTTTGAAGACGTTATTGTCCGTTGACGTTTATTTAAGATTGGAGCTTTCAGTAATTTAAGTAAGCTTAACATTAAGGTCAATTTAAACATTCTTCATTATGCAATCACATTTTGTAGATTTTTATTTTACTAAGACGTTCAATTTTTCAAAAGACATTTAATTCTTTAGGTTTCGTCTGATTACAAATCGATCGACAAGGCCTCGAAGCACCAAATGATTCTTCATCGTTTCATGTCATTCGGTAGAAGTTCTTATTCAAATCTTTGCGAGGTAATTTTCAAATGGACCGCTTGAGTCGACGACTCACAGTTAACGAGGGATTATTGATTTTTACCAACGCCGGCATTCCCGCCACGATCTTTGTAAATGAAAACGATTGAATTGCAAGTCTGAAGCTAAATCAAGTTCGTCACTTACCAAAGTTGTTCATCTGTTCTCAATGTCGTGTGGTTTTTGTCCGTTCTATGAACAGCACCGTGCAGAACTAAAGTTATTGTTCCTCTTTAAAGGGAGGCACGAAGAGACTCAGCTGAACAGACGGCTGAGAATAACACACAAGACGAAAAGAGAACAGCAGTATACAGACATAAAAAGAACAAGAGGAGAGAAAAGGAATACGATGAAAGTATTGCAGATTTTACTAGTACGGAGTGATAAGTGAGTGGACTTCCAATATCGGCGAGAACACATTTCATATGGTTTCTTTTTGCTTGGAACTGGAATCAAAATACTAGGACAGGCGATAAATACATGAATAGATCAGTCAGCGATCAGAGAAAGGATGAGACAACGAGGAAAATATATAAAAAGTTCAATAAATCAATAATACACGAATGAATGCTCAATGGACTTATCTCACTGGCCAAGTCCAGAGTTCCACGTCAAATCCATTATGAGAGTCAGCTCCTGTTAAGATTTTTGACGCGAAACTCTGGAGTCGGTCAGTAAGATAAGTCCATTAGACATACATTGATTTATTGAATAATATTGCTTCAGTTATCTTTTGAGTGCATTTAGGCAGAAGTTCGGCTAGCCTAAAAAAGGACGTTAAATTCAGGTAATTATTACGTATTTTCAATAGTTGTATTTGAAGTGTATAATAATAATAATAATAACAAAAAAAAGAAAAAAGAAGATAAATAGATATGAGCGTGGGCGTGCACACACACATTTGTACATGAAGTAGGCTGATGGAAAATATTCCAAAATTTTTACAAACTCTTTAACGCATAAAAATTCACAGTTTCATTATTCAGGCATCAAAGACTTTCTCTGGCATTTAATGACCGTAACCATTTTTTTAGGTGAACTGTGTATTCTGTCATAAAAGATAGATTCCGGTTTTTATTTAATGAATTTTCTTGAAAAATATCTTCAAATTGTGGTAACCATTACCACACGAAAAGTGTTACACAAAACAAAAATAAAATAAAAAGATTCTGAAAATAAAAGGTCTGTCCATGCAACTTCCCATACTAACTGCATAAAGGTTTGCTTCGTCGTATATTTCCATTACTGCACGAAGTGTGTTACATAGAACAAAAATAAAATAAAAAGATTCTGAAAATAAAAGGTCTGTCCATGCAACTTCCCATACTAACTGCATAAAGGTTTGCTTCGTCGTATATTTCCATTACTGCACGAAGTGTGTTACATAGAACAAAAATAAAATAAAAAGATTCTGAAAATAAAAGGTCTGTCCATGCAACTTCCCATACTAACTGCATAAAGGTTTGCTTCGTCGTATATTTCCATTACTGCACGAAGTGTGTTACATAGAACAAAAATAAAATAAAAAGATTCTGAAAATAAAAGGTCTGTCCATGCAACTTCCCATACTAACTGCATAAAGGTTTGCTTCGTCGTATATTTCCATTACTGCACGAAGTGTGTTACATAGAACAAAAATAAAATAAAAAGATTCTGAAAATAAAAGGTCTGTCCATGCTTCCCATACTAACTGCATAAAGGTTTGCTTCGTCGTATATACAGCATGATAATCGTTATCATGAAGTAACATAAGCAAGTCAAGTTTATGAGTCTGAAAAAGAACTTTCTCTTCTAATTTGTCATCAAGTCGAACGAATTGGGTAATTTACACAAAAACAGTTCTATAAGTTCAATTGATTCATAATGATCAATTCTTGCTGAACCGTATGAAACATATTGAAAAACTTACTTTTTTACTAAGTAAATTCAATTTAGGTTGAGATTTTGAAAGATGTACTGAAGCAAGAATTGCGTTTTATTTTCAGTTTCTGATAACGAATCGATTTTTCGCGCCAGTAAATATCTTATCTCAAAATGATTTTGTCTATATCGAGCAAAAGTAGTAGGGTAAGTGTATAGACGCTAATTGAATGACTGTACTCTGGGTAAAAGAACATCTATACGGAAAAATTGGCAAAAGTCAAATATAGTGAGGAAAACAAAAGACGACTGAATTCTAATTCCAATATTTTTTACCAATGTGAAAACCATGACAGCAAGAATATCTGCAACACTATATATATATATATATATATATATATATATATATATATATATATATGTGTGTGTGGGGGGGAGAGTGAGAGAGAGAAAGGGTGTGAGAGAGAGATATGAGAAAACGATATAATGGGTGTTACAGTATAATTGTCCATCTCACAAAATGTTTAATATCTAAAAGAACATTAAACTAATTGAGTTTCTTTTTTCCAGGTTTTCAGATAAAACATTTAGCCATCTTGACACCATTTTTCGTATGAATCACTGAAAAACCTTTTGAGTTATTCAGCTACAAAGAGAACAGGTGAAAATCGCTTTATGTCAGCTCCACTCTCATTGTAAAGATCATTCAGGCCTTCAGTAATGGTACCAGCATTCATACTCTGGCTTCCATCTTCAAAGTTCATTCAAGAATCATCAAGAGAACGGTGAATAAATTTAAAAAGGCGGGAACAATAGATAGGACAGCTGGATCAGGATGTCACATTAGGAAGCGGGATCGTCATTTCAACTTAGAGCCAAAGAGATCAATTAGAAAAGAGCCAACGTAATCTATAAGACGTTTGGCACGTGAAAGAGGAGTTTCGGCTATGACAGTCCAAAAAGCAGTGAAATAAAAAAACTTGAGACTGAAATCTTACGTGAAATCAGTGAGGCATATTGTTACTCTAGGACAGAAAGTTAAAAAGTTAGAGAAGGCGAAGATTATCTCGAATGAGTTGGAAAATGTTACGGAAATAATACATACATATATATATATATATATATATATATATAAAACGATTTCATCATGTAAAGTTAAGCTTGGAGAATAATGATACATCCTTATTTCTCAGTGTAAAGTCCAATAGTGTAATAAAAACCTCAGAAAATTCCAGTAAGCTATCTTTAGTCATCTCAAAGATACAACGTTTCAAATGGAAATTTAACAATTGAACAATTTTGTTGTTTGACGAATTGGACAATTGTAAAATTGTCCAATTCGTCAAACAACAAAATTGTTACACCCGATATAAATTTTCATGTATTGAGTGGAATTTTAGGAAAAAAAAAACTTTTCATGCTTTTGGATTAGCGACGTCATACTAAAGACATGTTTACATTGATGCGACTACAAATGCACACAAAGGACAGGAGATATTAATCAATTTTAATTTAAACTATATATATATATATATATATATATATATATATATATATATATATATATATATATATATATATATATATGTATACAAATATAGCATTAGTGTATACGGAATAAATTCCAATAACCAACAAATACTATTCTTAAAAGAGTGCTCAATACAGAGTAGAGCATATTTAATCATTTATTCGAAAATTATAATATAAAAATAATGTTATAAAATCACGACAAAAATAGCCATTCTGTTTCAACACTTCTGGTGTCTTCTCAAGTGATGGTGTTTTAGCATGGTGCACTTTTATGCCATAAGGCTGTTTTGGGGGTAGACTCCACTCAGAGCTGCTTATTTAAACCCTGGGTTTATATATATATATATATATATATATATATATATATATATATATATATATATGTGTGTGCGTGTGTGCGTGTGTGCGTGATAAAAACATACATACACGCACGAAAAAGCTTACGTACGTATAGATATATTTCTTCCACAGGTATTATAAATACAGTGCTATGAAACAAAGCTATAACTATATATTAGTGAATATACATAATATCCAACGTCGATAGCACGCCTCTGAGTTTCATGCAGTTGGTGCAATCTTCAGGTGCAAATACAATCAGATTGCATTTGCATATATATATATATATATATATATATATATATATATATATATATATATATATATATATATATGTATGTGTTTGTGTTTGTGTGTGTGTGTGTGTATGTGTGTGTATTTAGGCAGCAAATGTTCTTTAAGGCAAATGCGATTAAAGACAACAAACTTTTTGTGTCGATTAATTTTATTGATCGACTTCTCTAAGTTACGAATAATCATTATCGGATAAGGAGGGAATTCCGCCAGACATTGTCCTAAATTATTTTGGAAGAAATATTGTCCAAGCCTTCGAGTTTCTTAACTCATTATCCATTAAGTTGATTAATACAAATAAAATTTGGCATTTGGCTGATTTCTGTTATATTCAGCACCTCGACTGTGGAGTTTCACAGACAAACCGTTTGGTAATCGTTCTGTCCACTCGTCAGGAGTTATTAGCAGCAACCTCCTGACGAGCTCACAGAATGATTGCAAAACCCCCCAGAGTCGATCTGCTGAATATGACATCAGCAAAAGGACACATTGTATTTATATTAATCCTATTAATGTTCTACCTCTGATATCGAGCACTTTATTGCAAAGACAACTTGCCTTAAATGTCCTTTCCTCCAGACTTCCAGTGACTGATAACATTTCTGGCTTTACAATATCTTTGTTGTCGCTAATAATTATTATATATATATAAATATGAGAGCAGATAACACATTCAATAGATTTAGCAAACATGTAGCCCTGATGAGCGTTTCGACGCGAGACGCTTGAGTCGGTCAACCAGAGAAATCACTTGAACATTTACTGATTTATTGAATATTATAGAACGAGTCGAGTCAGCTGTTGAGAGCTTTTTGGCAGAAGTTTTGCTAGCCTGAACAAACACATTATATTATCGTAATTATCATGTATTTTTTTCTGTATTATTATTATTATTATTATTATTATTATTATTATTTTTATTTCCTTTGATATCTGGCGTTTACACATTTCTTTCCGGGTCCCGCCCAGGGACCTAAGGTTAGAAATGGCATCATGACACTTTCCACTGCAAAAAAAATAAATAAATAAAAATAAAAATAAAATAAAATAAAAAAATAATTACATAGATAAAGCCCTTCGTAAAGTGTGGGCTGTACTTGTCAGAACAATTTTTTATATCTCTTTGAGGCATGGACTTCCAGGGATCCCTTCAATTATTATTATTATTATTATTATTATTATTATTATTATTATTATTATTATTATAACATAATTTTTATGTAAATAAAGCTTTTTTCCGTTTTCGATAGGAATCTGTGTAGAGAATATGTAAGTATATGCAGTTCATTGGAGAGTAAGTACAGATGGATTCTGCAACTCCTTAATGATTATAGTTTGATTTATATTATTTTAATATTCACAATAAAAGTTAAACGGAAAGTGCCTGAAAAACAAGCCCTGTGAGTAAAATTGGGTATAGATGGAATCCTTGGGAGCCGTCGATAGTTGTGCTAGCACACAATCACAAGTCATCGTGATCGAGGATTTGTGCGTGCTAGCCTTGTTCAGAATGTTGATCACGCTAGATAACACGCTCTCTCCCAGAAACTGTAACTAAGGTCTGCTTAGTTACAGTTTCAGGGAGAGAGCACGTTATCTAGCGTGATCAACATTCTGAACAAGGCAGAATGCAGTATAAACCACAGGTGGGCTCTGTGGGTGTTGAACAAACAAAAATGTGCCTGAGCACGTGTCTGCAATTGGGATTAACTACCCGCCCTACCAAATTGGTATCTTCGGATACGAGTGGCCAGCCATTATATATATATATATATATATATATATATATATATATATATATATATATATATATATATATATAACTATTTATTTAAACATTATAACATAAATATGTTATAAAATCACTGCAAAAATACCCATTTTGTTTCAACACCTCCGGTTTCTTATCAAGTGATTGTTGGTTATTGGAATTTATTCCGTATACACCAATCCTATACTTGGGTATATATATATATATATATATATATATATATATATATATATATATATATATATATATATATATATAATGGCTGGCCACTCGTATAAATACATATACACACACAAATATGTGTGTATGTGTATTTATATATGTATGTATATATTTATATGTATATACATACATTCGGACAGCTTTTATTTAATTTATCATCTGAAAAGAAAAAAGTTATTAGATCGCATAAAAAATTGTATAAAAGACTACATCAAAGCACCTTGTATGTATATATATGTATGTATATATGCATCTATATACATATATATATGTATATATATGTATGTATATATGTATGTATATGTTTGTGCGTGTGTGTGTTTATGCCTGTGTGTGTATGTGGTCAAAAATTTAATAATTCGAAAAACCCCTAAATGCAGTATTTATGCTGACAATCGTAACATTTAAGATATCTGAGAATCGTTTTTAGTGATTTACGTTCATTTGTTCAACAGTTTCAAATTCGCTTTTGTTCGAACATCTTTGGTCATAATTGTCCTTGAGAAGAAATGCAATTTCTCAAAAAAAAAAAAAAAATGATCGAGATAAACTGATGACGCCCGTTTCTCTTCCTGGAACATTTCACGTAACATTTCACTCGCCATTATTGCAGGGGCGTAAACGGTTTGCATTATACCAAAAGAATCAACGCAAACCGAATATTGGCTTCGGCCATCTCGTCTTTACGTAGCATTACTTACGTAACTAATGTTGCGTAACTTTGTTTTTGACAGCAATCTTTTCTGCCGGTTTTCACTTGTTTCTTCTAGCTGAATACGAAGTGACAAAAGGAGAAAAAAGGCTGATAAAATAATGACAATTACTTGTTTTTATTTATGTTCCTATCCATGTTACGTTTATCCATTTTGCATTTACCTCTTTACTGAGTGTTTTCCGACCACACCTCTCCTCTCTCTCGGGATGTTCCATTCTCCTCCCAAAAAACAAACAGTTTTCCAAAACAAACAATTTGTCCAATTAACATGTTATATTTATGCTTCTTGGCAGAAATGTCATCTATATATCTATGACTGTTCATATATATATATATATATATATATATATATATATATATATATATATATATATATATATATATATACTTTATTTTAGGATATCACATCGAAAACATGTCAAAATCGCTACGCAATTGCAGTCGTGTTTCGATGCGCATGCAACGCATCTCATCAGGCGATAGTAAAGTACTCCTTTTACAATCGTTGCATGCGCATCGAAACACGACTGCAATTGCGTAGCGATTTTGACATGTTTTCGATGTGATATCCTAAAATAAAGTATATATATATATATATATATATATATATATATATATATATATATAAATAATACTTCAAACGTTATTTTTAGTGGATACTTGTGTTTAAAATAGATGATACGTTTTTATTTTAAATAGAGAATATTACGTCTCTCGGTACATATATATATATATATATATATATATATATATATATATATATGTTAGTTAATGTTTTAGTTCATTTATGTAGTAAAATGTATAGTTAATCTATCTATCTATCTATCTATCTATCTATCTATCTATCTATCTATCTATCTATCTATCTATAGATAGATAGATATCTAATCTGTGAGATAGATGATGTCATTGAGTACAGATTTTCGTTATAATTACACTTCACTGGGAATCATCTATCTATCTATCTATCTATCTATCTATCTATCTATCTATCTATCTATCTATCTACCTAGATAGATAGATAGATAGATAGATAGATAGATAGATATCTATCTAATCTGTGATAGATGATGCCATTGGGTACAGATCTTCGTAACAATTACACTTCATTGGGAATCATTTTTTCCTCGGTGACAACTTGACGTGAATTGATTGCTCGCGAATTTTTCTCTTTGTTTTCTGTTGTTGAGTCTTTTGGAATTCCTTGAGGCACGATTATTTTTTTCTTACGGATATTAATCGTGTTTTCAATGTTTGGATCAAACGTACCCGTTTTATTTTAGTTCTGAATACCGTTTTTCTATCTTCCTCTTCGGCATTATTCCTATTCCAAATAAGGCATATCGACATGGCGCATGCGTTCCTTAATCATGCAACGAACAGCAATAACAGCCCAATAAACACCAAAACAAAAGAAACGTGAAATTTTACGTATTCGTTTTTGTATTCTTCTCATTTCTGTTCTTTTTTCTTTTGTCTTCTTTCTGGTTCACTTCGTCATCGTTGTTCAATTCCGCCGCTCAGGTCTTTTCTAAATGTTACGATTCTGATAGCAGAATTCTTGCCAAATCTCATTTCACGGACATTTCTCTTCGAGGATTTTTAGAAAAAAATATTTAATTCTTTTTCTGCTTTTCCCTTTTCTAAACTTATGTCTTGCTTCTCTAAACAGCTTAGATTAGTCAAGTGAAGGGGAATTATAGTAAGGCACCTTGTGAGCATCAAAGACGTAACGTTAGTGAAGACATTTAGCTTTTTAATTAAAGTTCTGCAGCACAACATGTAATGCAGGAATTGTTTTATTTGTTTTGTATTATTTTTATTTTGTTGCACTTTCATTTTAGCGTATTTAGTCTTTTTCTTCATCTTATTCTCCTTGTTTTTCTTTTTCTTCTCCCTTCAATCTGTTTCTTTTTTTCTTCATATTTGTTTCTTTTTCTTTTAATTTGTTTTCGTCTTCTTTCAAACTTTCTTTTTTCAATCACTTTCTTTCTCCGTCTTTCAATATTTATTCTTATTTCAATTTCTTTCTTTTTCTTTATATCTGTTTCTTTTTCTATCAATCTTTTCCTTTCTCCCTTCAATCTGTTTCTCTTTTTCTTTATATTTGTTTCTTTTTCTTTTAATTCGTTTTCGTCTTCTTTCAAACTTTCTTTTTTCAATCTCCTTCTTTCTCCTTCTTTCAATATTTATTCTTATTTCAGTTTCTTTCTTTTTTCTTTATATCTGTTTCTTTTAATTTGTTTTCGTCTTCTTTCAAACTTTCTTTTTTCAATCTCTTTCTTTCCCTTCTTTTGATTTTTCTTCTTATTTCAATTTCGTTCTTTTGCTTTATATCTGTTTCTTTTTCTGTCAATCTTTTCCTTTCTTCTTTCAATCTGTTGTCATCTTTCAATCTCTTTTTTCTTCTTTGAATGTTTCCTTCTCCTTTTATTTCACTTTTTCTTCTTCAATTTCTCTTACAATATTTCTTCCTTCTTTTTTCAATCTGTTTCTCTTCCTTCAATCTGTTTGTTTTCCTTTCAATCTTTTTTCTTCTTTCAATCTCTTCTCTTCTCTCGATATTTATTCTTCTTTCAATTTTTATTTCTTTATTTTTCAATCAGTTTATTTCTTCTTTTCCTCGTCGTACTTTCTGTTTCTTATAATCACTCGAAATTTAAAACTTATAATCGTATTTCATTTAATCTTTCACAGCCGTTTTATTAATCAGTTTTAAAATTCACAGGTGTGCGGCTGAAAACTCTTAACACTTTGCAATATCTTTGTCATCACTATTTTATATATAATATAAGGTGCATACGTGGACATTTACTATCTATCTATCTATCTATCTATCTATCTATCTATCTATCTATCTAAATGATAGATTTCAAAATACGTAGAAATTACTAGTACAAAGAGAGTGATCATTTGATAACTGTAGCGACAATAGTCAATAAATACTCAAGCAAAAATATTGCGCGACACTTTGGAGTCGGTTAAAAGATAAATCGATTGTTCATCTCTATGTCTTATAGGCACGGTGGAGGAATCGGAGAGCCGAGTTCGAATTCCAGTCGAATTACATTCACTTACATGCTAATACCCTTGGGAAAGGTATGAATCCTCTTTTTCCTCCAGCTATAGGTAAATAGCAGGACAGACTGGCATCTATAGCCTTGGGTGGCAACTGGTCTAGGAGAAGGACAACTCTGAATTCACAACCTGCGGAGGGTCGTTTGGGGACCTTGTAGCACGTAGTGCAACAGGTCTCTGTATTCGGCGCTTGAAGAAGTGTGGACGGTTCCGTAAAAACCTTCACTAAAATCAAATCTCATGTGCTGGTGTCCTAGGAAATGATCTGCTTGACCCTCATACGTCGAAGTCGACGGGAGAGTCGAGTATATATATATATATATATATATATATATATATATATATATATATATATATATATATATACATATATATATGTATGTATATATGTATGTGTGTGTGTGTGCGTGTTTAGTTAAATAATTTAGACGTGCTATGTTTATTTTTGTTATAATCCTCTCATGTCCACGAATCAATTTCTCAGTAGCCGTAGAATGTAGTATGTCTTAATTATTTAACCAAACCTGTTTGAATGAAAATATGCTGCCTAAACACACACACACACACACACACACACACACACACACACACACACACACACACACACACACACACACACACACACACACACACACACATATATATATATATATATATATATGTATCAGCATCGAGAATTCAGTTATTGTACATCTAATCTAATAATGTGGATAAGAAATGTCTTTAGTTTTTTCATATATATATATATATATTTTTCAATTGGACAAAGTCCGACAATTTATTTAAAGACATTATAGGATACAGGTTCGATTCCTGTCGGAGAACGAAAATTTTCTATGAAAATGTCTCGGGCATTCAGGCCGGTAAATGTTATTTAATACTGTTTATTATAAAAACAGACCATTTGCTTAAATCCTTGTATCTATAAAAAGAACGTTAAACATATCATAATGTCTTTATATATATATATATATATATATATATATATATATATATATATATATATATATATATATATATATATATATATATAAAGGTTAATGGTCAGAGTCAATGTCCTGCCTTTCAATCATCATGAACCTGTTATTTTTTTTTAAAGATAATTATGTAGCGTTCTTTGTGTTTTTTGAAATAAAACGTTAAAATGGTCATTTTAAAAGTATCGACCGAAGAGACCACCAGGTCTATATATATATATATGAAGATTTGTACATATCTATATATATGATCGTTGTGTTTATCTTCGCAACAATACCCTTGGAAAAACAGAATCCATCTCTTCTACCCCCAGCTACAGGTTAACTATTTTGGCAGACTGCTTACTGTCGACTTCGCAATCAGTCTAGGAGAAAGACAACTCTGTAACTGAAAATCTGTTAGATATGCGGCTATGCATCTACACCCTGTAAAAAAACTACTTGCTCCCAGCAGTGAAACCTAGCGTGGTGAGTTTGTCAACTCGTGCTCCATTGGGAAGTTTAATGGAAGTTTTATATATATATATATATATATATATATATATATATGTGTGTGTGTGTGTGTGTGTGTGTGTATGTGTGTGTGTGTGTGTGTGTGTGTGTGTGTGTTTCCATAAAAAATACCTCAAATTTGATAAAAATAAAGTTTTATCGTCAAGATCTTTATGTTATTATTAAGAGGAAAGACCAAAGATTTTGGGGATTATTAACATATGTTTTTGAACGTTTTTAAAACGTTTGGAATTTTGGTTAAAATATTTGTTTTTCTTGCGTCAGTATAGGAAATTTTAGCGTCTTTTTTGAGATGAAAAACACATTGATTTGAAAAACACATTGAAAATCGAATAATTATCGTATTTTAATGAAACTTTTGAGGTCTTATTCCCAAATGAATTAAATTATTTTTAGAAATGTTTCTTTATTCGAAAATTTTGGTAAAGTGTGTTCCAGTAACTTGGACAGGTTTTAAATGTGGATTAAGCTTAAGCGTATAATGATTTTTTCTTTTTTTTTTCAGATTTAACAACCTAAGTTTTAATCTTTCCATGGGTGAAATTGCCAAAAACTTAAGTTGTTAAATCTGAAAGAAAAAGAAAAAAAAATCATTAGACCCTTAAACTTAATTCACTTTTAAATTCGGTCCAAGTTATTGGAACACCGTTTATTAGGTGTTATAAAGAAACATTCAGCATTCATTGATTAAAAAAAGACAATTTCATAGTACAAAGAAATACCGGCAGTAGATTAAAAGATAAATAATGAATTACCGGCACAACGATATAGCAGATCGGATTGAAGAGCCTGAGAGCCGGGTTGAAATACCAGTCGAGTTCGTTATATTTACTTACGTGCACAAATACCTTTGGGAAATGTATGACTTCATCACTCCTTCCCGCCACCAAGATATGGATAATTAGCCAGACAGACTAGGTCTTATACCTTGATTTGTGATTAGTCTAGAAGAAGGAAACAATCTGAATTCAAACCAGCCTGGAGAGGGTTGGGCTCCTTCAAGTAACCTTGCCCAGGACACAACACTGTTGGTGCGTTATTGGGTTACGGCTTTAATGATCCTGCTATCATAACTGACTGGTTGTTTACTATGAATTTAATAGATTTCTATTAAATCTTCCTATATATTTCTTTTACATAACAGAATAATTCAGGGCACCTCACGTGGTGTAATGGTTAGCAAGCTTGTCTCGCTGGATCAATTGTAGCGAGTTCGATCCTCACTAGGTGCCCCACACTTTCGGCCTTGTGCCATATCTAAGCTACGCTTAGATACTCATAAGGCACCTCGATGAGGTGTAATGGTTAGCAAGCTTGGATAAATGTCCGCCAAATCTAAAAGAACAACAAAGCATTAGACCCTTAAACTTAATTCACATTTAAATTCGGTCCGAGTTATTGGAACATCGTGTATAAACACTATTTCTGCATCTTTTACTCGCCGCTTATTTCATTTTATAAAATTTCGAGGAATTCATTTAAGTAGAGCTTAATGTTTATAGTAACTCGTTGGATTCAATAAAGTTTTTTTGTAAAGCAGTTACCGAAAATCTCATCTGAACCGTAAAATAAAAAGAAATTCAATAAAACTGAGACATTATTTAATTAGAAATGCTTTTAATTACTTTTATGAATTAGATATATTATTGACACTGCTATCTCAAGAAATGTTTTTTTTGATGAATAATGAATTTTTGCAAGAATTGTTTTCTTTTTTAAATTTTTAATTAGAATAATTTAAATGTTTTATATCTTTTAAAATTCTGTATTAATATTTAACGGCTAGGTGATATTGTTATTAAGTAACAACAATATTTACTAATCATAAATGGAAATGTTTACTTCAATTCAGTTACGGGAATCCATACATGACATTATCAGAAAATAAGAGCGGTAACTATAGAAAATTTAAATCCAAAACAAGTAAAATTCGATAAAACATTAGATTATGGAGAATATGTTCCTAAATTTTAAAGATTACTGGGTAGTTAAAAATTATATAAAAAGTGCGCTCACGTTATATTCATCAAATAAATTTTACAGATATGTCCCCTGTAAAAAAAAAATTGATAAACTTCCAGGTGTTAATCTGTCAATAGAGCTGTCATGAACTATTCAAAACACCTACCTCTATGTTAAAATAATGCATTTCTGCAATATTTTAAACTAAATGTAATATTTGTTTAAAATCAGACTAATTAAATTTTAAATCAGTTGATATTCCACAAATGAACTTTGAGAAAAGTATATTTTATTTTTGAAAGATTTTAATAAAAAATAATTACATTGTACTGACAGACGGTTAGAAAAAATGGCTAATATCAGCGATTCTTAGGGATTTCAAAACTCCTACCAATGAATTTAAATTAGTTTTGTAATACACCAATGTATTTTGCATATTTGAAATATTAAATTTAATCTATTAACTTAAAATTTAAACTAAAATAAAAGCTTCAAGAAATATTTTTAACTTTAAAATAATCGCGTTTCTTTGGAGGTAAAGATATATATATATATATATATATATATATATATATAGTTGTATATTAAGGCAGCAATCCTTCTTTTATGCAAGTTTCATTAAAAACGACAGACAAGGTATTACGGTTAAGCTTTTTATTTAATTTTTCTTGTGTATGAACAAGAGTTTTCTTTGCTGGACAAAGGGTGTGTAAGAACTGTCCAAATGTTTTATTTTTCCGAGCGCTTTCGGCTATACCTTTAGCCATTATCAAGGATGATTTGATTTTTCAGCTTATTTGAGTGTGTGCATTATGTGTATGTCTTAGTGTGTAGTAGGGGTGTTTTAATTTCCAAACCGTAGTACCTTGTCTTTCGTTTTTAATGAAACTTGCATATACAAATATACATATATATATATATATATATATATGTGTGTGTGTGTGTGTGTGTGTGTGTGTGTGTGTGTGTGTGTGTGTGTGTGTATGTATGTATGTGTGAGTGTGAATTACGCTCTATCTATGGAAGAGGAATTGGAAATCATAGAATGGTTTAATAATGAAGTGGAATTAAATTATTTTGTGCTATCGGTATGCTAAAATAGACCTCTTGAAAAACGCGTAAAGAATGATAGATCTCTGTCGGGAGTGTTCAAGATAAACAAGGGCCCATTTTGAAAAATGTATATGCGTGAAACAGGCCGTAAGTAAATAAAAAAAATTACTTTTTTGTATATATTAAAATAATTTTTTAAATGAATTTAAAATTGGGCACTCTTATACATGCAATTAAAATGAATATACCCATATTACACACGCACATACACACACACACACAAACACATACATATATATGTATTTATTATTCTTGGTTATGTTTTATTTTAATGTGTACAGCGCGTGTTAAAATTTTGCAACACGGGACTTCACAGTATTAAAAATATTGGTCGATATTTTTAATGGCTGAAAGATTATGGTTTCTGACAGACTTCATTGTTCGATCACTGGACCTGGCTATTACAAATAGGTTTTTTCCCAGTTATAAATCAGGTAATTCCCGTTCATGCAACTGAAAACAGATTTTTTTTTAAATCCTTAGAGAATAATGCCATCTTATTTTTTTTTATTTTGCTTTCTAGGATTTAATAGTACATTCTATTATTTTTTTTGGGGATCCGTTCTGTCACGTGATGTGTTTTCCCGTTTTGTTTAGCTCGGAAGTTTAAAAAAAAAAAGCAGAAATTCACGTGCAATTGGTTGTTGTTTTTTTTTGTTTTTTGTTTGATAAGATTTTATCTTCCCTTGCATTTACGACCACCAATCTGTCAGTTTCATTCAATATAATCACGTCAACTCGATCAAGAAAAGAAGAAAAAAATGTAATTACATGTGGTAGAAATAGCAACAACAATTGATTTCAGGCGAAACTGACAGAAATGTAAGAAAAAGAAGAGTGACTAACAACAAACCTCAAAAGGTTATAGCAGAAATTGACATAAATATTAAAATGATAGTTTTGCTCATGTATTACAAATATATTGCTTCGAACAAATGAATCCTTTAGGTTTTAAAAAAGTCAGTATTTCATCCAATCTACAGACTAGTGCTACATCATCCCAAACAATGAACTTTAAAAAATAGCAAAAAACTACATCACTTGATATTATATTCCGTGCTAATAGGAATATATACTTGAAAAACAAAGTGGATAAAATAAGTAAAGGGTTATTGTAAAAACCAGTACAATAACAATAAAATTAACAGTTATGCACAAGTCAATCCAGTAGTGAGTGCTACTATTGGAAGGTCGATAGTTCTCGCGTAAGTCTGAGTTGTACTCAACAGATCCCAGCTAGAAATACAGGGTGTCCATAAAGTTCGTATCTACTTAAAAAAAATTATAACTTTATTTGTATTTGCGATAGAAATAATCTGTAAAAAATGTTATAAAGTTTAATGTACCTAGTTTTAAGTATAGCTAAAATAACTAATGTGATTTCAGGCATTACTGGAAAACAGTTGTCAAATTTTTTCCGTGAACTGCAAAATCGTGTTACCCTTTGTATTGCTAATGATGGAGGACATGTGGAAACTTAAATAAAATTTCAATAAAACCTTAAAAAATATAGATTTATTTCTTTCTAATCCTTTTTACAAATTTTTTCTATCGCAAATCTAAATAAAGTTATAAATTTTTTAAAGTGCACACGAACTTTATGGACAACCTGTATTTACCAGCCTCCTCACGAGGTATGATGTGGCACAAGGCCGAATTTAATGTGGGGCAATCTGAGCCCGTAGGCTCAGCCAAAAATTCCCCGTTGACCCCGTATAAAACGGGGTCGGGTAGCTGTTTCCCGAGATGAAACTCTGCCCTTCGTCATAGTCTCGTCTGGGGGCCCTCTCTGCTCGGAGGCAGAGAGTTTGACCAGCGCAGCTGGAACAGATTCCAGCGAGACTCTGTAGTCCGTTGACTTACAGATACTTATAGGAAGTTACTACCTATAGTTTAGTCACTCATGGGGGGAGACAGGTTATTCCATTACATCATTTGAACACAGCAAAATGGAAAATACTGGTATAATCAAGATGCATACTTTCCAGAATACCTTAAAGTAAAGCTTAGGAAGGGAGTTCCCTATCAATATTACTGGGCGCAGCAGAAATACCCACTCACGAATATAACCCAGAAATATCTCTTACTGTGATACCTTTATGTGGGAGATATTTTTGCCACACTCTCTAGAAAGAGTGATAACAGTTAGTGGACTGAGAAAACAATTTTGTTATGAAAGTGTTTTAAGAGAAACATTTGATAAATTTCAACTGGTAGTAACGCAAAAGGTTCAGTCAAAGAATGCCAAATGTTTCCTGTATGCAAACGATTAATCTCACCATTTTCATTTTCATTGTATGAGACTTGTCTGGTATAGTCATGACAATGGCATATTCAATGGCTAAATCTACTTTTAAATGGCACCTATTTGGAAAGAGGTACTTTATTAACCCTAGAACACTAACCATGGGTATATAGTACCCAGCGCAAATTTTCCTATTTTTAATTACAATTTTCAGTACCTGATTTTCTTACCTAAATAATATATTTTTCAGTTCTTATTAATGTTAACTCAAAGTACAAAGTTTGAAGTGCCTGCATGTAAAATATTTCAAATAAAGATTTATATTTAATATTTTTTTTGATATTTTCAAAATCGGGTATGATATATACCCATGGTTAGTAGTGGTGTAACTTTAATTGATGGTTAGTGTTCTAGGTTTAATGCAATGAAATCCACCAGTAAAGAATATTTTATTATTGGTGGCTACTATTTTATTTTCGATCCATACTGCTTACTTAATGGTCGTAGAAAGTAAAAACGACATGAGCGTTGTGATAAAAAAAGCAATTCCTAGACTGGATGTTAACTAAGCGTCGAGAGCCCATTCTGCTCTTCTATTTAACCCATAAATGGTTGTCGGGTAGATAAGATCAACTCGTACCTTTCCCAAGTGAGAAAGTGGACACAACGAACACGGCCGGAGTTAGAACTCGGCACAGCCGATTTCGATTTCCGCGCCGATAACCGCTAAGCTACGCTCACTTCTTTAGTACAACTAAAACTAGGCATGAACAATGTTGCATGAAGAAAAGTGAATTAAAAAAAAAAATATATATATTGACTGCTTTTCTTTAAAATGTAAATTAAAATTACATTTTATTCAATTACATATTTTTCTGATGTCAACGAATACTCGTTGTCACTTTCGTAACACTCGTTGTAGTAGAGACTTTGTAATCGCAGATACAACTATAGTAACGCCGTCGAACAATACTGGTGTCAGACGCCTTCGAATAACACTCGCATTAATAGTACTTGTTCGATAATACTCGATCGACAAGTAACCCGTGTAGTGATCCGAACAAAGAAATAGTATAGTGAATAGAGTAGAGAATAGCGATCCGTATAGTAATAGAGGATAGACTAGAAATGTAGATCCGTATAGTAATAGAGGATAGACTAGAAATGTAGATCCGTATAGTAATAGAGGATAGACTAGAAATGTAGATCCGAATAGTAATAGAGGATAGACTAGAAATGTAGATCCGAATAGTAATAGAGGATAGACTAGAAATGTAGATCCGTATAGTAATAGAGGATAGACTAGAAATGTAGATCCGAATAGTAATAGAGGATAGACTAGAAATATAGATCCGAATAGTAATAGAGGATAGACTGGAAATGTAGATCCGTATAGTAATAGAGGATAGACTAGAAATGTAGATCCGTATAGTAATAGAGGATAGACTAGAAATGTAGATCCGAATAGTAATAGAGGATAGACTAGAAATATAGATCCGAATAGTAATAGAGGATAGACTAGAAATGTAGATCCGTATAGTAATAGAGGATAGACTAGAAATGTAGATCCGTATAGTAATAGAGGATAGACTAGAAATGTAGATCCGAATAGTAATAGAGGATAGACTAGAAATGTAGATCCGAATAGTAATAGAGGATAGACTAGAAATATAGATCCGAATAGTAATAGAGGATAGACTAGAAATAGCGATCCGTATAGTAATAGAGGATAGACTAGAAATAGCGATCCGAATAGTAATAGAGGATAGACTAGAAATGTAGATCCGAATAGTATTAGAGGATAGGCAAAGAATGTATATCGTTTCCTCTATGGTCACGTTAATTCAATAATGGGACCGGCTGTGTTTGCTCGTTGGAGATCTATGTTCAAACTCAAGTGTCAGCAGTAACCCTTTATTCCTATATAGCACATATTCATCACTATTTGTAATGACTTGTTACCACTTATCAAGCAGATCTTCGATATATATTTGAGCAAAATTCCACAGTCTTTGATATTAATTACTTTCGCTTCAGTTATTCAGTCAGATATAATGGATGAACATTGGATTGTCAGTAATGCTTACCTTCTATCTGATAATATCTGAATTAATATTGATAAAACCTTCAGTGAATTATGAACACTGTCAACGGCGTTACTTCTATCTAAACACGTTTTCATAATGCACTTATACATTAATACAACTCTCCAAAACATTCGCTAATCCTTTTGATGGTGTTCTTTCATTTGCACACAAAGATATCAAGCGAAGCAAAAAAAAAGTTCGTATTTACATTGCAAAAACTTTCCTCTCAGCATTCTTCTAAAATAGATCGTCCAGAATGGCCTCCTTCATTTATAAATAGATTCTTTCTTCTGGTATGGCGATTTTATATCATACAAAAAGTATCAGCAAAGACCGAATAGCCAACCCTAGTTCACGCTTAAATGTATTGCCGCCATAGGTCACCGTAACCACGATTGCTAGCTCTTTCACAGTGAACGATGTTGACGAACTGTTTCCGCATTCAGGTGTGATTACATTATTAACCAATTTCCTGTATAATAAGCCATTATTATGCAATTAAGATAATAATGATGTAGGTCATACCATGTTTATTTATATTATCGACAAAAAAAATTATAGTTAATATATCTGTTTATATTATCGACAGAAAAATAGGGAAAGCAAAAATAAAACATATTCTCAATGGAATGAAAACAAAAACATATTCTCCACGGATTTGCTTATCCACTTTTTTCCTGAACTTTTTCTGGTAAACAATAGTTTAACCAACAGGCTGCAAAGTAAAAGTTTTCAGATTATCAACATGCCTATGAGAAATCGTGCGGCTTCGTTGAATAAGAACGCCATTCATTGTACGCTGGCTAGACGAAAAAAAAATGATTAAAAAACAACAACATAGGTTTTAAAACGAACAGATAACGGGAAAAAACGTTAAACGAAAAAAAATAATACCGAAAGTATATCATAGTAATGTATCATAATGTCTTTGTCATTGTGGTTGCGACCGACTGGATGAATAGCCACTAATAAGTTCACAAGGCAGGGAAGAAGGTTAATCCAAAAATTTGAGGAACTCTACTCAGTAATTCGATTAGGCTACTGAACATTTGAAAAAAAAAATACATAAAACTGTATATGTTTATTCTATACTAAGTTTCAATTAACCCAAGGCTCGAGAGTAGGTCAAGGATTGATCTTATTGTCAAAATGATTTTGATAAATGAGATATGTGAAATAGTATGTGGTCGGAAGTGAAGATTATGACGACAAGGAGGATTGATAACGATTAACCCTTGGTAGGGAGAAGTTATGATTATAGGGCCCAGGGAAGGATTCACACGGAATTCTCAGAATACGGGAGAAATGAGGGTGATTCGAAGCCGTGGAAGTGGCATGACATGTCCTAACTCTAAAGTTCTGAACTGTTGGAACGATAAAATGAATACCAACACTCGTTTCGTCATACATATATAAAGTGTTGGCTTACGAAAACTTATATAAGTAGTACCAGCGTTTTATTACTGGAAATTGATATCAATAATTATAAAGACTATCGCTCTATTATGTCAATAATATTTACATTTTTTTAGTCAGAGACAATATTTCTTCATGATTTTCAAAGCGTTTATATTTATATGGCTACAATAACAATTACATACGTATTACAGCACTTATTTTACGTAATAATACTACTAATAATAATCAATAAATTTAATGTAATAATAATAATAATAATCAGTAAATTTATGCAGTAATAATAATAATAATAATCAATACATTTTCTGTAATAATAATGATAATAATAATCAATAAATTTTATGTAATAATAATAATAATAATAATGATAAAATTTATGTAATAATAATAATAATAATAATAATAATAATCAATAAAAATAAAAATGGCCAAGATTATTAGAATTTGACGTATTTTAAAGCGAGCAAAATTTTTGTAAGGAAAGTTCCCAAGAGAGTTCTGTTTGATTTTGTTTAGCGCCATGTGAACCACTTTGGGTTATTTAATGCGTAAATGTAATATTTTGTACACAATTTTATGGCTTCAACTAAATATATTTTAACACAATTGTATGCCTTCAACAACAGATAATATATATATATATATATATATATATATATATATATATATATATATATATATACACGAATAGAAATGTAATAGGGATGCTAAAAACACCAGCGCCTAAAAAGTACAGACAACCCGGGTTGAAAGGGAGGCTGACATTTATCCTTTTCTAATATATATATATTAATAAATATATATTTTTTTCTTAACCGCTACCACGACTCGAAGTTTTATTAGCACCAGCACTCAATGTACGTTATTATATATATATATATATATATATATATATATATATATATATATATATGTGTGTGTGTGTGTGTGTGTGTGTGTGTGTGTGTGTGTGTGTGTGTGTGTACTATTCCAAATGTTATTTTGTGAATGCCCTTTTTTGAGTGGACGCATTTTTCAAACAGTGTAAATTACGTCTACCGACCTGCACATTCGAGAAAATTAAAAATGTGAGAAAATGTAACCCTCCAGCATGGTTCGATGCAGGTTTTAGGGAGACTAACGAAAGTTATTTGTTTCATATTTTTTATTTAATTTTTCTATAATTCGTACCATTTTCTTTTTTCCGGATAGGATTTGGACATAAATTGTCCAAATTCTGAGCGCATTAAGCTTTCATAAATCATTATCAAAATAAATTTAATGTTGATAGACTTATATCGATATGCATGTATTGTATTCGGTAGTTTTCGAGTATCGCCTTTTCACAAGAACTGAAACACAATATCCGATGTAGTTGTGGCAGAGAGTAGTATGATGAAACCTGATGTCATCTGCACTGAAAGAACTCCAGAAACTGTGCAAGGAGATGCGCATGCGCCCCGAAATTAGGAATCGACAACATTCTGTAAAACAAGTGATATTCCAGGAAGACCAGAGGTTACAGGTCAAAACGTTTTGAAACGCAAACGAACAAACAACAAAAGCAAGGAAATTAGTTTTAAAAAATCTGACAAGAAATGATTATATTTTAATATCATCTTTTCAATCTTGTTTCTTCAAATTTAATGCATCCCGTCATTTATCGACATGAAAATTAATTAAAAGAATAAGAGGGAATAAGCCGCCATATTGTAAAAACGTCCACGTCTGCTCTCAGTGAAATATCGATTTAACAAATACACTCAAATTACATATTACGTGCGCATATATTTTGTTTGAGTGGAAAATGGGGAAAAGTAAATCTCTATAATTTAAATTTGATTTTAGTTGCCTTCGGTGTTAGTGTTCAAGCAAATAACCAACTAATTAAACAATTATTTTAGTTCTTATTAAAAGAAATATCCCTCAGCCGAGAGAGATACGTAGACTGAAAATGATCAAGATAACTTCTATCTATCTATCTATCTATCTATCTATCTATCTATCTATCTATCTATCTATCTATCTCAATCTGTTCATATCTATCTATCTATCTATCTATCTATCTATCTATCTATCTATCTATCTATCTATCTATCTATCTCAATCTGTTCATATCTATCTATCTATCTCAGTCAGTTCATATCTATCTATCTATCTATCTATCTATCTATCTATCTATATATATATATATATATATATATATATATATATATATATATATATATATATATATATATATAAATTATCCCTCAGCCGAGAGAGATACGTAGACTGAAAATGATCAAAATAACTTCTATCTATCTATCTATCTATCTATCTATCTATCTATCTATCTATCTATCTATCTATCTATCTCAATCTGTTCATATCTATCTATCTATCTATCTATCTCAGTCAGTTCATATCTATCTATCTATCTATCTATCTATCTATCTATCTATCTATCTATCTATATAAATTATCCCTCAGCCGAGAGACATAGGTAGACTGAAAATGATCAAAATAACTTCTATCTATCTATCTATCTATCTATCTATCTATCTATCTATCTATCTATCTATCTATCTATCTATCTATCTCAGTCAGTTCATATCTATCTATCTATCTATCTATCTATCTATCTATCTATCTATCTATCTATCTATCTATATAAATTATCCCTCAGCCGAGAGACATAGGTAGACTGAAAATGATCAAAATAACTTCTATCTATCTATCTATCTATCTATCTATCTATCTATCTATCTATCTATCTATCTATCTATCTATCTATCTATCTCAGTCAGTTCATATCTATCTATCTATCTATCTATCTATCTATCTATCTATCTATCTATCTATCTATGCATGGTTGGTCATTAACAACTACCTTCTCGTGTTTAAAGTTACACAATATTGAAAATTAAACATTTCATTGGATAAGCAAAAGAATCAAAAGAATATCTAAAAATGCGTACTTAAATACATATCTGTGTGATTGTGTATGTATGTGAAGGGATTGTATATGTGTGTGTGTGTGTAATCGAAGAGAAAATTTATGTTGAATTAATCTTGAGAATTTACTTTAAATGTTTGACACAGCGTCCTGTTACCGAATTGTTATTTATACGCGTTATGCCACTGGAGATGTTGTGACTGCTGGCTTTTTATAAGGAACGCGTAAACATATTATGGGGCTAGCGAAAATATTTTTACTTTAACTTTTTTAGTTAGCTAATTGTAGTTAAAAATACATTTGTAACTTCAGCGAAAAACCAAGATAATATACAATCAAAACCCTCTCAGAAAAAAATGTACTGGTCTCAAAATACACTTTGAGTCGCATCATTTCAACCCTGATCAGACTAAACTTAAGATGCACGCAGAAATATAACGTATACCAATATCCATCCAACCATTACAAAGCCCGTCTCCAAACATAAACAATAAGGAACCTAGTGATGAGGACATTGAGAAAGCTATTAAAAAACTAATGAATAATAAAGCATTACTCTAAATTGAAGCTGAACTTTTGAAAATAGCTTAATTTCTCCCTGAATTCAATAACAAGTTCCTATCTTTTATGAAAGAAGTCCGGAATCAGAAATAGACTCCCCAAAACTGGGGTCTATTAATGCATTATGGAAGCAGAAAGATAGAAATCAAAACCCTTACAAAAAAAGACGTATCTCTATTGGATCCATCATGGTGAAAGTATCAATGAACATTATATTAACTAGGCTCTCATTATTTTATGAAAGTCAACTCCTCACGACCCAGATTGGTTTTCGTTCTGGAAAGGGATTCAACAATGGTATATATATAATCAAACTACTCCAAGCATTTGCTTACCTCCATAATAGGAAAGCAGCATATGACTACATCAGTAGAGATGACTTCTCATCCATTAGTAGAAAGGCGACTGGACGTGAGAAACCTGTTTTCCTAAAAAACAAAGTTTTAAAGAGAAAGATCATATAAATTTCAACCGAAAATAATACTGGCTGCTGAGTCAATGAATACCAAATATTTTCTTGTAGAGAAACGGGTAATATCACCATTACCATAGCGAAGGTATTATTTTTTTGTCACTAGCAGCGAAGCCAAGGAAAAGTCTTCAGGATCAAAGTTGCTAGTGGCGCACAACTACATATGTCTATCCGGTAACAGTACGCTGTGTCACATCATTTAAGGTAAAGAAAATTCTGAAAATGAATTCGGCATGAATTCTCCCCTCGATCACACAAACACACTCACATACACTCGTTTAAACAGGCACTTATAGATTGTTTCTTTGCTTTCAAAGAAAGTTTTAATCTTTAATATCTAGTTCAGTTAATGTCTTCTCCAATTGGTTTGGTCTTAAGATCACTCTTAGTTCAGAGTTATTTTCTTCTAATAATTTTTCCTAGTTCACTATATATTGTCTTTACTAATCTTCACGTTGGGTTAGCGCTGAAGCTTTCTTTGGGGTCTTTTAATGTATTGAATGCTTGTGATCTCTTGGAAAAAGGAGTTTAGGATCATTTAGGTTGAGTCTTTGTATGTTTTTTTCGATATCGAAGTTAGTTATGTGGATCTCTTGCTGTGGGTACTTTTCTGTGTATATTAGTAACGACTAGTTCCACTGCAGTATTGATTTCTATATGAACACTCTTTATATCTAAATCTGTTCTTTCGTCATATTGAGCATTTTCTCCATGAAATACAGCAAATTTGAAACAATATATAAACAAGATTACTAACGATACCTAATCACCACGGAAAACACTTCGAGATAGAGTGCATACTGCTCCTTTAAAGGGGTTTGGGCCGCCGATTCGGAAACACCAGGACTGGTTTGATGAAAGTAACGCTGGAGTTCAGCTACTCATAGAGCAAATGCACAGTTCATACAAAGCATAGAGTAATGATAAAAAAACTCTTCTGCAAAAAAGACTCAGTACCTGAAGTGCAAAAGTGAGGTTCAGCGATATCTCGACAAAATGAAGGACTAGTGGCTTTTTAACCCAAAAAGTGTGTGAAAAGAACCAACGTTGTATATAGTGTTGACCTTCCTCAGGCCTTTGACACAGTAAATAGTGAAGCACTTTGGAAAGTTCTTGAAAAACTTGGAATCCCAGACAAAATTTTGAATGTTATAATCTTTCACAAGGGGATGAAAACTGCTGTTGTTTCGGATAGAGAATACTTTGATGTTACAAATGGCACGAAAAAAGGTTGTGTCATGGCCCCTCTTCTCTTTGCTCTATTCTTTTCAGTAATGCTAAAATTTGCCTTTGGTGACATGGACACTATTGTTAAATTTCAATTTTGAACCAGCAGTGGCGTCTTCAACCATCAGCGGTTCAAAGCTAAAACGACTCATCGAACTTGCGTTATTCGTGATCTGCTGTTTTCTGATGATGCGGCACTTGTGGCAATATACCTAGAGGAATCCCAAGAATTCGTCAACCATTAGCATAAAGCAAACGGAGGTAATCCACCAGCCGTCTTCTTGCCCGAAGCAGATTCGGTGTGTCAAACAACCTCCACCAGTTCATCAATTCCAAGGCAATCCTATGTAGATTGATGGGAAAAACTTTAAGTATGTGAAGTCATTTCGATATTTAAGAAGTAAGCTGAATGAAAATGAATCACTTGAGGACAAAATAATACATCTGATTGCCAAAACTACAAGTGCATTTGGGAAACTTTGCCACTGCCTATGGAATGAGAGTGATATCAAATTGGACACCAAAATATGGGTTTATAGAGCAGCCATTTTGATCACAGTGTTGTATGTCTGGACCCAGTATAGGTCGCATAATAATAATCTATCTATCTATCTATCTATCTATCTATCTATCTATCTCTCTCTCTCTCTCTCTCTCTCTCTCTCTCTCTCTCTCTCTCTATATATATATATATATATATATATATATATATATATATATATGGAAAGAACTTGAAGTGTATGACGTTATTTCGATATTTAGGAAGTAAGCTGAATGAAAATGGATCCCTTGATGACGAAATAATAAATCAGATTGCCAAAGCTACAAATGAATTTGGGAAGCTTCACCACTATCTATGGAATGAGAGTGACATCAAATTGGACACCAAAATACGGGTTTATAGAGCAACCATTTTGATCACACTATTGTACGGCTTAGAATCGTGGACCCCATATTGATCTCATATTAATCAGCAGGAGGTCTTCCATAAACTTGTCTACGCGCGATCTGTGGCTATAATCTTAACGATAGAGTATCCAGTGCTCATCTTAAAATGCAACATTGGTGGAATTGAGACTTTACTGATGCGGTCACAACTTCACTGGGCTGGTCATGTTGCAAGCATGAGTGACAACAAGGTACCTAAGGTCCTCATATATAGCCAGTTTGACAGTGGACAAAGAACTGTTGGACGGCCGTGGCTCAGGCATAAAGTCAAGCGAAAGAGTAACATCTCAACTGTCAATGTGCTTCATACTAACATCGAGCAAGTTGCCCTAGATATATTTGTGTCAGAGTTGTATCAGAAATGTCGAAATCAGAGACCAAAGACAACAGCGAAAAGCATCTGTAAACATTACCGCTGCTATGTCGCGAGACATTTGCTGTTTCACAATATGTCGACTTGTATGAAGGTCACTAGCCAGACAGAAAACTGGATGAGGTTGTCGGATCCTTATACGTTGAAATCGACGGGAGAGTCCATAATCATATATATATATATATATATATATATATATATATATATATATATATATATATATATATATATATATATATATGTGTGTGTGTGTGTGTTTAGGAGTTATATATAAATGTTCATAGATTTGATTAGCATATAATATAACTATTTATCTCTTGTCATATTGCTTTCACTATTAATATCAATCTTACTGTTTGTTTCAGCTTATTCATATCTATCTATCTATCTATCTATCTATCTATCTATCGTCATAGCTCTCTCTCTATATATATGCATCTCAATTTTGCTGTTTCTCAGTCTATTCCTATCTATCTATCTATTATCATAGCTCTCTTTCTATATATACATATCAATCTTGCTGCTTATCTATCTATCTATCTATCTATCTATCTATTTATCTATCTATCTCTTGTCATAGCTCTCTCTCTATAAATATAAATCTTGCCGTCTCTTTCAGCATATTCATATCTATCTGTTTATCTATATCTATTTATTGTTATAGCTCTCTGTATATATCCATAGCAATCGATGTTTCTCAGTCTCTTCCTATCTATCTATCTATCTATCTATCTATCTATCTATCTATCTATCTATCTATCTATCTATCTAACGCCGCAATTTACAGTTCTTGTCACCTGTATATTTTAGGACATTAAGTTCTTTCTTCTCATTTCGGCTCAGTAGATTCAGCTATTATCTGAAAAGATCCGTTCACTTGAAAAAATAGGAACAGAATTTAAAGCCATAACTGTGTGAATTTAATTTTAATTTAGCGAAGAATAGGTTATCTCTTTTCCAATTATCTAACCAGCCGGAGCACGCTTATAGACCAAAACGATTATCTCCTTTTAGATAAGCGTTTGTCTTCTTCCTAATCTACAGGGCATCACAGGCAAATTAAATGAATTTATTCCAAAAATAATGAATTACATCTTTCTCTTCATATCAAGAGGTTCATTATAGAAGCGATTAACGAAAAACAAAACCAAAAGAAAATAAAAGAACAGCGGTTATTCAGTACTTTAATAACGATGGTTGCTTTATCTGGAAGTGATAGTTTCTGGGCGACTATCAGATAGCACTTTGATTTCTTTCTCTCTTTCTCTCTGCCTCTCTCTCTCATGCACACACACAAACTGGTGCACGTGCAAACACACGTGCGTACACACACAAATACACACACACGCAAACATACTCACAAAGACGTAGATAGAAACTCACTGAAACACATGCATAAACACATGCACAAAGACACGCACAAACAACACACGCACACGCTAACACACACATATACACAAAGACACTAACGCACAGAAACGCATAAACATACGCACAAACAGGCGTCAACACACACAAACAAACCGATACACCGCACACAAACATTCGCACGGACACACACAAACACACACGCAGATACATGCAAACATATACACAAACACACACGCACACATGCATATACATTTGATAGGAAATACTGGATCAGTTCTAAAATGTGTCCGGAAACACCGTAACTTTTCAGTTTGTGGAGAAGACTTGAATGCCAAACGCTGTCAAAGGCTTTCGAGATGTCCAAAGCTATAACCCGGGCTTCACCGTTTTTATCTAGAGATTGATAGACTCTTTCCGCAATTATCGTCAGTACACCAGCAGTTGACTCTGAGAAAAGGAAGCCATATTACTTGTCTCAGAAAAGACCCTGGAGATGCTGAACCAATTCAGCATTGATTAGGGACTCTAGGAGATTCCTCAAAAGAGATAGATGGCTAACAGGCCAATAGTTGGAACAACAGACAATGATTTTCAGCAGGCGGGAAAGCAGGAGTCAGCGAGGCATTTATTATTGTTATGGTCCAGGTTAGAACCAAGGAAGAACAACACGAACACAAGAGTAGAAATAACGAAGATATATTACACGGAATAATAATATAAGATGTGGAAGGTGTTAGTATGACTGTCAGTCTGGTTTGGAGTGAACTACTATCGGCTCGGCTCGATTCGTCTCTCTCTCTCTCTCTTGAGATGCATAGTATACATAGTGTTAGGAATAGTTCATTCTGTAGTTATAGGTAAGGACCCATAACAATTATACAGTTTAAAGATAACAGGGGCCAGTTAGGGAGCACACTTCTTAATGACTATTACAGAAATATCATCCGGTTCACCTGCTTTGTGGGGATCTAGGCTAGTGATGATAACAGAAACCATGGAATGGCTTATATGTATATCACTCAACAAAGATTCAGTTAGGCAGGTATACTCCAGATGAGTCAAGGGTAGATTTTGAGGAGAATTTACAAGCAAAGCATTCAGATTTATCAGCGGAGTGTAACACCTCAAATAGGTTGAAGAAGGGAGTGAATAGAGACCTTGCACTTATTTAATACCCTATTACAGAGCGGCCAATAATCACGAAATCCAAAATAAACGTTATTTTTGCTTTTTGTATAACAATGACCGTACAAAGCCAAAGAGCCACTCAAGGTAGAATGTTACATACGGAAAATATTCTATAAGGAACTCGAAACCCAATCACAAGCAGGTGAACCTCTCTACTCCTATTTAGAAAAGAAAAATTAATTCAGTAGTAAAAAAAAATGTGTTTTAGGCGGAGACGTTGAAGTAGACTTTAGAAGGAACAGGAAACACAATCCTAAACAAGAAACAAGGGATAAACCTCCGCTCCTGTTCAAAAGACGAGGTTATACACCAGGAGGAAACGCACAGGGAGGAAACCTTACAGCGCTGGGAATGTGACTGAAGTCGTAAAGCCAGATCAGGTCCAATAATATTGCTGATCTTTTTTTGGAGTTTATCAAGAGTCTCTAGATATATAGCAGAAGAGCAGGCAGGCTGTGATGGGTAAATTGTCGTCATTCTTTATTTTTAATTTCTCGTATGTGCGTTGTTTTTTATGTTGTTAACTGCACAGTATAGTAGTGTCACTTGGGCACCGTCTGTGAGAAAAACAGCACTTCACTTCGCCAGAAATTTGGAAACAGCATGCTGTACTGTTTGGCATTTCAGATTGTTTGGGTGTCAAACTGAGGACAGTGCAGAGTATTCGGAAAGAGTTGGATGAAATATCCAGTCAACGTCATGGTGCTTAGAGTGATCATTTGTGTTGGCGACGTTATGCCTCCATTCATCCGCAGAGCCTCAGACTCAATTTGGATGCCTGCATCAAGTGCTTTGGGGAGGTAGTACTGTCCTTGGTCAAGAGGGTGGCTGCTGGAAGCGCCAATGTCTGGCAACAAAACTCCCGGACCATACCACACAAGCAGGAGAACCTAGTCATGACCGTCAGACAATTTCTGCGACCCCTTAAATTTGGCCACCTAACTACCCAGACTGCAACCCCCTTTATTATTTTGTGTTGGGTGCAGTTGAGCAAGAGACCAATAACAATTCTTGTTTGTAACACCAAAGATGAACTGAAGGCAAGGATTATGCCAGCATTTAACAACTGGAACAAAGAGACCGTCCAGAAGAGTTGCAGGAGATTTTAAATTCGTCTGGAGGCCGTAGATGAAACCAATGGCGATTTTATTGAATAAATTTACTATTTTGTATTTCAAGATATTTTTGTGTATTTTAGGTAAATATATCGGTTAAAATGAGATGTCAATATTATTTTTATTTTTGTGTAATTTAGATGACAATTTATCCATCGCATCCTGTATGTGGCTTCAATGTTCTAGGTATGGACGAATGGTAGACGTATAGATATGCAAGATAGATTCTGGATTAAGTTGCACTGCTTATGTTTCCTGCATGATTAATTTGATAAAACGAAACAAAATAAATAAAATAATTAGCAACAATTATTAATTCGATATTCCGTTATTAAGGTAATATAAGGCATTTGCTTAGTACCTCCTGATACCATAACAACTGAATATCTCATTAGTAGGTAGGCAAGATCCGGTTACGTGACCGATAAATGTATAAAGACAAGTTATGTTTGGTATTCTAGAAATAATTATGTTGTTGTATGTGGTATACAAAAAGTACCTATTGTACAACTATCAGTCACGGTACCAATTGTTTTTTTTACATTATTGCTCGTCATATACAAGGCCCAAGATACACTCAGTGTAGAGTGTTACGGAATGAGGTTGTTTTATTGACGTAAGAGGAGTAATTGAAGGTGTAGATTATGAGGATATGTAAGATAGATATCGGTTGATACGAGACGTGAAGAGATTAGTATTGGAGTGATCAGGGATGTAATCTTTCGGAAGTCTGTAATAAAGCAACATCAAGCAGCAGCTCTTGCTTTGAAGCTGTGTGAATGGAAACTTCCGACTTAACAACGGAATACGAAGGGAACATGGATGATTCAACGCTGTGTAGATGGCATGGTGTGTCTTAGCTGGGAAAGGTCTGAACTTGTGCTACTAAGGAATGAAACTCGTCTGAACATTTCCAATCGAAATAGCGTGCGACGTTTCATCTGTGGGAAAATAGTTTTGGGGTTGAAAATAATTCATCACCGGCAAAACCGCCTAGACCATTTTGCACTCACATTGACTGATAGCTGATTAGCGCAGTGTCTATCTAAAAACTAATTGTATTACATTATGATAAAGAAACAAATGTACAGACACACATATACACTCGTGTTGTATCCCTACAAGATATTGGCGATCATGGTTCTCGACAACTTTCTAGCTCTTAGGTTTGTCTTTTCGTCATCTCCCCCAATCCCTGTTCTATCCATTTATACAAGTTCGTTAGGTAGGTTACTCACTGATTTCGTCTGTCCCTCTTGCCTAGAATATGCCCTGTGAGTGTCAGATTCTCCAGGCCTTCTTTCCTTAACGAACAAGAGAAAATATACCAGTGATCATATGGAGAAAAAAAAATCGAAGAATGCAAACGAAAGTAAAGTGAAATGAAACTCACAAACTAAAGAAGAGTTTACAAATTCCAGCAAAAGAAATTTAGTGATACGAATAAAATCAAGAGGATCGGTCTTCTTCATTTATAAACTCTGTCCCTTTAGATCACGGCTCTCCACAACTTTCTGTTTTTTGTTGCTCTAAGCAACTTTTGACACATTACCATCCCACTTTGTTATAATTCTGCCACCCATTCACACAAACTCCTTAAATAACATCACTCACCGTTTCCTTCGCTTTCAGTATGCCCCATGAATCTCTAGACCCTCTTTTCTCGTTATGTGTCTGTTATGGTAATTTACCCACGCACGCATGGACTCTCCCAGCTATAAATAGAAGCAGGTACTACCTTTTGGAGAAGGAAGTTTCCAGCAGTCAGCTCTGACAGTTGGACCGAACATTCTTGCTGTAACACTCTCGTTTTTATATGTTTGCATTACGGTTTCTGTTAATATATTTGTTTAAATCAATTCCTCTCTTGTGTCTTTATTTCTGGCTCTAACAATGCCACAACAGTGTCCCACAATCGTCAGCTGTCCCTTTCCGATTGTCAGTATAAGTTTTCTTGTACTTTTCTTTAAAACTACCTTTTTGCTCACGTGTTCTGCACATGGCATTCACAGAATTCTTCGGTAGAGTCGCATTTCTGCCGTTCCAGTTGTTCATTATTCTCTGCCATATAGGACAGTAGATATTGCATAGCAGTTCAGCACCGTTTTTCTCATGTCTCTAGTGACATTTTTATAATTTTCAATAATTTGAATAATTTCTGAAAGGCATTTTTAGCTATTATATTATACCCCTTCCGTACCACAATTATTGTCGTCTGTTGCGAATAATACATGTAAAATCTGTACGAAAACGACATATCAGAAAGAGTTTTATTTTTCCGAAAACTAAATTCCCATGATGCTCTCCTTCGTTTATTTTTACACGTCTGTTCCTTTGAGTCACATTTTGTTTTACATTCTATTCGAGTTGCTTCTTGGAGAGTAGAAAGGTCACAGTTTGTGTATTCGATGAGTGAACCAGAAAACCTCCACCGCAGGAGTGACATTGGCAAATAATGGAGATTAATTAAAGGTAATTCTATAGCGCTATTGTTGTTGTTGTTGATGCTGTTGAGGTTTCAGAAAAATAGAGTCACTTTTTGAAAGAATTGTTTATCATTCGTATTGAGATATTAATCAGACTGGTACCGTTCTCCTAGATTTGGAGTCCAGAGTACACGCCCCATCTTGTTATGTCATTACGTATTAGCCAAAAGAAGTCACAATGAAATCCATATATGTGTAGATAGTCTAATGCATAGTGGCTCAGAATGAAAAGAATGCTTTCTATATTATACTTCAACTTGTTCTAAACGTTATATTTAGTCGGTGCCGTAATTGCGAGACGAGACATTTACTAAGCTTAGTTTAGTCTATCAGTAAAGCAAACACCTTGTCAAAATTGTAAAAGCAAACACCTTGAAAACACCTTGTAAGAATCCAAATGGATCATAACCTTTCCAAGTATTTTTTTCGGACGACCGAACTTTTTCAAAACATATCTTTTTAACCACAGCGTTTTAGTGTCGCTCGATCCGTTAAGGAAGGAAAAGAGTGGAAAAAATATGAACTCGCCTTTATCATACACTAGCAGCATGGCCCGGCGTTGCCCGTGCTTGATTCAAAAATCGTACGACTCATACAGCAATCGCTATCACTTGACTTAAAATATTTTTGCCTTTCCTTGCCTTTAAAGGAGTGCCCTTTGCCGTGCTGATGTTGCTACATGCCTTACTTCTTGCCTATCTCACACTGCGAATTTTTTCTAAGCTCTATACTAAACATTAAATCTGTTACGAAAAAAGAACTAAACAAAATGAACACAAAACGATCAGCTTTAAAAAAGGACTCGTAACTGAAAAAAACGAATGAAAAAAGAATGTTAACAACAAATGTTTTCACACCCAACCCAGTTCTGCGGAATCAGAATCAACGTTGAGTTTAAGCAAGCGAACGAGCCAATTGGAGGAAAGTTCCATGCAGATTTACATTTTTCCCACTTGTGACGAATGCAGCTATCGATTTTTTTTGCATGCTAGTTAACATTCGTGCCAGTCAGCTGTTGGCCATCACGCTGGCCAATAGAATCTTCCTGCCTATTCGTTGCAGCCAGCTATAGGCTCTCACTCTGGCCAGTAGAAAATGGCCGCAAACTACATGAAAACTGCCGTAGAAGCATGAAAAAATCGATTATTTCCACTATCGATGAGAGTTGCGAAATGCAACGTCAGTCTTGGCCTTGAGACTAACTTGGAGCATGTGCATGTAAATTTTGGTGCAAATCCGTCGAAAATTGCGGCCGTGCATTCGATACACACACACACACACACACACACACACACACACACACACACACACACACACACACACACACAAACGCACACACATCCTGCCTTTTATAGATAGAATCATATTTTGTGGAGTGGTATTAGGAATTACAGCTCTCACTATATTTGGTGTGACTTTCTGTTTTACTCTTTTCAAAAGTAACAAGATACGACTAAGAGACATAATGTGGACAAAAAGAGACCCTCAATGTTATCTCACACTTTAATAATAGCAAAGAATTCATAGATATAAAACAATGTGGAAAAAGATGTCGGTATTTATTTGTACGTCCACTCGCACTGAATATGACACAAGATCGGAGTTTTATGTAGGGTTTCAGTTAGCCGTGCAGAAATTGCTCTAACCTCGTCCGAACTCCCTCTTTTGGCGACGCCCCAGGAACCGGATAATGACCCCAGCCCTCTTTTGGTGAGGTACTTCCTGGGAGGAGAGTCTTCCGAGGATCGAATTGATATTAATTGAAACACCTTCTCTAGCCCGGTAAGGCCGCAGGCAGTAGGTATTTATCCGCACGTCCACTTCATAACAGAATGTGATACAAGGTCGCAGTTTAATGTAAGATTTCGGGACACCTCCTTTTGGGCACGCCTCAGGCGCCTGGTCATCACCCCAGCCCCGCTTTGGGAGGAGATATCTTTTTCTTAAACAATTGTGGCCTGTTCTCTCACCTAGTTCATATATATATTTTATTATAATTCTCTCCTTCTGACTCCTTAATTTTCAACATCTGTCTATATTTCTGAGATGAGGCATTGTAACAGTTTACACTGTTTGGACAGTTGTCCTTATCTTTATTGTTATATTCACGATGTTTCGACCGTTGTTCGCTCTGGCCATCTACAGGTGATATACGTTGGAATTTCGAAGCGAACACTTTATTTAATGCACGGGGGTAGACTGTTCTAATTCCACGTACTTTTTTGGATATCTCAGTTTAAATTAATTTCCTTTAGTAACTCAATTCTCCAAGCTTATGTTCACCACTGCTGTGGCCAGGTATTGAGCTTGCAACTCTTTGGGTTAAGTCACTTTTTGGATTACTCAACCAACGCTTTTTGCCATGTATCCTTGGGGACATTAGTGAGTGAATTTTTTTAACTTGTGGACCTAATGTCTTAGTAACGGTTTTTTACAACAGCTCATAATGGAATTTTGTTTTTTTAGTTGCTTTTCTATAGCTCTCTGTATTACTGGTTCCAATATTGTATTCATGCCTATACATGGCCGTCTTAGGAGATTTCTGTGGTCTAGAATATGTGCTGATTCTTTAAGTTTCCGTATTTTTCAGTGATGTTCTCTGTCTATTATTTCAACTACTCCTCAAAGAGGGCGGCGATTTCCCTTTTCCCTCCATATATGGTCAACCATATCTGATTTTTCTATATTAATTTTCGTTTGACCATCAAGCTGGCCTGGAAATCAATTTTAGTCCCACCGGATGGGATTTTAGTTTGTCCCATCGTATGTGATTCAGATCCAAATCCAACCTTACCAAATGGGATTCATTTTTAGTCTTGTTGGACGGAATTCAATTTTAATTTCGCTGAATGGGATTCTATTTTAGCTACGTCTATTGGGATTCAGTTTTCGAGGCGTTAGGTGGGATTTAATTTTAGCTTCACTGGGAGGAATTCACTTTCCCTCACGCTGGACGGGATTCAAATTTATTTTCGCTGTCTTAGCTTCACGTTTAGTTCCATCGACTGGAATTAAATTTTAGTTTCGCTTAGCAGGATTTAATTTTAGTCTCGTTGGATTGGATTCAATTTTAGTCTCGGTGAATGTGATTCAATTTTTATCCCCGGTGAACATTGAGAAAAAGACCGAAGCATTTGGGATAGATCATTTAATGTTTGAATAAGTTTATATTTTGTGTACCACAGCGGAATTTACCGTTTTATTGTCTGTTTTGGAGTTATTAGATAACTTTTGCGATTGTCTCGTCAGATCTAGCCACGCATATAGATGGCATACATGGTGTTCAACTGGTTAAGAAATGCCTAAACTATCAGATATTTACAATCGTTTCCTCAGATCAATGATTCAGAATAGTTTAAAACGAATTAATCCCCTGGGTCTTAAAAAAGACAATTCTTTGTCAGAACATAAAGAATGGCGCCACAGAATCACAAACAAAGAACTTTACGATGTAACAAAAAAGAAAAACCTTTTGAAAACTTAATTAAAGAGTGGAAAAAAATAATAGACAGGGTGTCCATAAATTCTCTTTAAAATTTAAAAATATATATATCACAAAGGCTATTGATGAGATATCTTAATCAGATTTATTCTATTTACTCATCAGTTATCAACGTTTTTAATCACATTGCATTTGTGTATTTCAGGTACCCTCTTGATGAAAGAGGTACTGTTAAATAAACCTCTACATTTCAGGACCGGTGGATTGGAAGGGATGGTCCAATTCCCTGGCCACCTTGTTCACCAGATATCCCCTGGAGTTTTTTTTTCTATTTTTTATGTTAGATATCGTGTATGGAACACAGATACAGAACATCACTGATAAAGGTAATGTCTATATTTTTCGGTTCGAAACAGCCCAAAATTGAGTGTTGTTCTACTCAGATTGTGTGTTGTTTTGCCAAAAAAGAAAAAAAAAAGAATCTGGTTTCGATGATTGTTATGGGATCTTAGCGGTAACGACAATGAACTCTTCCTGACACTATAAATACTGCGCCTCTCAAGAGAGACGATAGAACGAAGTGTAACGAGTCGGGACAATAGTAGTTCACTCTAAACCAGACTGACAGTCATACTAACACCTTCAACTTCTTGTATTATTATTGTTCTGTTGTAAAATATCTTTGTTATTTCTACTCTTGTGTTCGTGTTGTTCTTCCTTGGTCCTAACCTTGGACCATAACAGTGGTGCGAGGATATTGGACCATAACAATGATTTACTTGCAAGATCATTTTAAAGGCGGCGGTTACACATTACGCACCGTCACTCAGTGAGTAACCCCACAAGTGAATATCTGTTCAGACATTAGGAATAGGTTTCACTTTGATTGGTTGTCAAGTTACATCAAGTCCCCCACAACTGGGTTTAGGGATATTTAAAACGAACAGATACTATTAGTGAGTAGGTTTTACATATTAGCTTGAGTCATAAATGATTTCCGTTTGTGTTTGTCAAATGTACTCTTCAGAGCTTCACGTGCAATCACACTTTATTCAATTATACAAGGTGTCCATTATTTCACTTTACAATTTAAAAATATGTATATTACAAAGGCAATTGATGTGATATCTTAATCAGATGTGTTCTATGTACTCAGTAGCTATCAACGTTTTTAATCTCATTGCATTTGTGTATTTCAGGTATCCTCTTGATGAAAGGCATAATGTTAAATGAACTCTTAAAAATGGCTAATCCTTAAGAAAAGGCACAAGGTGTGTCATGTTTTATTGAAACAAAATCGGATACGTAGACTCTGCGAAACTACAGAACTTCTTTCTATGGGGTTATGTTAAAGATATCGTGTATCAAAAAAAGATACGGAATATCACTTATCTAAAGCAAAAGATCACTTATGCCATTGTATTAAAAAAAACTTTAATATCTAATCCTCATTTTGCAACAATTTCCACATATTTGTCTGTTCATTTGATTTGTAATAAAATTTTTAAATTGTAAAGAGACTTTAAGAACACCCTGTATATTTTTAAAAAAGTCATTTTACTGCATGTATTGGATTTAAAACTGCAACACAATCTGAAAGAAATATGGCATTCAAGGCTATGATTTTTCAGTGAAGCAGTGAAAATACTCTAGACATATCAAATGTTAACCCTGTTGAAGTCTCCGTGGTGTTCAAGGCCATGTCCTCACCATGCTAAGATGATACTATATCCCATCAATATATTCTGACAATCCACTTGAAAACTTAATTGAATAGTGGCAAAAATAATATTTTTAATCATTTCACCCCAAGCAAAGCAATAAAGCCACTAACTCGCAAGGGGTTACTGAGTGTTAGAGAATATAAGAAACACTATTGAAGAGAGAGAAGAATAAAAGAACATGGATTAAGAGGACAGGAGATAACGATCGACATCATGCAGTTACAATTAAAATGGATAACACATGTAAAAGGGGATGTATTGGTATCACCAAGACTTTGACATTCCGCACTATTTCAAACAAAAAGTTAGGAAGGAAACTCCGATCAGTATCCGAAAGAGCGATAAAGAGACTCGGGAAACCTATTGCCCTGAAAAAGTGAAGAACATTTTATAAATTTCAACCGAGATTAACGATAACTGTTCAGTCAATGTTTGCCGAATGTTTCTTGCATGGCAACGGTTATTCTCATCATTATCAACATCATAATTTCTTAAGTACTTTTATAACTTGATTATGTGAACGGTGAGCTGATAACATGACTTGTGATATTTGCTGGACTGAGTTAATCTTGGGACAAGGCTATGTGTATAAAGCAATGTGTAAAAAACGAATTCACTGTCGATTTCGTTAACGATATTAATCTGCTTTTATTCCTGTTGCTTTTTATCGTAAATTTCCTTAGTTCTACTAGTTCTGACTTTCACAGCTAATAAACGCTATGTCACGTACACTGGGACGAACCATTTCCATCCCCTTGGTGTTCTATTAGTCCACTGGGGCAGTTTCTTCCCAAGAACTGCTACATTGCGAAACACACTCCCCAGAAGATGCTTCGTTGACCACTACAATCTGAACATCTTCAGGTCACAGGTAAATTGTTACCTGTTTACATCAACCTCATTGAGTAGATGGGTTAAAAAAAGAAAAGCCTTTGATAGTAAATTCTACTTGGGTTAGATATTCTGTAAATGATAAAAGCAAAGTTGTTAACTTGTTAGTTGTCTATTTTTCATTAGAGTCCAAATAAAAGACAAAAAATTAATGTGTTAGTTTTTTGCTGTTTTTTTTTAAGGCAAGAGACTCTCTCTGCTCACTTGGAGGTTTGACGCAACTTGATCTTCGTACCTTCATTTTCTCCATGTGCTCGTTCTCAGCCTTAGAATAAATATAAAATACAACGTTTGATGAGACTATAACTTTCAGCAACCAAAGGAAATCATTACATTTACCCTCTTCAAGTCTAGGGTTAACTGTTACCCTACGTACCCCTACAAGTACCACTTCACACCTACTACTCATACGCACACCCTTATTCAGTAACTCTCTACCTTGAGTGCTCTTGGTCCTTGTATAGCGTGAACATGAAGAAAGTGAAGATTTGATAGCTCCAACTCATACGAGGTACAATACTCCATTTTAGGTCTAATCTCATTACTTCACTTGCGTTGTCACGTGGGTCATGTCATATTTCCCATTCGGTAATCTCTTTCTCACAGATACAACGTGGCAAAAATGTTGCTACTTTATTGGTATTTCCATGGTAAATGTTCAGATGGTTTTCATTCTTTAGTTTCACCAGCTAGAGCAGCCCAGACTACACCTACGTTACTGAATCACCTTCATTTCATTTGTATCTCAAATATAAGAAGAAAAATCTGAACACTTCCATTTTGATTTTTTCGAGACAAGAGTCAACTATCATCTAAACTTTTTTCCTCCGTTCATATCACACACCTCAGTCAGCGTTATCCTTTTAATACTAAGCCTCTATTTTGAGTGGCTTTCGAGCCTTGTATTACGTAGAGTTAAGTATTAAGAATAATAAGAATCTAAAAAGAAAAATTGAAACGTAGATTTCAGTTTATATATGGTCATTTTTATAACAATTTTAATTTTCCGAATTATTTGTCTAACGTTATTGAATATTGATAATATTTTCTTCGTTTCCTAATTCCCCGATGAACCCGTGTGCATAACTTCACATGAAATTGTGGCGAGAATTGTTAATTTGACCCCCGGACAAAACACGTTTAATCATCGTTCATTATCCATCTGCTAAACATTTTTCATTCGTTTTTTTTTCTCCACATGAAACAACGAAAACAGCAGATGCTCTTCATTGCGGACAGGTAAGATGGCTGACCGTGGCAACACGTTGTGTCAGGATAAAACAAGTGGGAAATAATCAAGAGCGTAATTAGTTAAGGCTCAGGAAGGCGGAGTTATCAAAGTTCTCGTTTGAATCACATCCCTAACGATATCAGTTGTTGTTTGGAAACCCAAAGATACGTTTATACGCACAGTTAAGAACGTAAGCGCACATGCTGCCGTGAATTTGATACACATGATATACTTCATAAATCTCTTCTTATCTGTCAGTAAGACTTTCTCTTAAACGCCGAACAGGGAAAAAGATGCTTTTCAGCTGAGAGAATATTCAGCAATCTTGAACCTTCGTGCGCGCAGAAAAAAAAAAATCCCTTGACACCGCTATTAGTTTAATTATCTTCACTCCCCGGTAATGTTTATTGTTTTAAAATACGATGATTAGATTTGTAATAAAAACTGAAACGTATGATGAAAGTGAATTTCTAGACGTTTTGTTTTATTTCTGAGAATTTACAACAATAATATTAACACCTGTTTATTTATTAGATTGTTTATCTACAAGAATAATTTGATATTTACAACATTCTAAAAACTAATACAATGCAATATTTACTATTTTATACAGTTCGAATCCATTAACAATTAGTTGATGTTAGCCAATCATACCAATAAACACTAAATATTGTAAATAAACAATCAAATAAATAAATATTAAAATTTAAAATTTTTAAATATTTAAATATTATTTTTGTTGTAAAGTCTCAAGAACAAAGAAAATGTATAAACTCAAGTTCATATGTTTAAGCTTTATTAAAATTCTAATAATCGCTTTTTAAAACAAAAAACTTTGCCGAGGAGTGAAGGTAGTTAAAATAATAGCGGCGTCAAGGGAAAAACCGTCCATTTTATATTTCGTTTTTTTTTTCCGGGCGAAAAGGTTAAACATTGTCAAATGTTTTATTTATATGCTATAAAACTTCAGTGTTTGTTTTTGACAGCATGATGTATGGTATTCAGCGTTTCTACCTCGGCAGCACTTCTGAATTTCATGACTGATTGAGTACTTTCATGCTAAGTTCAATAGTGAAAATCCTTATTGGAATATCAAAGAAATTGATTTTCTTTCTTTATTGATCTTCATCATCCTTGAAGCTGACGTTATTAAAACAAGAAGCCGACAAAACAGAGCTTAAACGTCAACAAGTGATACGGTACGCGTTTCTAACTTTTCTTCGTCACACATCCGCAGGTGTATAGTGTGACTTTTCACCCGAATTATTCCATTTTGAACTCACTGTAACAATCCAGCCACTGACATAAAGTCGAAAATTTATATTGAATCGATTGCTAAGACCCTAACCGAAAAGTTGGTTCACAATGTCGTGCTAGACAATTTTTCGTGACAGAATTTATCTTGCACATTCATAAATATACCATATGTCCTTGCATCGGATATTGCTGCCACATCTGGTATGCTGCTTCTAATATATATATATATATATATATATATATATATATATATATATATATATATATATATATGAGTAAGTCATTGAGTCTGAAAGAAACCTCAACAGAATGCAGAAAGCACTGGACGGCCGTTTCGTCCTATATTTGGCACTCATCAGCAGTGCGCATCCACTACCGAGAATTGAAACCCTGACAGTTAGGTTGTCAAGCAAACACCATACCAACGGGCCTCGGTGACGAAGAGGTAGCAAATCAGACTCAATATAGCGCCGCTCGCTCATATATTCCGTGGTGGAACTCAACTCAAGTTCTCTGTAACCATAGGGCTGTGCCTCCCGGAGCCACGACTACTATCACCAAGCCGCTCAAACTGAAGCATTAGAAGCCGGATCAAGCAATGATATACATATGATAGAAATTGTACAATTACAATTTCTATCATTTATATATATATATATATATATATATATATAAAGAGAGAGAGAGAGAGAGAGAGAGAGAGAGAGAGAGAGAGAGAGATTGTTGACAAAATACAAAGAAGTATCTGAAACACTATCGGTCCTGAGCTGGCATCTCGGCTTTAGTCACCTTCCAGCAATTTGATAAATATTTTCACTGTATTTCTTCTGGCGAGATTTCCTCGTTGATATTTTAACTTCACTAATTTTAGCAAAGTACTAGGTTGGCAGCTAGGATTCATAATTTCAGTATGGAAATTACTAGATGTAACCGTAAGTTCTATGCTAAGAGTTTCTTCTCAGACATTTCTTACCTGTGAAATATTTTCTGTTTTCTTACTTTCCTGTTAGATACGATCTTCAAAAATTTAAATGCAATGTCAATTGACATCTTGTATCTCCTTGAAGCCTGTTCTTTTATTGTCCTCTCTGTTTGTTTCACTCTCAGTAACCCCTTGCATATTAGTGGCTTTTATCGCCTTGCTTGAGGTGAAATATTAAAAAAAAAACTTCAGCCCATATGACACTCAAGGTTATTCTGGGCTAGGTATAGATTAACCTAGACCAATTTATAACCCAGGCTAAAATAGATATTACCGCCCAGGTCAGATTTCTGTTGCTAGGGAAAATCTGATCACTGTGTCGTGGTAGACAATATTTCTCGCTAGAATCTTTCTTGCACATTTATAAATCTGCCATTTGTCTGCGCCTCGAATATTGCTGCCACATCTGGTTTGGTACCTCTGCTATATAGCTAGAGATTTTTTTGACAAAATCCAAAAAGAATCGGACCTGACGTGTCTTCTCGGCTGCCTCTTCGATAAATATTTTCACAGTAATTGTTCTGATGAGCTGTCCTCGTTGGTACCTCGAAGATATTCCTTTTGTGCATTCTGCTGCACTCAATTTTATTCTGATTCTAAGGAATTTGCACATTAGTAGGCCTTATGGATACCTAGTGAATTTCGACAAGAATATTTCCTTTTTAGAAACACGGATACCTTACTATTGTTGAAGGAGTTCATATCAGTTATTTTTTTTACTAGTTTGTATACCAGAGCTACCACTTAACATTTTAGGGAAACAATCGGAAAAATAGGGATAAACTGGCTTAAATGAGTATAGTTTACATTAGGTCATTTTATAGACCAAGTTATGAAGTAAGTTAGCTCCAGTCGTACCCCGTGGGTTATTCTGGATAAGGCTAAACACTAGCTGGTATCTTCTGGGAGATATCGATCTGGGCTGCTACTGTATTGCCGAATCATGTGATTAACTTGAGGATTCTATTAAAAGTTCGTTCATCAGATTATTTTGAACGGCATGACTATTTTTTCCTTTTCTTATTTTAACTCGCGTTCAACTACTATAAGGCTTAAGAGGCACTCACGGTAGAGACTTACTGAATGATTCTGCAATAGGAATGAAAAAAAAAAAGAATGAAAAATTATGTAGACATGGTGTATAGGTAATCTTTGACTTGAAGAGGTTAAGATTGTAGCGTTTGGGGAAGCACATACGTGGGAGTCTGGTGGACAACTGAAGTTAGGTTTTACAAGTAAAAGAAGAAGAGTTCAACATTTATAACAAAGTGATGATAGTGAGAAAACAAGAGAGGCAAGAGGGAGAAGAGGGAGAGAGAGAGAAACCTACATATATATATATATATATATATATATATATATATATATATATATAAAGTTATATATTTTATTGTTGGTTGGTTGTTTTTGTTTAGGGTTATTTAATGCCGGGATATAAATATTTTACACGCAATTTTATTTTTTGGACACAATAATGATTTTAGTGATACAAGTTTTACTAATTAACCCATAGTAGGGAAGAGAAACGGTGTAAGAATAATTCTTTTTTTTTCACTTTGTACGGCTTGCCAACCTTTTGCAGGGTATTTAAAGCCAGAAAATATTTTTAGATTGTAAGATTTCTTTGAGATAAGAATGATTCAGAGATAAAAGTCTTACTAATTAAGCCATGACTCGGGGGCGGGGAGGGAGAATAGGTGGATATCTTTCCCAAAGGTATTTGCGCGTAAGTAAATATAATGAACCCAACTGGAACTGGAACTCGGCTCTCAGATTAACAGTTCCCAGCCATTATCCATTACACCACCCGCACATCCATGTTTACAGCACCTGCAATTTCCTAACTGGTCACCCATCTAAATACATACCTGGCTCGAAGTTGCTTAACGTCGCTGATCTTACGGGAACCGGTGTTTCAACGTGATGTAGCAGTAATTTGTCATTAACTTATCTTTCCGATATGATTAAATGTAACGGATGGTGATTTTCTCAAATTAGAAAGATTTTCTCTTTTATATTACTAATAGGTTTTTCGATGTCACCATCAATATTGTATAATAATTCCCGGAAAGTTTATAATCGAAACTTGTGGAAAGTATCAAGTATTTTTGGTTTGTTATGTTACAAAGTTAATCGTCGGAAAATAGATATGTGCAACCTAAGACATATCCTAATGGAATTTATTAGTGGAGTATTGTCATATATTTGGAGTAATTCTTCGGAATTTTATTGGTCTCGCGTTGTGTGTGACGTTTATAGACTTTTTTTTAGCACTTGGCGTTTGATCTTTTTTTTAAAAATTCCTCTTATTGAGTAATCGTAGGATTAATATTTTATTATATTTCTAGCCTAATCTATCTAATTCTGTTCACATCTATCTATATATTTATCTAATTCGTTTCTCATCTGTAGAGGAAAAACTGTACGAAAAGCGGGGAAAGGAAATAAACTTCAAATACAGCTCTACGAATTGAAATAATTTTATTATTGAGTATAAAAATAATCTTTGTCTTCTTTTAAGTTGAAAGAAACAAGTTACAAAGTTCCTCCCAAACAAAGTTCAACGAAAATTGTTTTGTTTTTCTTTTTACAACACCAGAAATGAATTGCGTTAGTATGAGTGAAAGGATGTATGTGAAAGCTTAATGCGAAATTCATGTATTTACGTTGTTTCATGTATGCGTATTGATGTATTGTGTGATTTCAGCAGTCAGAATGAGCGCTATATTATTTCTACTGCTATAATTCATATTGTTTATATATCTCGCTCGTATATTTTCTAAAAAGTGAGAAAATATTGGCAAGAAAGGACTTAGAACTGCGAAAAATTAGTTTGAGAATCCAGTACTGTTTACATTCCCCAGTTAAGAAATACCGAAAACTGACTTAGTAATTTACGATACGCCATTTGTAAGAAAAAAATCGGAACACATGAAGTTAACAAGTTAAATTTACTAAACTCAGAAGTTTTATTGGTTATTATATTTCTCAAGTTTTAATTCAAATTTTTAGGAGGAAAAAGAGTGTTAATCATTTACTAGTGTGAGCTTTCAATTTATTCCTACACAATAGCCACTAGAATAATTTTAAACAATCTTTCACCGCTTGGTGTTGACCTTACTATCCACTTTTATATTTACATACGCTCTATTTCTGATATTGAGCACTTTTATCTATGAATAAAGCAATCCTTAAATCTATGTATGCACCCAATATATATATATATATATATATATATATATATATATATATATATATATATATATATATGTATATATATATATATATATATATATATATATATATATATATATATATATATATATATCCTTGCTTGAACGGGCTTCCAATGCTCTGGATGGATCGGCTTGGTGATAGTAGTCGTGGCTCTCGGAGGCACAATCCTTGGTTTAAGGAACTTTGAAGAGTTCTACCACAGAATATGTGAATGAGCAGCGCTATGTCGAGTTTAATTCGTTACCTCTTCGTCACCGGGGCCCGTGGTATGACGTTTGCTTAATAACGTAACTGTCCAGGATGCGCACTGCTGAATTAGTCCCAAATATAAGACGAAACGGCCGTCCAGTGCTTTCTGCATTCTGTTGAGGTTTCTTCTAAAAACTCGATGAATTACATAATTACGATTATCTCAAATCCGCCTAACAATTTCTTATATATATATATATATATATATATATATATATATTATAATTTTTTTTTTAAAATATGATTTCTTCGCTACATAAGAGTTCTCATGTTTCAAAAGCGAGAGCCGAGACCCCTAATATAATTTTTGAAATTAAGTTGAATTGAGGTGTCTTGTCACGCGTCCTCTTTTGAAACATGAGAACTCTTATGTAGCGAAGGAATCATATTTTTAAAACAAAAAATATTATAATATAAGCTCTACTTCTGTATGGAGCACTGTCTTTTTGAAAATGAAAGCAAAAATACTAAGGAACTCCGGATTATTTACCTAACGTATTCTTTCCTATTTTTCTGCATACCTGCATATATATATATATATATATATATATATATATATATATATATATATATATATATATATATATATATGGGGTGCGTACGAAGTGTGCAGAAGTGTGAGTTTGTAAACAGTGACTATTACTGCTACTAATGCAATACTCTTCGATAAAACAAATCGAGTTCTTTCAGTCACTGGAATGTTTATCTAAAAATAAATAGATTTAAATTTATCTTCATCCTTGCCGTGTGCCAACGGCTTAGGGGTAGATTCTCCGATTAACGTCAACTCAGCCGGGTTTCGATTATAGCTAGAGGCAACCGGACATCTATATATATATATATATATTTAAGATGAATTAATGGTTTTATTTTTAATCCGACACTTTTATGATTCCAAACGTTATTTTTAGTGGATACACATGTATAAAATAAACCTCGTCAGTTCTTTAAAATTTTTAAACCGTTTGCAACACAGCCTAAGCACTCGAGAAAAATTAATAACCCGCATCTATTTAAAACACGGGTATCCGCTAAGAATAACGTTTGAAATAACACACACACACATATATGAATATCAAATATGTGGTGCAGTACAATTTATATTACAATGTATCATTAATACAAAAAGAAAATTAGTTAATGATATAAAATTTTATATCATTAACTTTGCTAATTTACTTTTTGTATGAATGATTCATTATAATATATATATATATATATATATATATATATATATATATATATATATATATATATATATATATATATATATATATATATATATATATATGCATGTATGTTCAATATATTTTATATTTATACCCTATTTTTATAGATATAGTGTATTTAAGTAAGCGCACCTTTTTAAATTAAATATTATTAATTACATTTACCGGCCTGAATGTTCGAGAAATTTTTAATACTGTTTAATTAAAAACAGAGCATTTACCTAAATACATTGTATCTGTACAAATAACATATAAATAGAAAATATATCCCATAATATATATATATATATATGTGTGTGTGTGTGTGTGTGTGTGTGTGTGTGTGTGTGTGTGTGTGTGTGTGTGTGTGTGTGTGTCTGTGTCTGTGTGTGTATATGTATTAAATAGAATAGCCAGCGATTTTCTATTAAGCTTTCTTAAATGTTCAATAAATTTCACCTCTCTTATATTTAATAGCTCACATTTCAATGGAGGATTGGAATATTTTTACGCGCTGAGATCTGTTCATATACTGGTCGTATTGTAAGGTTTTATAACATAGTCTTGATGACAATTACTACTGCAGTGTGTTTGGTCCAAGCTGGCAGTTTCTGGCATTGCAACACTAAAAGTAATGCTTTATTTTCACAGTCAATAAACATCGTAACTATTTTTACCTTTCATTTTGGATAACCTTCCTACATTTGAATCTGCGTGTTTATGAAGCATTTCCCTTTGTTAATCACATATTGTAGGATTTGAATGCTGTTTTTTTCCATTACTTTCGATTCGTGTTTCATTTTCAATTTGGCAAAAGATGTTAATACTTCTGCATACGCATATATGACTGCATATACACGTACGCGTTCCAGCGGGCGTGAACTTTAGAAAATAAATATTATTCACCAAGTGGAACAATGAATTTGAAAACTGCTTTCAAGATTTTTCTTTGAGAACTTAACTTTCCAGCAATTACGTTTGCGAATCGTGGGAAAAATTTTGGTAGCGCGATAAAACAAGCTTATAAAAAGAAAAAAGAAATAATAAAACTCGTTCTTTGCACCAAACCAATACTTATACAAAAAGTAAATTCAAAGCAACGGGAGTCAATAAAATAGCAAATTTGAAACTTAAACTAAATTTACTAAATCAGTAAAATATAAGGCAACAGTTTTTTCTATTTTTTTAATTCTTAAAAAGCAGCAATAAAAACTGAAAATAAAACAATCCTTTCTTACTGTCATGGTCCAATATCCTCGTCGCCACTGTTATGGCCCAAGGTTAGGAGCAAGGAAGAACAACACGAACACAAGAGAAGAAATAATAAAGATATATTACACAGAATAATAATACAAGATGTTGAAGGTGTTAGTATGACTGTCAGTCTGGTTTGGAGTGAACTACTATTGACCCGACTCGATTCCGTCTCTCTTGAGAGGCGCAGTATTTATAGTGTCAAGAAGAGTTCATTGTGTCGTTATAGGTAAGATCCCATAACACTTACAGACACATGACTTTGATAGCGCTGGATCTCGGTGAAACGATACTAAACTTGGTTAGAACTTGTTAGGGTGACCACCTGACAAATTTTAGCAGCACTGAACCTAGTCAATGATAATGCGGGTTGTACTTATTTGGGTGAATGCGCGGCGGTGTTTAGTAATTTTGAATCTGACAAGTACTTAGGAAGGTGTCCGTGTGTAATGAAGCACAACAACCTTTAATATTTTATTTGGTCATTGAGAAATTTTGGGGCCGAAACTTCGTAGAACATGAATATAAGTAGTTGTCTGAAACAGGCGAAACGAGAAATGTGGCCTAGTAACTGAACAAGTATAAAACAAAACAATTTATTGATTGAAGAAAAAACATTGGATGTAATCAAGAATCTATTAAAAAAAAATCCTTAGTTCCACCAGTTCTAACCTTCGCGACTAAAACCCACCATGAAACGCTCTGTAGCGAATCATTCATATTCCCTTCGTATTCCATTGGTGAGATGTAAGTTCCATTCGAGCGGCAGCTTCTCACGAATCGCTGCTTTATGGAACCGACTCTCAAGAGGGCATTTTACTGATCATTAAAATGTTAAAATGTTCAGGTCAAGAGTCAACCGTTATTTTTTCAACATATCTAAAAAAACGCCTCTCTTACTTCTACTCCGACTAAATTTTGAGCAATGAAGAGGATGAACCTCATTGCAAAAAAAAAAAAAGAAAAAAAAAGGATAAAGTCAGATTCTGTGAGTACGTAATCAAAATATTCAGAATTTTGACCAACGAAGTTGAAAAATACGTTATGTATGTGCATTCGTGCTTGTGGGTGCGTATTGGAACATGTTTACTCTCCTGGTTTTATGAAGGTTTCATATATAGGTTTTACCTCGAGGGCGATTGGTAGTGAAAAAAGGAGAACCAACCTCTTTTCCAGAAGTAGTAGTAGCAGATGTCAACTGAGTCAAAGTCTTTTTGAACCGGATTTTGTTTTTACATGATGGTCAAAAACATTTTTTATTTGAATTTTGTTGTCATTTATTTAATGAACGGCTATGTAGAATTTTCACATATGACAAACACCATTTGACAAAATATACTGATGGAATAGCTAAACTATTAATATTCCAGCGACGTTATTGTTATGGTAATTTACCTACGCACGCATGGACTCTCCCAACCATAAATAGGAGCAGGTATTGCATTTTGGAGAGGGATGTTTCCAGCAGTCAGTTCTGACAGTCGGGCCGAACATTCTTGCAGTAACACTCTCGTTTGTATATGTTTGTATTACTGTTTGTGTTAATATATTTGTTTAACTCAATTCCTCTCTTTGTGTCTTTATTTCTGGCCTCAACAAAGCCACAACAGTTATTTATAGGGTGGGAATGTATTTTAAGATTGTTTCTTCAGCTGTATAATTTTAACATCAATGCCTAAAACCCTGAACTTTTATTTACTATTTATTTATATTCTTTCCGCAATAGGAGTAGATAGGTTTTCCTATCGTCTTGTTCACACTTCCATAGTCTTTTCAACAAGAGTAGAGGTTTATCCTTTGTTTCCGGTTTAGGATTGTGTTTCCGGTTCCTTCTATAGTCTTTTCATCTCTTTCACTTCCGGTGCACCATTGCGTCTTTGTGGCACTTACTTGGGGTCGTGCCTCTTACTCTGCAATCCTCTACCTCGAGTGGCTCTTGGATCTTGTATAGGGTGAACATCATTGTAACAAAAACATATTAGGATTTTTCATAGACTTTAAATTTCTTAAATACTATTTAATTATTTTAAAGAACCTTATAACCATAGCTTGGGGAGAAGAGGAGGGATTCATACCTTTGCCAAGGGTATTAAGCACATAGAAGAAAGTAAAAAGCAAAGAAGATTGAAATGTCATACTTTATGCATAATGTAAAAAGCTGTTTATGAAGAATGACTGCAGAAGCAAGCAGAAAAAAACAACAAAGAAACGTAAAACAATAACAGTGAAAATAAATAAATAAAATAATAATAAAAAAAATACTTGATTTCTTTTGTTTTCTTGTACCTATTTCTAGAAGATTCCAATAGGAAGCTGTCCGGGTTCGAAGAGAAAACGCCAGGTGAAACTTTTGGTTCAGAAGAAAGCCATTACCGCACGCAAAAGTAAACAGACGAGAAAGCCTAGATCAGAAACAAAGATTGTAGGAAAAGATACAGGAAAGAAAAGATATCTTTGGAAAAAGAATACAGTAATGCAAAAATGAGAGCAAAGGTCGGGAATCTAAATCATAATCGATCATTATGATCGAATCCAGTGATCGGACGTTTTAAAAGGCGCGAACATGAAATCAGCTGTGGTAATGGAACGGTGGAGGGGCCGAATTTTTCAGACAAGTGTAAACAGGAACCGGTTAGGTTTTGCGCATGACTAATAAATAATGGCTTGGTGGAGAACAGTAGAAGATGGAAATAATATTTTCGAAATTAGTGGGTCTTGTTTGACGTCAGACCTTGCAATTCCTTCATTTCATTCTTTTCAAGCTTTTCTTCATCTTTTCTTTTTCATTTCGAACATTTATTCTTCTTTTTCACTCAACTATTTTTCCTTTGAATGTTCCGGTATCTATCTATCTATCTATCTATCTATCTATCTATCTATCTATCTATCTATCTATCTATCTATCTAGTCTGTTTATAAATAATTTTGTACCTTATATCACTCGATAGATAAACATGAATTGACTCTGGTATATGATCATACACATTAGACAATAGCAATAGTCAACATCGATAGCTTAAACACAGTCACCATGAAGGCACCAGATAGATAGGTAGGTAGTTGGATTTATCTGGCTACACCGAATTAGATTCATAGACATAGATAGAAAACAACTTAAGCAAAAATATAGATAGATAGTAACAAAGATGTGAAGAAACTGAATTGGTATACCATATTTGATAGCGTATAAAAACCTTTTTATCCTTTAAAACTATTACTCCGTTTTTATATAGGATGTTGAGGTATCTTTTTGACTAATGTTTTGAGCTTACGCTGGAAACCATGAGTATTAGTGTTATGGTCCAGTTTCCTTGTACCACGGTGATGGTCTAAGGTAGAACCAATGAAGAATAACTCGAACACAGGTATGGAATAACACAGATATATTACAAACAGAATATGTACAAAAGAAGTAGAAGTGTTAGTAATAACAATCAGGTTAGGTTAGAGAGAACGATGTTGTCTCGACCAGTATCACTATTCCAATGTCTTACAGTAATCGTCTGACGCGACTCTGTCTCGGACTGACTGACACTCACTGACTGTGCCGATATTTAACAACACTCCCACGTGTATCGAATGTGGCACAAGGCCGGTTTAATGTGGGCTCCCCGAGCCCATAGGCTCGGCCAAAAATATGCCCATTAGAAACCGTATAAACGGGTTCAGGGACTGTCTACCTCCCCGGACGAAACTTTGCTCTGCGGCAAAGCTCCGTTCGAGTTCCTCTCCACCGAGGCAGAGAGTTCGACAGCAAAGCCGACTCACTGACTGTGTTGATATTTGACAACACTCCCACGTGTGTCGAATTGGCACAAGGCCGGTTTAATGTGGGCTCCCCGAGCCCGTAGACTCGGCCAAAAATATGCCCATTAGAACCCGTATACACTGGTTCAGGGACTGTCTACCTCCCCGGACGAAACTTTACCCTGCGGCAAAGCCTCGTCCGAGTTCCTCTCCGCCGAGGCGGAGAGTTCGACAGCAACGCCGACTCACTGACTGTGCCTGCTGCGCCCTCTTGTGGCGCAGTATTGATGAGGTACGGAACAGTCTATTAATATTATGGGTAAGTTCCCGTAACAATTAGTATCTGGCATAATTCCGTAATTCGTTAATTCCGAACAAAAGACAGAAATAAACAGAAAGACAAATAGATAGATATGAAAAGATTCAGATTAATAGATAGGAAAGAATTGAGATAGAAAGTCACAGTAAATGACAAATCTCTACCTACCACTTCAAGCCAATAACGCCGCCATCTTCCTGATCCGATAGAAATTGTGGCTGTGATTCCTTCCTTTTTCTTATGGAAGAGCGAATTCTGATAGTGAACCGGAAGTCACCAGCGATTGGACAATAATTTCCCAAGAAGAGTCGTATGGTGTACATTTCGGAAGATGAAAAAAGTTGTAGCTGACGGAAGGTACACAATTCGATACCCGATCAGTACCGGCTGGGTCACCGTGGAGAGGAGGTATGATGTTGAAAGACCCGAAACCCCTAATGAACCTAGGTTAGAAACATCACTGATGATGTGTACTAAAGCATCCAATAGATGTCTTTTAACGAACCGAGATAAAGGAAACCATTAACAAGATGCAAATGCCCAATGAACGGATTGGGACAGATAGATAGGAATAGACTGAGAGAAACAAACATAAATAGATATGACTGGACTGAAATAGATAGTTGCGCCCCGAACTTTTCAAGTATCTCCTTTCCTAAAAGATATACTCATTTTTCCAATCCAATATACATGATTATAATTTTTTTTAATTAAAGGAAAACGGTTAAATTCAAAACTTCTATTATTTAAAATATATAATACATAAATTAATTTCTCAAACTAAAATAATAAAGGGTGTTCCAATAACTTGGACCGATTTTAATGTGAATTAAGCTTAAGCGTCTAATGAGTTTTTTCTATTTCTTTCAGATTTGGTGGACAATTTGGCGATACTATTTTCCACACATAATTGCCATGACTTAAATAACATGATCCAATTGAGAAATAAATAAATTTTCACCAATAACACTAATTTATTTACTGCTGACTTTGATCCGACTTAATTAAACACTCTTATATATAATCCGTCTTAATGAAACACCTTTTAAAAACAACAATTAGATTATAAAATAAAATTCAACAGCAACAATATTTACCCGCTTTTGTTTATTAGACATTAATTTACATCAGTTGGCATACTTCACAATTTACCTTGACTTTCAGTTAGCGTGAAGAATACTTATGAGCATTCTTAAATTTAAAAATTCTGAACAACTAACAACTTTTTCTTTCTGCTTATAAATACTTGTTGCAAAATAAAATTCTTACATTTAAAAAGTAAATATGTATAAACAAATTAAAAAAATCAACAACATTTTCTCACTTTCTATTATTAAGCGTTAAATTACATTAAAAAACATCCTCTATAATTTATCTTGATTTTCACAGAATGGAGAATATTTATGATCGTTTTTAAATTTAAAAACTTTGAAAGCCAGACGATATAATATTTTATGTTTTACTTCTGTTTATAAATGCTTGTTGTTAAACAAAATACTCACTCATGCCGTCATAAAGTCGCTCAGAGGACGAAACACGTCGACAAAGAAAAGGCTTCCTTTATTCTTTAGTCATATATATATATATATATATATATATATATATATATATATATATATATATATATATTTTAAAGAAAAACAGACCACTTTAAGGCTTCATGTAATAATTTATTTCACCATAGCCCTTTTAAAGGACGCTGGATCATCAGACACAGAAGTGAAGTCTGATGATCCAGATTTCTTTAAAAGGGCTATGGTGAAATAAATTATTACATAGAGCCTTAAAGTGATCTGTTTTTCTTTAAATTATTAGCTCTGAATTTACATTGAGCTCTCAGGATTTCATCCTCCTAGGGACTACCCATACGGATTAGCAAGTTTTTCTTAACTTAAATATATATATATAAGACCGGAGCGTACATCGGCCGAAACGTTGTGATAAATATGGCAACAAAGATGAAGACAATAGTTCGAATAATGTAAATAATATATATATATATATATATATATATATATATATATATATATATATATATATATATATATATGCTTGTTGGTGTTGGGATATAAGCATAGATAAAGAAATAGATAAGGGCACATCTAAAGTCTCACAAAAATGCCCAACAAAAAACAAGAAAAATGAACATAGAGTAATAGAAACCAATAGATTTATGGGGTTTTCTTGAAGAAAGAGTTCAGCATGTGTTGGATTAAAGAGAAGCAGCTTGAAATAAAAGTTTATTTATTTTTCTTCTTGGCAAAGAAAATAGAAAAAAAGACAAAATAGACACCGATGATCAAAAAGCATCTTGAGAAGCTGATGACTAAAAGGCGCTCAGTTGCTTATAAAAGCCAGTATTTCCCTTGCGTCATGCAGGACATATGTCAAAATTAACTGTGGGCCTTAAATTAGGTGCCTCCAAAGATTCACGACACCTAACTAATATATATATATATATATATATATATATATATATATATATATATATATATATATATATATATATATATATATATGTGTGTGTATATACATATATATACATATATATACATATATATGTCTATATATATGTATATATATGTATAAATATATATATACATATATATATATGTATATATATGTATTTATATATACATATATATACATATATATACATATATATATATACATATATATATATGTGTATATATATATATGTATATATATTTATATATATATATGTATATATATACATATATATACATATATATATGTATATATATATGTATATATATTTATATATATATGTATATATATACATATATATATATATGTATATATATGTATATATATACATATATATATGTATATATATAAGGCTTATTAATATATATACACACACACACACACACACATATATATATATATATATATATATATATATATATATATAAGGGTTATTAAAAAAGAAATAACAGATTTTGAAAATTTAATAAAAATAAATGCAAGACAAACATCATTTAACACATTACAGTAAAGAAAAGGTTCAAAGTTTATTATTTTAAGGTTACGCTTTGCAAATTGCAGTACACAAAACGTCTTTCCGTGTGGCCATTTTATGGTTTGGCACAAATTATTACAATTTTAATTTATATAAAATCTGAAAAAAAAGCAACAGCGAAAAGAAGTGTTGAAAACAGTTACATTTATTCTAATAACTTTGAACCTTTCCCTATCTAGTAATGTGTTGAATGTATTTCTAATTCTTGGCATTTGTTTTGATATGTTTTACCTCTTGGCATTGTTTTGTGGCCGAAACGCTTAAGGCACATTAGACTATATGACGGTTTTCGTATAGGATACAGGTTCGATTCCTGTCGGAGGACGAAAATTTTCTATGAAAATTTCTCGGACATTCAGGTCGGTAAATGTTGTTTGATACTGTTTATTATAAAACAGAGTATTTACTTAAATATTTGTATCTTTAAAAAAAGAAAAAAAAAGAATGTTAAACATAAAAATTTCTTAAAAATGTATATATAGTTTATTACTTTAACCGTTATTTTTGGTGGGGACTCATATTTGAATAGACGATTCGTTTATTAATTAAACAGTATATTTATTTATTTTTGTCTACTGGCCTGAATATTAAAAAAAAATGAGATCTCCGCATATTAGCATATATATATATATATATATATATATATATGTATATATATATATATATATATATATATATATATATATATATATATATATATATGAAGAAATATAGTCTTAAAGTGTGCTATATATATATATGTAAGATAATTCTAAGGAGCCACCTACGCCTGAAGAGACGTGAGCAGGAGTGGGTGATGGACGCGGCTGGGCGAATCGGACCTTCATGACAGCACGTCGAATATTCTCTTCATGTTGACGATTGGTTGGACTGGAAAGTCTCGCCCCCTGTTCTGATCGTCCTGCACCAGGAAGGCCTATTTACAGCAATATTTTCCCAGGTGTCAGGGTCGAGGTTGGTCCGTGTCAAGGATGTCTTTCTATTGATCCTTGAAGCGTCGTTTTTGTCCTCTGTGTAGCCTCTTGCCACTGGCGAGTTCTCCAAACATTTAACATTACGTCTTGCAGGTATTATAGTTAACTGATTGATTATTTTTACGGCTTATCAAGTCTTTGTAGGCTAAAACATATGTTGGATTGTAAGAAAAATTCTTTTTCTATGTTGTGAGTGAATATTGCATCAATAATATTTTCTTAAGATAACAATGATTTTCCTAGATACAAGTCCTAATGATTACCTCCTTAGTAATTACCCCTATCTGAGAGAAAAAGATATCGATTCATATCTTTCAAAGTGCATTTGCGAGTAATTTAATGTAATGAACTCAACTGGAATTCGGAATCGGCTTTTCGATTTTTTCCTTCCAAGCCGCTACCCATTACACCACCTGCACATCCGCCATGTTTTAGTTAACGACATTTCAATACATCTTGGGATATATTATACTGAATACAAAATTTATAACTATATTGAATATAAAATGAATTAATAAAAAGGTAGTCATAGATCAGGTTTACATAGTCAAAATGAGCTACAGGACGACTCATTACCACCGACTCAACAACGCCGACTCAACACCACCGACTCAAGACCACCGATTCAACAACGCCGACTCAACACCACCGACTCAACAACGCCGACTCAACACCACCGACTCAACGACATGCAAAATATGAAATTTTTTGTCAACTTTTTAAAAACAAACAAAAGTAAGTCATAAAGGATTATTGTTAAAACATGACTTTTTACAGTTGAACAAGAGTAATTTATTAAGAATAATTGCACTTAGAGCCTTGTTCACAATGCCATCACTTTATGTTGCTGTCTCATTTACTAAACTTATCAAATACAAATAAATGTCCATCGGGTTGGTTTCCTTTTCCTCTTTAACTAAAAATTTTCATTTTCGGTGTGATGAAACGTTTGAAAATTAATCACTTGTCAATTTACACTTAGTTGTAACTAATAAATCATTAAGACAAACAGCCAAACTTTCAAAATATCTGCGACTCAAAGCCGATCTCAGAGATGTGCACACTATGACAGCCAAAACCGGTTGGCCGGCGGTGAGTCTGCGGTGATGAAATGTCCTCTCCAGGCCAAAATAGTAGATATAATTGCGGTTTACACTAGGGTCAAGAAAGTAAACGCAATTCAGGTTTACAGCAGTATCATAGGTTTGTTTTACAGTAGTTTCAAAAAGACCAGATATAGGTCCAGTCGACATAGTAAAAAAGGTAGGTATGGATCCAGTTTAGACTAGGGTAAGAAAAGGCAGATTCAGTTGACACAGAGTCAAAAAGGTGTATATGAATCTAGTATAGACTAGGGTAAGAAAAGGCAGGTTTAGTTGACACAGGATCAAAACGGTATAAGTGCAGTCTACATTATAATCAGAAAGGTAATCATAGGTCCGAAGATGCACTCAGAATATTTCTAAACGCCGTTGATTAATTAATTTCGGATCACTGACAATTTGAGCTTCCTTATGTGCAATGCAGAATATACAGATTCTGGCTGAAGAAGATCAGCTGTTAAGAACCAAATGTCAGTGCAAAAGAGAAGTATGTAAAAATCCTAAACGCATAACGAGCACGAAAGTATGAAACAATGATATATTCGTAGTAAGCAAGATAGAGCAGAGTATTGCTAGGAATTGGGTCACTATGGATAGCGGCTCGGATTGAGAAATCAGAGGGCCGAGTTCGAATTCCAATCGAATCCATTACATTCACTTACGTGCTAATACTCTTTGGAAAGGTATGAATTCTCTTCTTCTACCCGCTAGCTGTGAGTAAATAGCAGTACAGACCAGGTTCTATAGACTTGAATGGCAACTGGTCTACCGCATAAAGAAAGGGCAATATACTGCGGGAAAAAAATCTGTCAGTCATGTATCGAAAGATACATGATCGCCTAAGCGTGTATCACGCATGGCACATAACTAACTGATGTTGTGATAGAAAACTGTTCTCCCCAGAATCATTCACTCTTGCACATTTATAACTCTACCATTCGTCCGTGCATTGAATATTGCTGCTACATATGGTCTGGCGCTTCAAAATACCACGTCATAAAACCTCTCATTTTTAACTCTGATGCCATTGCATTTTGAAGAAATAAAATTAATTTTTTGAATTCACAAAATTTTTGCGTTATTTCAAACTCAATATACAGTGCTGTTCGATAAAAGTGACTCACCTGATGTTTTTTTTACTAAATGTTCTCTTCTCTGATGAAACGAAAGTTGAGCTAAATTCAAAGGATAAGCAATCTAAAATCCGAATAAGAAGCTTTGAAAGCTCTTTGAATTTAGCAGTAAGTACTGTCAAGCATCCGTTCAGTATAATGTTCTGGGGATGCTTTTCTTTTCATGGAACTGGTTTCTTAAAACCTATTGAAAAGACCATCAGGAGCGAGCAGTACAAGAGAATTTTAGAGTCTTGTCTGCTCCCTTCTGCTGAAAGGGTGCAAATCGACCCCACCAAGTTCATTTTTATGCAGGATAATGCTCCCTGTCACAAATCAAAATTGATGAAGGAATACTTTGATGAGAAGCAGGTGAGTGTTATCACATGGCCGCCCCAATTTCCTGACCTCAACCCCATACAAAACTTCTGGAGCATTATAAAGTACAGGCTCTCGAGAAAGCAGTTGAGCAACAAAGAGGATTTAATTGTGAATTTCATATCCGAATGGAATTCAATGCTTGGAAATGAGATTTGCCAGAACCTAATCAAGTCAATACCAAAAAGGGTTGAAAAGGTTATTCAAAATAAAGGAGGACCCATAGATTATTAAATATTTCGAACTATAGTACCTATTATAAATAAATTATACCTCTATTATTCTTTATTTAAGGCTGTTCGGTTATTTTTCTATTGATTATTAGTTGCAGGAAATAAGTAAGTCACTTTTTTGCACATAATTTTCCCTAAATCTCATTTATATCCAAAATTATAATTATCAATAGAATACCTTAGGGTGAGTAAACTTTTTTACTTGGTGGTCGGGAAGGGGTCTTTATATTAGTAAGATTAAAAATTAGTTTGACGCCAAAAACAATAGGCGAAAACATTTTTAAGTAAAAAAAAAAATCAGGTGAGTCACTTTTATCGCACATCACTGTACATTTAAAAAAATTTTTAAATCACTAATTTTTTCCAGTTATTTAGAAAGAATAATTTTTAACTGTTCCCTCCTCATCCGGATACAAATATCAATGTTGGATGTTCAAGCATCAGATGAAGGGCAGCTTTTCATTCCCGGGTTCATCCTGATACCAAAAAGATTAATATGTCGATGTAGAGCAAGTCTGGTCCGGCTGAGAGGAATTTGAGACACTCGGATGGACAGACAGAATTTGCCGTTTATTTATTTATAGATATAAGTTTGGATAAATGAATGAAAGCTTGCTGTTGTCGTTTTTGCAAAAGTTCGCATATTAACACATAGATGCATATAATACTGTCTTGATTTAAAACCTGATTCTAAAAATCTGAGTGAATATTTCATGTTTCAGTTGACAATGATGGCAGCTGGATCGTAATAGTAACGTTTCTTTGGCACCATCCGACGGATTTTGTTCAATAGCAGCAACATTTATTCAGAAACTATATTGTATCACGAGCGAAACAATGATGTCGAATTGAAATGCTTGTTAAAAGAAATAAGGTCTATTGATATGCGGGGAAACAGTCACCTTGCACTGGGATAAAAGATGCTCAATGATTGTTCATCAGTCAAATTGTAAACGTTCATTATATTAATAGGGTGAGAAACGGAATCGTTAAATTACTGGTGAAAAGGACTTGACTTAAAATAGAATTAGTAGAGAGGAATAAAACAGTGAGTTATGGTCCAGGTTAGGACCAAGGAAGAACAACACGAACACAAGAGTAGAAATAACGAAGATATATTACACGGAATAATAATAATACAAGATGTGGAACGTGTTAGTATGACTGTCAGTCTGGTTTGGAGTGAACTACTATTGGCTCGACTCGATTCGTCTTTCTCTCTTGAGAGGCGTAGTATACATAGTGTTAGGAAGAGTTCATTCTGTAGTTATAGGTAAGGATCCATAACACAGTGATTGGCGCGTTAGGCGAGAAACAACGAGATCTAAGATCCAACTATATTTTATAACTAGCCTAGAAGCCGCCCTTCGGCCGGACTTCAGGCTCTCGCATGCGGATGGCTTTTGGACCTTCGGTCTTTTACCTTTAGCGTCCTACGTACGAAAAAGTTATGAGAATTTAGAAGTAATAAAATTATTTTATCTTTATTCGATATCTTAATTCGGCATAATCTTTATTCGTATACTCAACGGATCTCCGTAATTTGATTACATTTATTTTGCGCGCAATTCTTATTTTCTTTTAAAATTAGCATTCTTTGAATTCTCTCTTAAGAGGCATTAGGGAACTCGAACTACGTAATATTTCGAATACGTCACAGTATGTGTACTAGAAAAAACAAAAACATGAGCAACGTACCCTGCCGAGTTTAAATTTTAATTACGATTTAATTAGACAATATCAATTGCAATTGTGACGAAAAGCGAAATTAAAGTTAAACCTTTAATAAAGAATTTTTTAAACTTGTTGACTTTTATTTATTGAAAAAAAGTTTGAACAAAGTAACTATAAACAATTTTTTTCTATCCTCTGCCAGCCACAATGATGGCGAAAACATTACCTCGCACCATCGCCCATGAGAGACGCTGCAAGAGCCACTCCGTTTCGCGAGGCTCATCCCTTAATCGAAACGCAATCGCGCCAATCCTCCGAAGGAACGCCATCGAACGAGGGCCAATAACCCTAGAAGTCTCCACTGCCACAGGAGTAAAAATCTATCAGCAAGAGAAGAATATTTAACTATTATTTTTATCTCTGCGTCCCGGGCGACGGACCCCGTCTCAACCTCAAAATAAAGAATTGTTTTTTAAAATCTTTCACTCTGTTCGATATTTAAATTTAACTTTAAATGAGTTATTCATTTAATTTTTAATCGCGTGTAACTACTTATGTAGCTCTTTATGTCCTTGTTCTTCTATTTTTAGTGAAGCCACTAAGACGAAAAGAGTTACTGACTGCGAGAATATGAGAAAAAACATAATTAAGGAGAGAGAACAATAAAAGAACAGGAATTGAGGAATTAAGGAAGCAGAAAAAACCGACGAAGAATATCGAATTTGACTTGGAAGCAAGAATCTGGAAGAGAGTCCTGCAAGCGAGAAGTGCGAGAGAAGAAACTGTTAGCATAGAACTTACGGTTACATCTAGCAAGTTCAACTTTAAAATGATATGACATTATCAAAGAGGAAAGCTCATCAGAACAATTACTAGGAAAATATGTCTAGGCTCAAGAAAGCTACTTTAAGGCGATAGGAAATTTATTGAAGCCAAATTACAAAATCAGGGCCGAAAACACTGCATGTTCTATTTGTACTTTATCAAGAATCTTTAAATAAACAGGAGAAAACACCAGACCAAATGTGGTAGCAATATTCGAAGCATGAATGAAAAATTGTCTTACACAACACAGTTAACAAAATTTCCCGGGAGAAGACCTAGCAATTGATACATTATAAACTTTACACTTCATGTCAGTGGAAAACGATAGGCAGTGCAAGTGTAATGCGTCACTCTCCTGGAGGTTAGTATTAGCCATAATGATGGAAGATAAAAATCTTATAAATCTTTACACTTCATGTCAGTGGAAAACGTTAAGCAGCGAAGGTTTAATGTGTCACTCACCTGGAGGTTAGTATCAGCCATAATGATGGAAGATAAAAATCTTTACCCTTCATGTCAGTGAAAAACGTTAGGCAGTGAAGGTGTAATGCGTCACTCTCCTGGAGGTTAGCATCAGCCATAATGATGGAAGATAAATATCTTATAAATCTTTACACTTCATGTCAGTGGTAAACGTTAGGCAGTGAAGGTGTAATGCGACACTCTTCTGGAGGTTAGCATCAGCCACAATGATGGATGATAAAAATCTTATAATTCATTGCACTTCATGTCAGTGGAAGACGTTAGACAGTGAAGGTGTAATGCTTCCCTCTCCTGAAGGTTAGCATCAGTCATAATGATGGATGATAAAAATCTTATAAATCTTTACACTTCATCTCAGTGAAAAACGTCAGGCAGTGAAGGTGTAATGCGTCACTCTCCTGGAGGTTAGTATCAGCCATAATGATGGATGATAAAAATCTTATTAATCTTTACACTTCATGTCAGTGGAAAACGTTAGGCAGTGAAGGAGTAATGTGTCCCTCTCCTGGAGGTTAGTATCAGCCATAAAGATGTAAGATAAAAATCTCATAAATCTTTACACTTCATGTCAGTGGAAAACGTTAGGCAGTGAAGGTGTAAAGCGTCACTCTCCTGGAGGTTAGCATCAGCCATAATGATGGATGATAAAAAAACTTCTCAGACAATTAAAACAAAGCAGATTTGCTTCGAAGGCTTTTAAATTAACAAGCCATTATTTACTAATATATTTTCTTTAGAATACTTTGACAGACTTGGCAAGAGTATATATGAAACCTCGATTTACATTTAATATTACAGTATTATAAATTTAGGCTCCATACAATTGCTGGTATTCTACGGCTTCTGGGCAAATATCAGAACACCAAACTCATAAACTTCGCATTAAGATCCAGGAGATATTTCTGAGCCATTGATTTTAGTGAAAAATATATCCGTTGGAACATTCCGTGAAATGCAGTGCTTCATTATCGCTTCTCTGACGTTTTGGTCCTGCAGAGGAACTTCCAATTCCAGTAACACCGTCCGGCTCAAGATGCACCCATTTCACTAAAATAATGAGGGTCAGGATTAGTCCATGATACTGACGGATGTACCGAGGAAACTGGACAATTTCTGGTACCATCCGCATCTTCGCGTTCGGTGCTCCACGTTGTAACCATTGCGCCAAACTTATCCCGTGAGTTATTAGCTAAATGTCGTCTGGTTATAATTGATTGATTCATTTGTCTTCTCCGGCTGATCAAACCTTTGAAGGTTATTTAAATGAAGAAAATATTTTTAGATTATAAGAATTCTTTTTTGGAGACAATAATAGTATAGTGATACAAATCTTACTAATTAACTCATAGCTAGGGGAGAAGCGGTGGATTCATACCTTTCCCAGTGGTACTTGCGAATAAGTGAATATAACGAACCCAAAGGGAATTGAAACTCAACCCCCCCGATTAACAATTCCGAGCCAGTATCCATTACATCCATGCTTACAGCAACTGGTATTCCCAAGCGATGAGCGATCTAAATACTGACCAGCCTGGACGTTGCTTAAATTCGGTGATTGTACTTGAACCGCTATTTCTACGTGATGTGGTCGTAAGCGTCGTTTGGTTATACGGTTTATTTTGTTTTACAGCATATCAACCTCAATGGGTTATTTAATGATAACAAGATTTTTAGGATAGGTTCGTATGAATAGAATATGTATTCTTTGTGAGAAATAATTTTGTAGATCAGGTTTCATTGACGTATTTTTGCAAAGATGGTTATTGTTGAGAGTCAAATGTAATGCTGGTATATTTATTCAAAATATATTGCTTCTATTTTTACTATAAAAAATTCTTTTTACACTTTCATAGTGTTTTGACCGAAGTTTGGCGGTTAACTATTTGCTTATAGCTGGGACCTTAACAGATATTACAACCCCGGACTAGGGTGGATCTGGGACCAACAGCAATTAAGAGGTTCTTCCATGTTCCTCAAAACCTCCAGATCAGAGGCCTTGCTGCCAGTTTATCGTCATACCCAGGGCGATGTTTAGTTATAATATCGCAAAATAAAAAATAAGGTTTAATTAAAGTGTTAATGTTTATTAGAATTGGAATGATGTAGTATTGTGTTATTTTGAGATACGATTGTGTAACATTAATTTCTAGGGCATCGGTTCATCGTTAATGTGAAGTTCTGTGTTTGTTGTCTGCCATTTAAATAGCAATGGTATAAAAAGTTTGACATAAATGAAATTTTCCAAGAATGAAACTTATGGTTTATAATGATATCCAATAATTTAGCAATAAATATTTAACTCGGTGTCTAGTGTAACCTAAGATTCCAGACAGCGCACGAGCAAGTGGGTTATTTTGATTTGTAAAAATGGCATTTCACAAAGTACGAAAATTTTTACTTTTCTCTGCACGCCATGTTTTGAAGAAAATGGAAAGTAGAACAGAGAGAGAGAGAGAGAGAGAGAGAGAGAGAGAGAGAGAGAGAGAGAGAGAGACAGACAGACAGACAGACAGACAGACAGACAGACAGACGAAGAG
>OZ038494.1:52440381-52442881 GCA_964036315.1 Acanthosepion esculentum
TCTTGAATATTCATGTCGGTAGACGAACATAAGTAAATATAATGTTGAATAAATAAACTATGGATATCCACTAAAAATAACGTTAAAGTGATAAAATCTGTCGGCTTAATAAATAAGAAGAAATCATTAGTTCTTTATATATACATATATATATATATATATATATATATATATATATATATATATGTGTGTGTGTGTGTGTGTGTGTGTGTGTGTGTGTGTGTGTATGTATGTTTGTGTGTGTGTGTAGGTGAGTGTGAGAGTGTGTGTATAACATTTCAGGTAGAATATATCTGTAAACGGACAATATGAATGAAGACAAAAGGGAAACCTATTGTAGCTGACGAGTTTCGTCCTCTGAGAGACTTTATCAAGGCAAACGATTTCCTTGATTAAGTTGCTCGGAGGACGAAACTCGGCTAAGATAAGTTTGTCTTTATTCGTATATATATATATATATATATATATATATATATATATATATATATATATATATATATATTCAAATCCGCACAAGCGCACACAAGAGCTATCGTATTTATTTATCTTTTTCACTGACCTTCTAATAAAAAAGAAAGGGATTGTTATTGATCAGTTTTTAATAAAACCCCACATAGTCAATAACACAAGTGCTTTGCTCGGTCAGTAATTAGATGGGGAAGTACTTCGAACAACGGGTATTATAAGCAAGTTGCCACAATCAGTCTCAACTTTAGATAACTTCCAAAGCAGTGATAATCCGTATAAATCAAATTAACCAATAAAATAAATTCCGATAGATTACATGTATTATATGCCGTTTTAACGTTTTTATTACGGAAATTAATTGTCGTTGATTTACTATAGAAGTGCATTGAAAATAAGAAAAAGATGACTAGTGATATGAAAAGGTAATAGGATTTGATAGCTTTGCCTATAGCCCGGTTCATATTCCTCCGCTGTCTTATTGTTTATCCCTTTTTCCCCAGGTCAGGATTGGATTTCCGGTTCTGTCTAAAGTCTGCTTGAACTCCCTACTTCTAACGTCTCCGCTTAAACTCTGAAAATTAATCTAATATTTATTTTTTCAGAGTCTGTCTATATTTCTGAGATGAGGTATTATCTACAGTATTTACATTAGTCGGACTATTGTCCTCATCTTTGTCGCCATATTTGTCACAACGTTTCGGCCGTTGTACGCTCCGGCCTTCTTCAGGTGGTTGGAATTTCGAACTGAACCCTTTATTTCGATCACTGGGGTAGACTGTTCTAGTTCCACGTGCCCCGGTGATCGAAATAAAGGGTTCAGTTCGAGATTCTAACCACCTGAAGAAGGCCGGAGCGTACAACGGCCGAAACGTTGTGACAAATATGGCGACAAAGATGAGGACAATAGTCCGACTAATGTAAATACTGTATTTATTTTTTATTTATTTTTTCCTCAAAAGGAGCATATAGGTCCGCTTATCGTCCGATTCAGACTCCTCCATGACCTTTTAAACAGGAGAAGAGGTTTATCCCTTAGTTCCTGTTTAGCATTGAGTTTCCAGTTTAGGATTCGGTTTACCGTTCTTTCTAATGTCGTCACATTCTCTTTCACACACATTAGCCCCTTGCGCCTTAGTGTCGTTATCGCTTTGCTTGGGGTGAATTGATTAAAAATGGCATATCTCTTTTGAATGTAGGTGTTGATGGCTCTTTTTATTATTATTTGTTAATTGGCATGGCTTATAGGAAGATAATGGTGTGTCTTTATGTTGTCTTCTCACCGGTCTGGAATCCAGAGTTATCCTTCTCCTAGAATGTTTGCCACTCAAGACTTGATAGTACAGTCTATCCCTCTATTTAATGGATTCACGTCTATTCCAATTGCATTTTCGTGCGAAAAAGTAACAGACTAGACTTGAATTTGAGATCGTCTAGCTAATTCCAATTTCCCTACCGGAAACGATTACACTAAACTCGCATTCCAGATTCTTATATGCCATATATTGGTTAAATGGTATACAATTGTCAATATTCGATTACACAATGTGTTATTCTTTCGTTTGTTAAATATCTATTTCTTTTATCAAAGTAGAAAAAACAATTATTTACTAAGCTAGATTATTTGGTTAGGGTTAAAATAATGAGTGCACCAAGTGCGGATCAGTTTCATTAGCAATGATTTATCAGTCTAAAATGAAAACTTCTTTGATACAGATACAAATGAAAATGAATAGTTCGTTTATATTCTTTAATATATAGATCTCCAGTAATTCGCGATTCTTAAAGTTAAAAAAAAAAAAAATGAAAATGCTTTCTTGAAGTTTCATTTTAGATATAATTAGACGCTAACGGATTAAATTTATTATTTCCAGTAAGCAAAATACTCTTGTGTATTTCAAACAGAAATTATATTGATTGGAATCGATTTTCTTTTTCTAAAATAGCTGATTAGCGTCCATTTTTAGTCGTCCTTCATTGTAATGTAATTCTCCGTATTAAAAATCTTCCAAAAATAAAATATGCCCTTCTGAAA
>OZ038494.1:52447881-52552881 GCA_964036315.1 Acanthosepion esculentum
GTTTACTGACTATCTTCAAAAGGTCCACGCCATCAATGTACCAACTTACTGAGGCAGTTACGAAACGCTATCAAGACCAAACGTCCAGGAAAACTGACAAAGGGGCCATGTTTCATCAGGCCAAACCTCCAGTACACGAGTTCTTGGTTTCAATGGTTGATGTGAGTGACCGTGGCTTTGAACTGGTTGATAACCATCCCCATTCTACGGATTTGACTATCATTTATTCCTCAGCACGGAAAAACATTTGGCTCGGAGCCAGCATCGCAGTGATCACGACGTCATATCTACTGTTGATTATATTTTCGACCAACAGGATGAACAGTCTTCTTTGAGCAGTCAGATGTCAGTTTACCTGGAAAGAAATAATACAGTATCATCTGCAAATAAAGTTGATATTTATCGTATTAGATTCATTGAATGGAATATACAGGCTGTCCATAAAGTTCGTGTGCACATTAAAAAATTATAACTTTATTTGTATTTGCGATAGAAATAATCTGTAAAAAATGTTATAAAGTTTAATGTACCTAGTTTTAAGTATAGCTAAAATAACTAATGTGATTTCAAGCATTACTGTAAACCGGTTGGCAAATGTTTTCCGTGAACTGCAAAATCGTATTACCCTTTGTATTGATAATGATGGAGGACATGTGGAAACTGGAATAAAATCTTAAAAAATATAGATTTACTTCTTTCTAATCCTTTTTACAAATTATTTCAATTGCAAATACAAATAAAGTTATAAATTTTGCACACGAACTTTATGGACACCCTGTATATTCAAACCAGAATTCTAATTATGAATCACACCAAGGAAAATATCCATTTTTACTGTAGTAAAAATGATAAAAGATTACAAAAAAGGCTAATCAATGAAGAAGATCTTACACCATTTGTTAATTAATGAAAACAGAATTAGAAAAAGGATATATAACACCATAATACCGCTGGGCACAAATTACAAGACAAAAAGTTATCAATTTGCTTTGTTTATTGAAAATCACACTAAAATTACTGCACTTTATAAAATATTGCACCATAATAGAACTAAACTATTCAGTATAAACTCCATTTGAAGTAAATGAAGGTAAATGAAGGTCTTCTTTGATGGCATAATGATTTAGTAATAATGTGCTTGTGCTTTGCATCTTGTCCATATACAAATTGTGAAGCTTCAGAAGTTAATTTAATTATCCTTTCCACATCCTTGCAAATGTGTAGGTAAATTTGGCAACTCCAATGTCGTTCCATTCATTAGAACCTTTCACAGTTAATGAAGGTCATTTTTTTGGTGGCTCGCTACTTCTGAAACAAAACAAAAATATTGTTGTTGGAAAATTTACTCACTTGTGATGTAATTTAAATGGAATTTTAAAATTAGTCTTATAAATTGATTAGTGTAATTAAGCATGAGTAAATGCCAACATTTTTATAGCCTTTCCTCTCACCTCCAATTCGTCTGACTTCATCATTGAGAAAAGAAGATTTTCTGGAAGAAAGGCGAAAGTATTGTGCTGTAATTCTTTTAATGCCACATTCTGTGTTTCGGTAGAATTTGCTTTTATTCCTTGGATCATGTTGAAGATATACAGATGTTGGTCATGGAATTTACAAGGTAACCAAAAAGGTTCTGTCCGTTTTTAAAGGAAAAAAAAGAAAACGCTTCACAGTATGTGTAAGTTATATTTAGTCTTCGAAGTAATGGCCATCAGCATCCAGCACCTTCTGCCAACGTGTCTCCAGCTGTTCAATGCCCTTGCGGTAGAACTCGGGGAGTTTTGACGCAAAGAAGTCCGTGAGGGCTTTGCGCAAGTCTGCTTCATTGGCGAAGGATTTCCCACGAAGATGCTTATCCAGGGAGTGGAAGAGGTGGTAATCGGATGGCACAAGGTCAGGTGAATAAAGTGGATAGCACAAAGTCTCCCACCCAAGTTGCTGTATGGTATCCCTGACCACTCGCGCGACATGCGGCCTGGCGTTGTCATGGAGGAAAAGCACACCTTTGCGATTCACCAGTGCTGGCTCCTTCTGGCGCAATGCCTATTGCACACGTTTCAGTTGCTGTGAGTATAGGTCTCCAGTGGCCGTTTGGCCCGTTGGTAGCAGTTCATAATGAACCACTTGACGACCTGTCCACCAGACACAAAGCATAATCTTGCGTGGGTGCATAGGCGGTCTTGCGGTGTGAGGGACAGCATCCTGAGGAGACAACCAGTGTCTGGAACGCTTGGGAGTTTCGTACAGAACCCACTTTTCATCACTGGTAATCACTCGATTGAATAAGGATGTGGTACGGCGGCGAGAAAGCAGCGATACGCAGGCTGCCACTCGTTGTCCCTTGTGGACCTCCAACAGCGTTTGCGGAACCCACTTGCTCAATTTGTACGTCTTACCTAGGCGGTGCAAGTGAAGTCTAACTGTTTCATCGGAAACGTTGAACTGTCTTGCAAGTTCACCAGACATTAGACTACTGTTCTCTTCAATGGCCCTTCAGGACTCATTCAAGACCTGTGGTCGTCTACTGCGAGGCTCATCATGGAGAGCCAAATCTCCCGACTTGAATTTTCAAAACCAACGCCTTGCAGTACGTCCATCCACAGCACTATACGCAAACGCTTGACATATGCGGCTACTTGATGCAACTGCTGATAAGCCCTCTTTGAAGTCTTAAAGCAAACAGCCCCGAACGAAATCTCTAGACACTTCCATCCTTCTCACTGCTGTCCGGCTTATACCTGATGGCCGGGGACGGTTCGCGTGTTTTTTATAACGTCTGATGTTCCTACTTCCGGCTGTCCGAATTTGAAAACAATTGCTACACGCATTTCGTATATATTTCAACTTCATTCAATGACTAATCAAAAAACGGACATAACTTTTTTGGTTACCTTGTGTTATCCATTTTAATTTTCAAACCAACTAACTGCATATATTTCAATTATAAATTTTATAAGGCTGTGCTTTATGGATTTCACTGATCACCGGATCTGAAATTCCAACGTTCCAATTTTGAACCTAAACTATGTTGGATATCGGTTGAAGAAAGTCCTTTGTCCTTACTTCCGCTGCATCAGTGTGTAAACAGGAATCGGAATTCGTGACAGCATAAACAGGAAATTCATGTGGTGGCTAAAATAAACAGCACACAGGTGTCCTGAGCAGAAGGAAATGCTGGAAGAGGCGTGGCCACACGAAGTTGCGAAAGTGACATACGGGAAGAATGCGTAGCCACGTGAAGTTGCGTTGGTGTCCAGATTTTATATAACCAGTCCGATTCTTGATCTGGACAGGGAGGCTGGCTAGAGGTTCACCGAAGATTTGTCTCCGTCAATTCCTGTTGCGCAATCCTAAGCTCTTTGATTCTCCGCACTCTATCCATTTGCCGAAACTCGACCAATAAAGATATTTATATATTTATATATGTAAGTGTTCGTCTCCTTGTTAGAGCCGAGCAGCAATATTCAACACTTAATCTTTAAACTCGTTTCCTCATAAAATGATAAGCAATTTGGAAAAATAAACTATTTTGCGTCGTTATTTATCATGTTATAAACCCCAACTTTCAAATTTAGTGCAATATCAGCGGTCTAAAATCGACTTGCCCTGCTGTACAGTAGTATTGGGTCTGTCAGCTGACATTGCTAAATATTTCTCCACGAAGCAGTGACAAGATTTTACTTAGTTTACTTCATTAGGCATCGCATTAAAGCGGCGAGTGAAGATCGAACTCATTGCATTGTTATATCATTTTTTCTCGTTTTCTTTTCATTCTCCTTCTCCCTCTCGCTTTAATCTATTCCTTCTTTTTCTCTACTGCTTATTTTTCATTCTTTTTCACCCTCTTCTTTTTCTTCTTTTTCTCTTTTTATTATTTACCTTCTTTTTACACTCTCTTTATTCTTTTCTTCTCTTTTCATTCCCTTGTATTGTTTCTCCTTTTTCAACCTCTATATTCTTTTTATTCTTTTGCTTTCTTTATTTTCCTTCTTTTATTCTTTTTTTTTTGCCTTCTTTTTTTCCTCTCTTTAATCTTCCTCTTATTTTTATCGCTATTTTTTCTCGTTTTCCAGTCTTCATTCTTTTCACAGTCTCCATTCTTTTGTCCTTTTCGTTTTCCTTCTTTTTTACACTTTTTATTCTTTTCCTTCTTTTTCATTCCCTTTATTATTTTTCTTCTTTTTCACTCTCATAATTCTTCTTTCTTCTTTTCACTCATTTTATTCTTTTCATTCTGCTCCCTGTCTTTAATCTTTTATCTATCTCTTTTTTATAATTGTCTTCTTTTTGCCCTCTCTTTAATATCTATCTATTTTCTCCCTCTTTTATTCTTTACTGCCTCCTATTATATTATTCTTTCTTTCTTTCTTTCTTTCTTTTCCCGTCTATTCTTTTTCTTTTTCTTTTTCAAGTTAATATTAATTCCTTAAATTCTATTTTGCGTTTATCATCCCTTTTCTTCCCCTTTCGTTTTTTTCTTCTTCAACATGATCTTTGTTCTTTGGTTTCGTCCTATTCTCTTTCCGTTACCTCTGCCTTTTTCTCCTCTTCTTCTTTCTTTTCCTTTTCCGTTTTCACACCATTTTCTGCTACATCTTCCTGTAATCATCATCGCAAAATAACAACTCAACAAAAATAAGAAAGCATGGAACAAGATTGTCATTCCGAATGGTCTGGTCTATTTATATTGATTTCAAACAGAAGTTATGAACCAACACAAATGTTATTTTCCGACCAATGCAATTGATTACCTTACTGACCAAACTTTCATTACACACACACACACACACACACACACACATATATATATATATATATATATATATATATATATATATATATATATATATATATATATATATATATATATCCGTGGTATGTTGAAGAGGTTCGTATTGATATCCAATAAACATTTGTCCAAAATGGCCTGGCTATTCGCCATTGGCTTTTCGATGTGTCTGTCAGGCGCTGTCGTCATGGTGTCATGGGCGAACGATAACTCAGATTAAGCGTCGTTACTTTGCTCTCTATATGAATGGACGCTTCCCATAATCTGACTCCTGGTATCGAGTTGGGGGCATGGTTTCCGAAAATCAAATCTCAGAAGTCTGGAGACAAGGGATAAAGAAAATAGAATGATGTGATAACTTTCCTCATTCTTATTACCTTCAATGTATTGTAGGCGTCACAGCTATTACAATTACCAGCTTAGATGTTATCACAGTTACCAATTTCATCAATGTTTGATCAATCACAATCATATATAAGCCAGTGGTACGAGGACACATTGATCTAACTTTAAAAGAAACTTATGCGGTCGGCAATGTTCATTATCTTCAAAATTCTCTCTGTATTCTTCATGGGATGATGGCGATGATGAAGACATATGCTGCTGACGCCCAACGTACAAAGTTAGCAACCTTTTTTTGTTGTTGATCATTCAAGAATATAGTAGGACACCTCGACGTGGTGTAATGGTTAGCAATCTTGTCGCGATAGATCAGCTACGATTGAGTAGTGAGTTCGATCCTCACTGTGCGCTCCATACTTTCGGCTTTGTGCAATATCTAACTACGATTATAAAGTCACTATAAAAGTGTATAGGGTGCACTTCGACGTGTAGTAATGGTTAGCAAGTTTGTCTCGCTAGGACAATTACGAATGAGTAATGAGTTCAATCCTCACTAGGTGCCTCCTACTTTAGGCCTTGTGCCATATCTAAGCCACACTTGGGAAATAAACATACAAGTATATAGTGAATCCAAACATTGAGATATAACTCGCACCTGTTTTTTTTTCCATACTAATCTTCTTCTTTTTCTTCATGCCGTGTCCCTTCAGAGCGTGTGTGATTATGACTCTCCACAACGCCCTCTCCTTTGTAGCCCTTAGCAGTATTTGTCTTTTTGTCAAGCCTCCTGCCCTCCGTTCCGCTACCCATTCACACAAGCTTGTCAGGTAGTAGGCCCACTGCCTTACTCTGTCCCTTCTGCTTTCGGTATTCCCTCCTTATTGAACGTGCGTCCAATAAATTTCAGCTATCTCTTTCTGATTCTGACTTAAGCTTAACTTAATATACCATGGAGTATACTGTCTATAACTTTCAGAAAGAAAAGTCATTAGTTAGAGCAAGTCTAATAGGAGTAGATAGGTTTGCCTATCGCCTGGTTCATACTCCTCCACAATATTTTGAACAGGATTAGAGGCTTATCTCTTGTTTCCTATTTAAGATTGGGTTTTCGGTTCCTTCTAAATTCTACTTTAATTTTATACTTGTAACTTCTCTATCTAATCTCTAATCTATCGTTCGTTTCACACTCTTCTCCGGTCTTTTGAACAGGAGTAGTGATGTATCCCTTGTTTCCTGTTTGGGATTCGATTTGTGGTTCCCGCTAAAGACTTTTTATTCTCTTTCACTTTCAGTAGCCGCTTGCATCTTAGTGGCATTATCGCCTTGCTTGGGGCGAACTGATTAAAAAAAAGAAAAAAAAGTGAAATTCTTTGTGTTGTTGATTCGCTTGTCCCGATGTTTCGTTAAAAGGGAACTCTCTCTCTCACACTCTCTCCCCCTCTCTCCCCCTCTCTCTCTCTCTGTGAAATTAATATCGAATGAAGGGTATAGAATGGAACGACCTAAACCTTGTATTAAATAAAGCAACAGTTGTTAAAATAAACATTTGAATCTACCGATATCTTTGTCTTCTATGTGCTGGGCCTCATTAGGACTATTAAATCTCCCCAATTTCCTGTCCTTTGTAGCACTTCGCAAATTTTGTCATTTTGTTATCTCACCATGACCCTGTTCTGCTATCCATTTCCACAAGCCCGTTAGGTACAATATGCACTATTTTCTTTACCTTAGGTGTATCCTGTGGGTGTCAAATTTTCTAAGCCCTCTTTCCGTATTATGTGCCCTAGAATTTTCAATTGACGCTTTTTGATGTTAAATATAGCCTACTGGAATAAATGACGTATTTGAAGAAATTATATGTTTCTCTGAATAACATCTGGGTCTCTGACCGAGAAGCAATCTCCTGTAATTATTTCAATTTGATTGCTCACATTGTTGTGGCCTTGTGCCAGGACATAGATAAATGCCTACTGAACGCCTAAATACTGCTAATAAACTAGCCTCTTAAACCATTAATTCTCTTATGTGTCCTACGTTATGTCAAGAGACCCGTAACGCGTTAGATCGTAAGGATATCATATGTACTGCAGTCATAGCAGAACTGGTGTGTTTAGGGCAAGATCACATTTTAGAAGGGTTTTGGATTTAGTTTTTCTACTAGACTGGTTGAAATCTCAAGGCAGTCTTCTCTGCTATTTAACCCATAGCTAAGGAAAGATGAACTTATACCTTTTCTAGGCAAGAAATTCTACACTTGTGGAAATATAATAAATTTATGGGAGCATTTTCAACAATCTGCGATCTTTAGAAATAATTATAAAAAGCCTATAACACGTAACACGGGTGGTACAGAGAGAGAGAGAGAGAGAGAGAGAGAGAGAGAGAGAGAGAGAGAGAGAGAGAGAGAGAGAAAAGAAGTTGCTCAGAATGAGAGAAAGAGTGCGACAAAAAGAAACTTGCGCAGTGTGTGTGTTTGTGTGTGTGTGTATGTGTGTGTGTGCGAGAGAGAGAGAGAGAGAGAGAGAGAGAAAGAATAGTAGAGGATAAGATAGAGACAAAAGAGAGAAATAGTGGGATTGTAAGAGAGAAGAGCATTGCGCTGTGTGTGTATGTGTGTGTGTAAGAGAGAGAGAGAGAGAAAGAGAGATAGAGAGATAGAGAGATTCCTTTGCACAAAACTTGAGAGTAAGGGAAAGAGAAAATGTGAAAGAGATAAACAAAAGAGTGAGTGGGAGAAAAGAATGAAAAAAGCAGCCGCACATATTGATTTTGAGAGAGGAGAGCGGTTTTCCAGAGAGAGAGAGACAGACAGAGAGAGAGACAGAGATAGAGAGAATGTGTGTGTGTGTGAGAGAGAGACAGAGAGAGAGAGAAGCAGAGAGAGAGAGAGAGAGAGAGGGGGAGAGAGTGTGTAATTGAAAGAGTGAGACAATTGTAGTTGCACAACGAAAGTAAAAGAGCTTAGATAGATGTCGCGCTGAGAGATAATGAGAGAGAGATGTTAATGTCTACGATTTGCAGTCGCACATAATGTCTGAGAAGGCCAATGCATGTAACAGTATGATCATCGATTTCAGGCAGATGTTGTTGCCTTTCCACATGATTTTTAGTTTTGTATTACATACCATTGTTTTATCATTATCTCTATTCTGGAGCCCGCCTAGCTGATAATCGAGCCAAGATTTTGGAATTAGCACGCTCCTTTAAGTTCCTGTCCGAGAACTTTATCTTGGTTGAAAGAATTTACATTGAGTGATTCGTTTTCTACGGCTTATCAACACTTTGCAGATTATCTAAAGCCAGAAAATAGTTTTAGATTATAAGAATTATTATTGGAGACAATGATTTAGCGGTACAAGTCTTACTAATTAACTCATAGCTTGGAGGAGGAGAAGAAGTGGATTCATGCCTTTCCCAAGGGTATTTACACGTAAGTGAATGTAACGAACCGAAAGCGAACTGGAACTCGACTCTCCTATTAAAAATTCCGAGTCGTTATCAATAACATCACCCGAACAGCACTTGGTATTCCCAAGCGGTCACTCATCCAGGTACTGACCATGTTCAATGTTGCTTAAATTTCTGGTTGAAAGCTATTTTGCACTGTTAGTCATGAGTTTGCATAAAATATTACTATGTTTTGAAACTTTCGTTATCTACACCGAGAGATATTTGTGTAAGATGTTTGCAGTGCTAATGACTGTTTTTTCGCCAATGGCGTGTTTTACGACTACCAGAGATTTGGTCTACATCGTTCCCAGTGCTCTAATAACTACAGGTAGTATGTTTATTTTTCGATGCCACGTTCATCCAATTTCTATATCAAGATTCTTTTATTTGCGTAGATTTTCGAATGTTTTGAGGAGAGTTTTTTTTTGTCAGCTGGTGCTGTGATATCTACTAACTGGCACGTTTTGATAGCATGGTTTTTAACGATATCAGATTGATTAGCTTAATTTCTCTGTCTGTTTGCACATAAAGCTCCAAACGACTGTGACATTTGCATTTCGGACAACTCGTGGTTTATGTTTCCATTAGTTCAGTCTACGAGGAAGGTCAAGCTCGCAGCATATCATCCAATCTATGTACTGGGTTGCACTTTCGTTTTGTTGCGAATACACTCTTACTGCCAATTGACCGCAACTAGAGATTATGCAATCACTTACCTCGAGCTGCATACACACATAATGGCCGAATACACAAGTCGGACCACACACACACACACACACACACACACACACACACACACACACACACACACACACACACACACTCACTACTCTCTCTACATAATGTATTCTTTTGTTTCTCACTTAATTATTATTATTATTTTAATAATTTCGCGCCAGGCAAGGCGATAATGCCACTAAGATGTAAGGGGTTATTGAGAGTGAAAGAGAATGAGAAGAGAAAAGCAAATAAAAGAACAGAATTCAGGAAGAATGAAGATGCCGATTTTCTATACGGCCACACTGAAAAACTGAATATTTGAAGAAGTCATAACTTGTTCGTTTTCAATCTTTTTTATTTTCTTTTTTTGCACGTTATAAAGCATCCATTGGAGATTAAAATGGCTATGCATGATGCCCAGCAATGAGTAAAACTCATTGAATTTTCTATTCCAATGAAAGATCAATTATTCAAATAATACCAGCAACATTTTTAATGTCAGACAATCTCCTAGCGATAACATGATTCGGAACCTAATCGCCTGGTTTGAAAGAACTGGATCAGTCGGCGATCTTCCGGAAAGAGGCCTAAGCGCACTGTGCACACTGGCACAACGGTGTAAGCTGAACGGCAGAGTGCTCTTGAGGTTCAATCAGCTTCTACCTGTTGTCGCTCTGCTCAACTCGGCATCGCCAAAAGATTCTGAAATAAAATTAAAAATTAAAAAAAAACAAACATTTGTAAACGTTATTTTGGTATTATATCATTCAGTTTTTAAGTGGCCATTTATATTTAACAAAAATTTCACAAGGAAAAATGGTTCAAGAAAAATGTGTTACGTCGATATGGCAAATAATAAAAAAATAACAGCCGGCCAGACTTGAAAAATAATCTCTCAATACCCTATTAATATTTGGCTTCCTACATCGACTTTTGGCATCGATGGTATGAGGCAATCTTTTTAGCCTGCCAGTTAGGCCACAATTACTTACTAAAATTTGTTTGGTTTGGCATAAGGTTTTAGTAGTGACCTACACAATTGGGATCGAACACTTTGTTGGATAGATCGATGCAAGATTCTAAACGTTGCGCTATGGTAGGCGGTCAAACTGTAAATGGTTTGTACGGTATAAAACCGAATTTAGTATATTGAGCGAGGATACTTTGCTACTTCAATCTTTTTCTAAGTCGGGATAGAATTTCTCTATCATGCGAGGATGCGTACACCATCGCCCTCCACACCTTGATGAATTTTGTTGCATTAAGTAATTCTGGCTTAATGGTAGACTACTCGCTTTGAAAATCAATGGTTGGTAAAGCAGGGGCTTTGCACTACTGTAGGCGGTAAAATTGAAAACGATTTGTACGGTATAAAACCGAATTTAGGATATTGAAAAAAGGAAACTTTGCTACTGCAATCTTTTGCTAAGTCGAGATATATATTTTTTCTCTCTCTATGATGCAAGGATGCGTACATCATCGCCCTCCACAACGTTCCGTCTGTTGTTGCTCTAAGTAATTCTGGCTCCATGATTAGACACTTTGCTTTGGGAAGCAATGGTTGGCAGAGGAGGGTAAAAGAGGAACGGTAAATAATCAAAGGTTGCTTACAGCTACAAGAGGCAGGAAGTTGTGGAGAGAGAAGATCGACCACACCCCGAAGGGAGACAGTATATAAACGAAAAGAAAGATCAATCAACTGCAGTACATCTTTTACAAGCTATAAAGAAAATTAACGCTGAGTAAATTTGTTCCCAATGAAATTCAGGAAACGAGTATAATTCGGCGTTTCATTAATTGTCTTTCTTAATACAAAAAAGTCATTTGTGGCCAATGAAGTAAGTAACTGGAGATGGCAAATATGTTATGTACCAAAAGTGAAAAATATAAAACTACGGCTAGGCCCCGAGCAAATTTTAATATCCCAAGATAAATAAAATCTGCTTGGAAAGAAAAGTTATCTGTGTTTCATGCGATTCAAATAGTATTCTTTATAAAAAAATTGCAGGAATCTAGATAAAATCTTACTACATACAGTTATTGTGATCAATTTGACTCATTTTAATGACACGCTAGATGAGAAAATAAATCTCTTCCTAAGGGAGAAATTAAATAAATGATTTTGCTTTATAAGAAGCCCTTCCTTGCGACGCATCTTTGAGCTGAAATGAGAATTTTTTCAATAGGTTGTAAATTCCTAAGGATTATTACCATCAGACTATCGCTAGTTTCATTCTGTGCAAAATTGTTTTATTGACAGCTATTTCAACACGTTTAAGCTTTCTTGAAGTGTTCCTTGAATTAGGAGTGGTATCGTTCACTTATAATGAAATACATCAGTTTCGGACAAAAAAAAATGACCGATTCGAAACTGTTATAACTTAGTGCTATGGTGTAAAACCATTGAAAAATAACACGGACTCGGATATAGGTTAAATAGTATATTCTCGGAAACGTAGTACAAAGATAAATGTGGATTGGAGAGTACTTTCACTCACTGGTGTCCCGACTCACTCATTCACTCACTCTATGGCTACTACTCGGTAACCCTCAATTGGTGACTTGTTATTTAACAACCCTCCCACGTGGGTCACATGTGGCACAAGGCCGGCTTAATGTGGGTTCTCCGAGCCCGTAGGCTCAGACAAAAATATGCGCATTTGAACACGTATAAACGGGTTCAGAGACTGTTTACCTCCCCGGACGAAACTTTGCCCTGCGGCAATGCCTCGTCTGAGTTCCTCTCCGCCGAGGCAGAGAGTTTGACAGCTGACACCGCACTGGGTGACTGGATATTTAACAACCCTCCTACGAGGGTCGCATCTGGCACTAGGCCGGTTTAATGTGGGTTCTCCGAGCCCGTAGACTCGGCCAAAAATATGCCCATTTAGAAGCCGTATAAACGGGTTTAAAGACTGTCTACCTCCATTGACGAAACTTTGCCCTGCGGCAAAGCCTCGTCCGAGTTTCTCCCCACCGAGGCGGAGAGTTCGACAGCAAAGTACAGAGAGTTCGACAGCGTCACTGGGTGACTGAATATTTAACAACTCTCCCACACATGTCGCATGTGGCACAAGCCGAGGCGAAGAGTTCGACAGCAAAGAACAGTCTCAATGACTGTTCCAGTCACTGGGTGACTGAATATTTAACAACCCCCCTATACACGGGTCGCATATGGTACAAGGCCGGTTTAATGTGGGATCACCGATCCCGTAGGCTCGGCCAAAAATATGCCCATTTACAACCAGTATATACTGGTTTCGGGACTGTCTACCTCCCCGGACGAAACTTTGCCCTGCGGCAAAGCCTAGTCCGAGTTCCGCTCCAACGAGGCAGAGAGTTCGACAGCCGTAAAGCGTCACTGGGTGACTGGATATTTAACAACCCCCGCCACACGGCTCGAATGTGGCACAAGGCCGGCTTATCGTGGACTTACCGAGCCCGTAGGCTCGGCCAAACATATGCCCTTTAGAACCCGTATAGACGCATTCAGGGACTGTCTACGTCCCCGGACGAAACTTTGCCCTGCGGCAAAGCCTCGTGCGAGTTCCTTCCCGCCGAGGCGGAGAGTTTGACAGCAAAGAACAGTCTAAACAACTGTTCCAGTCAATGGGTGACTGGATATTTAACAACCCTCACACACGGGTCGAATGTGGCACAAGGTCGGCTTAACGTGGGCTTAGCGAGCCCGTAGGCTCGGCCAAAAATATGCCCATTAGAACCCGTATAAAGGGGTTCAGGGACTGTCTACATCCCCGGACGAAACTTTGCCCTGCGGCAAAGCCTCGTGCGAGTTCCTTCCCGCCGAGGCGGAGAGTTTGACAGCAAAGAACAGTCTAAACAACTGTTCCAGTCACTGGGTGACTGAATATTAACCCTCCACACGCACACGGGTCGCATGTGGCACAAGGCAGGGTTAACATGGGCTTACCGAGTTCGACAGCTGTAAAGACACCCAACCGGAAGTGGGTGACTGGATATTTAACAACCCCCCGCCACACGGGTCGAATGTGGAACAAGGCCGGCTTAATATGGGATCACCGAGCCCGTAGTCTCGGCCAAAAATATGCCCATTTACAACCCGTATAAACGGGTTCAGGGACTGTCTACCTCCCCGGGCGAAGCTTTGACCTGCGGCAAAGCCTCGTCCGAGTTCCTCTCCGCCGAGGCAGAGAGTTCGACAGCTGTATAGACACCAAACAGGAAGTGGGTGACTGACCTTACTCAGAGTTGGTAGCCATGTTATATAGTTGTGGAAAACTCCATTTGTAGGTAGGCCCCTGTTACAACTTAGCTAATACATAATTTTATTAGTCAAAGTAAACATCATCATAATCGAGACAACATTAGCAGTGAGTTTATTCAATCACAATAAAAACCGGAATCGATGGGGTCGATAAACTGCCGGAAGGAATTTTCATTCCCAGCCTCATTTGTATGCACTTTCTGCATCAAGGACCCATCCCCGACGGAGTAAAATTTCACATAGATGTGTAAAGGGGCAAATTGTAAAGAACGGGTGCATTGAATAGGCAGGGTTGAGCAGAACATCGTTCATAAATATATTTGATCTTAGCGGGCGGTTTTTGAAATGGGATCCTGCTGCAGGATGGGTCGCTTTCTGTCCATAACATCTTCTTTCCTCTTCCTATCTGCATTTAGTCTTTTTCTATCTATCTATCTATCTATCTATCTATCTATCTATCTATCTATCTATCTATTCACATTTCTGTACACTCGTCTGTTATTTCCTTCCTTCCTATCTATCTATCTATCTATCTATCTATCTATCTATCTATCTATCTATCTATCTATCATAGTCTGTCATTTCCTATCTATCTATCTATCTATCTATCTATCTATCTATCTATCTATCTATCTATCTATCTATCGATCTATCTATCCTAGTCTGTTATCTATCTATCCTAGTCTGTTATTTCCTATCTATCTATCTATCTATCTATCTATCTATCTATCTATCTATCTATCTATCTATCTATCTATTCACATCTCTGTACACTAGTTATTTCTTTCCTATCTATCTATCTATCTATCTATCTATCTATCTATCTATCTATCTATCTCAGTCTTATCATATGTCAATCTGTTAATATCCATATTAGCGCGTTCATATCTGTCGATCACTCGACCTACCCCAATCTCTCTTTTACTTTCTGTTCTACTGTCTCTCTCTCCTTCTTTTTACTCTAATTGTATCACCATTACCATTTGCAGTGAAACAAACCAATTTTCACTCCAGGCAGCGAAAGAAAAATGCATTGAATTCAGTGCCGTCAGCATTTTCTCCATTCACTTTTGCTTTCTTTAACCGAATACATATCTTCTTACCTGCACGGGACTTATCCGTTGACGTTCTTTTGTCTTGTCGTACATTATCCAAAACAGTGGCAAAGCTGTCTTGTCAACAGAAGGAAGAAAAGAGTGTCAGAGAAATAGACAATGTAACGGTCGCATAACGGGAGGCACGGAAAATTATTGTACTTCGAGTCTGGTAGGCTTAGTCAGCAATCTGACGTGTGGAATCCCGTGTTTGTTTCTAAGCGTCTGTTTTCAAACAATACTTAATGAATAAATGCGAACAAACTATAAAGTTCTAAGTGTAAATAACAATGAACATACTGTGAGAGTCACATACACGCATACAAACATTTTAATTTAAAACAAAAACAATATCACATAATGTCTCATATTTCAAATTAAGGTGAATCTTTGGCAAGTGTTGCGATTCGTGTCTATTCAGTCATTTATACCTCAAAGACAAATCATAGACTGTATCAACAAAGGACGATTTCTTTTTCATATTTGCTTTATTATACGAGAGGGACAGACGTGGCAGCATCGATTATGGAGGTAGCGGGAAGAAGACCTACGGAGGAAGGCATGCCCATTCGTTGGCCTACCATTATACAACGTGCGGGCTAGCCTCTCTGAGGGATGTAGGTGCGGAGAGCCTCTCGACACGTCAAAATTGTCGCAGCTCTCCTCTTTTTGATCCGTTTTGATCTTATATCTAAAACTTAGGCAAAGCCGATTCATCACTGTTATAATTCCCCGGTCACGTTTGCTATTCTGGCTCCGCCACCCGCAATCTGAAACAGTCGAAAAATTTAAACATTAAATGAACTGACATCGACTCTTGATAGTTTCTTCACACTTTCAATTTTTATATACGGTAATCAATGCGGTTGTTAAAAAAACAAAAAACAGTTGAAATGTAACCGCAACACATTTTTTCTTTTCTGTTTAATAAAACTTGTTTCATATGCAGAGTGCGAGAGAGAGAAAGCTGTCCATTTTTGAAACGATATATAAAGATAACGATATATAAAGATAACGATATGTAAATATATGACGAATGTAAATATATGATTTATTGCTGTAGATTATAAACACACAGAAACACTCTCTCAAACACGCACAAACGTATGTCTATTACACTAACATGTTCAAAATATTGCAATATGAAATTATAATAGCAGAAACACTACTCAAATATGTAACAATCTGAATTTACTCGATTTTTCACCTCTCGGGATTCATGTAGGCTTCATAGCTAAGGGGGAAGTTTTACCATTTCGTTTCTCTGAACAGAGAGATTTGGCCATTAGAGGTTTAATTGCTGCCTGTGGGCTTCAGCGGCCGAGTACAGACATACGTAATGCCACACAAGTACAAATATATAAGATAAGACACACTATACTTAGATGCACGAAAACACGCACGAGCACACACATAAATGTTTATGTATGTTTAGTGATTTTCTAAGCTTAGCTTAAATGTGGCACAAGGCCGAAAGTACGGAGCACCGAATGAGAATCGAACTCGTTAATCAGTCGTAATTGATCTAGTGAGACAAGATGGTGATTTTCTAAGCGTAACTTACATGTGACACAAGGCTGAAAGTAGGCGGTACCTAGTAAGGATCAAACCCACTACTGATTCGTAATTGTTCTAAACGAGACAAGCTTGTTAACCATTACACCACGTCGAGATGCCCATGTCTATGTAGGTATGAATGTATGAGAATCAGCACAAGTTTCAATAATTTTTAAAGAAAAAAAATGTTTCATACTCTGTCTTTAGGAGTCAAAAACACTGAACTAGAACTTTTGCACATATACACACAGCCATATATATATATATATATATATATATATATATATATATATATATATATATATATATATATATATATATATATATATATATATATAAACATCCTTTACGAACTAAATTATGTTGCTGAGACTCCACACATGCGCACGAGCGAGCATGCTGGAAATATTAACTTTAAATTTTGTTGTTTTTTAATCTCGCCGATTTCATTTAGATTATTTTTCTTTTCGTGTCCATCATTTTTGTTAATAGATATCTCACACTGTGATAATAAAAGTTCTGCCAGGATTGGTGGCATTTTTGTAAGAGCCCGGGCGCAAATTTAATGTCGATGACCTTGCGATCAATGCACCCTCTAGACATTTTCGTCGTAGTGATTTGTTTTCTCCTTTGATCAGAGTAGTCTCGTTACAGTGCACAACCAACGTATTTAATATGTTGTTTTGTGAAATGTCTCTTTTGTTTTCAGATAATCTTTTATGTATTTTTGTGACAATTATTACAGGCGATCGAGTAAATTTCTCCTTCAAATTTTAGCTCATTGTTTTGTTTAGTATTGACTAAGTCTTTTAATGTTTTAGATATAGTGTTAACAAATTCCATGTTAAGTTTAGATAGATTCTTTCCACTTGTAGATATGATAGAGTTAGTTGGTAGGACAATATTCTTTTGACATTGGATGAATTAAAAATTGAAGGAAGAATTTTAAACCGTTTTTTTTGGAAACACTGAGGAGATTTAAGGAAACTTGCTACTTACTCGCCAATGATAGCCAACAAACACCTGGGACGTATTTCACCCAAAACAAGGATCACAGACGTGCTGTGGTTTCCCTCTGTCTTTTCTACAAGTGTTTTCATGGCAAGTGCTCCGACGAGCTACTTGCGCTGCTTCCCAAACCGTATGAATTTAAGCGTTTTACTAAGATCCTACCCTTTCACTGTGGAAACGGCTAAATATACCCATCTCTTCTACTCCAACAGCTTCTTATCTCGCACCTCCCGTCAGTTGAACTCCCTTCCTATCATTTGCTTCCCTGATAGCCATAATCTTCAAATATTCAATTGTAATGTCAATCGACATCTTCTGATGATTTGACCTTGATCGCTGTCCTTCTCTTTATCCTTTTCTCAAACACTCCTCTTTACTCTTATTCTCATTCTCTGTAACCCCTTGTGTGCTAGTGGCACTCACGCCTTTTTGGGGGGTGATTTGCTTAAAAAAATGGCACTTTGACGTGGCGTATAGCAAGCTTTGTTTTGTTACATGTAGCTATTTCAAGAGTAAAACGAGGAGACCTAATAGACAATCTAGTAGTACGCTTAAATTCACAAGGTCGAGATACCAAGAAGGAGAGCGATATTTATTTGTGAAAATACAAAATATGGCACTAGGCCAAAATGGAGGAAGGAGAAAAAAAGGACGGTCTTCTGTCTTATATTAAAACTCAGCCAGCTACAATCACTGACACAAACATACCACAATATTCATAATACCAAAACAACGCATTCTTACTTAACCATTCTTGCTCCAACCCCCATAATACCTCAATTTCTCTATAAAAAACATAACTAGTGTCCATATGTGCAATTCACGTCTGTGGGGGCGGGGAGGGGAATAAAATAACAATTTAAAAACTAACACGAAATGGTATTTACAAGATGAAAAATGTATTTACAAGAAACCAAACAAAATAATGTTAGTAATTGTTGAAACTTGACTAATGCATGGAATAATAATGCAACACAGAATGTACTTGAGCTATAAAATGACCTAGTGTAAACTATACTCACTTAAGCCAGTTTATCCCTATTTTTCCGATTGTTTCCCTAAAATGTTAAGTGGTAGCTCTGGTATACAAATTAGTAAAAAAAATAACTGATATGAACACCTTCAACAATAGTAAGTGTTGAAACTTGACTAATGCATGGAATAATAATGCAACACAAAATGTACTTAGAACAAAATGTATTGAAACAAGAAAGTGTACACAATATTTACATATAGTCTTTTGTATATTCCTGGGAAGACCGTTCCTGGATAATGTGTTGACTGAGTCGCAGTCGGGCAGAGTCTCTGGTTGAATCTCTTGATTCGATCTCCTCTCTTCCCGGTACCAACCATATTTATATGGTCGGTACTCCACTATGCAAATTAGGTGGATCCTACCACAACAGTAATAAAACCGCCACAATCCTTAAATCTGGAAGAAACATTGAGGAGGAGAGATCATCAGAACAACTGCGATGGAAATATTTATAGAAAACACAGAGGGAAGTCAGATCACGGCGATAGGTAAAGACTGATAACATTACAGAACCGACTTTGGATTTTGTCGAGAATCTAGAAAAATATAACAGGAACACGAGACCAGATATGGCAACAGTAGTCAATGCACAGCCGAAAGGTAGATTTATAAAAGGGTTAGATGGATTCTGACAAGAAAAATTTTCTGGCACGTCACAGTAGACCAACTTCCCTTGCAATAGACGTAGCAATTGATTCGATTGCTCCGAGGAGCTGCTTTCGCTGGTTCCGAGGCCTCACGAATTTAAACGTCCTACGAGGCTGGCATCCCGTTCCCACCCCTTCACCGTTGAAACTGTTAGATGTAGACGTCTCTTCTACTCCAATAGTTTCATGTCTTGCACATCTCGCCTGTGGAACTCCCTTCCTTATTCCTGTTTCCCTGACAAATACAATCTCCAACTATTTAAGTGTAACGTCAATCGACATCTCCAGTTGCCTTGATCTATCCACTTCACTTCTCCACATCCTTTCACCTTTCATTCCTATCTGCTCTCGCTCCAAATATTCTGTACCCCCCTGCCTTGATCGATCCACTATCTTTCTCCACATCCTCTCCTATACCACTCCTATCTGCTCTTCCTCCAAACCTTCTGTAACCCCTTGCGTGCTAGTGGCTTCCAGCCTTGCTTGGGGTGATAAGCTTAAAAAAAAATATAATCCTTCCACTTCATATAAGGTAAGAAGGCACAATAATTTACCATTTTGGAGGTTAGCATCAGCCATGTTGATGGAGGTCAAAATGGTTGTTTATGATGATTAAAGTATAGCAGTTTTGTTTTGAAGGCGTTTAAATTTACAAGCAATTTCTAACCCCAGTTAACCCTTCGTTAGTCCCATAGGGTGTTTCGGTACCCCCAAATATTTAAAGTATTCGCAATTCTTAGCTAGTAACTTGTTTCTTTTGCTCCCTTCAACTACTCTCCTGATTCAGTGAGAGTGCATAGTACGCAGTGTGGCGTAGCTGTAGCTTGTGAAAGTCAGAAGCCAGGAGACTATCCATTTTCGGAAATCCTAGGAAACTAACGCCGAGGTAACAACTATTTGGAGGTCACTTTCGAGGGCAGCTACCAGTTTTACTTTGCCGGACCTATCAAACATACTATTAAGACAGGATATACCAGCATAGTGTAAGCAGATATGGTGTATTTAGGATAACCACGTTACTGTTAGGGAGAATGTCATGTGTTATTTGAAAGAATTCTGAAGAATATGGTAAGCGTTTTGTTTTTTGATTAAGCAAAGTGTCCTTCTGTATGACAATATATGTTGTATTTATAATATATGTTAAATCTGAAGAAATATCAAATACGAACATGCCGACGCATATCTCGCGGATTCTGGGTTCTTTTTCTTTGCAGCTTTTTGGTTTTGGCTTTAGCTTAAGAAGCTAATCCCTACAAGGGACATCTTACCCAGGGATCTATAACTCCCTATATACTTACTATATTTTTCTCTTTAAAGGATGGTGTCGCATTTATTTAGATAATGTATCACCAGCGGTGTCATTATTACAGGGTTATGCACCAATAGATTACGCGAATGGTGAGAAACAAGAGGGAGTCCAATAACTAAGGAAAATGAAGTATACATTTCTGATGTCCCATCGGAACACTGATAAAAAATAACGTACAGAACGAATGACATTTTGAGAACCGCGCCTCGTAATGTCTTAGATATTTGAATTACGCTAGAAATAAATGAATTGCTCAAATTATGCCTGTCTTATCAGGTGGTAACCTGAATTTGGAATTCTTGGTTTCATATAGTTTTCTTTTTTACTTTTTGTTTGATTACTTGTTGACCTTTGTACCATATTGTAGCTGCTGGTGTTTTCATTGCGTTTCGTAACGCAGAAGAGGAGCACATTCATTATAAGAGCGCCGCTTGTGTCTTTATCATTTTTCATAACCAATTACGAACATGAAGAGGCGGGAAAATGATAAAGGAGAAAACGTCACGATGACCAAAGGACAAATGGGAAATAAAAAAGTATTCAAATAAAAGTTAGAATAAAATACGAAGAACAACTAAAAAAAAAATCGCAAGAAAAAGACATACGGAGAAGAAAAGAAAGTCTAAAATGAAAAAAAAATATAAAGACGAAAAAGAAAGTAAGTAAACAAAAAAAAAACGAGAAAAAGTAAAAGAAAGGAGGTTTTATTATTGTTATTATTATTATTACAACACTTAGAGAAGAGCACGATTTAAGAAAACAAAAACAAAAAGACAGTTAAACACTGTCTTGTCTTTTTTTAAAAAAATCGGCCGCATTTTTCATTAATTGTTGCAAAGTAGTGTTTCTTTTGTTTCTTTTTCTTCTTTTTCTTCTAATTATATAAGAAATGAAAAAACCCAATTAAACATTGTCTTCTCTTTTCTTAAATCGCGTTCTTTAAATGTTGCAAACCCTTGTCAAAGTTACGTTAATTGTTTCGTCTCTTTTTTTATTTTTTAGATTTTCTTCTTTATTTCAAATAAAGTTTGTTTTTGAACAAATAAATCGAAAGGAATTTATTGAAACAAAGCAAGTTCAGTTGACCATTGATGATAATTCCAGAACAAAGTAACTATAAACAATGTTTTTCTCTCCTCTGCCAGCCGCAATGATGGAGAAACCATTGCCAGTGAGACATGCTGCAAGTGCCACTACGTTTCACGAGGCTCGTCCCTTAATCGAGACGCAATCGCGCCAATCATCCGAAGGAACACCATCGAACGAGGGCCAATAATCCCAGAAGTTTCCACTGCCACACGAGTAAAAAAATCTATCAGCAAAAGAAGAATATATAACTATTTTTTTCATCTCTGCTCTCGGGTGACGGACCCCGGCTCAACCGCGGACCTGATCAAATTACCGGCCGAAAATGTATCCGCCCAGGTCGCATCCCAAATCAACGACTTACCCATTTTAAAAAGGGAAAATAGTAATGCCATCCGACCGCTTTCCATCACCACGGTCGAGGCCTCCGGGTTCTATTTGGGAAGGGAACCCAGCTGCATCCAAACCTCTTTTGATGATGTCGTTTATTGCTTCATGCCGTGGAAAGCGGCCGGCACTACGACGAAAAGAGAGAGGATGCAAACCAAACCCATTCATGGAGGCACCACATCTGCATCTGTGATGCTCACATAATTTGAGTCCAAGACGGATCGCGACTCCAACCCGAGTGCACTCATCATCTAGAAGGGTACCGGTAGATGAAGAGGGCACTGCGTTGAGCCAGGCGCCACTACTCGGTTGTGAAGCAGATAGTAGACAGGCGAGTCGATGCTGATTGGCCTCGCATTTTATTTTATCCAAGCCTTTTTGTTTTGATGTGTCTAGTGGGATAGAAAGTATTTCTTGGGCCCAGACGCTGCAAGCTTGCTCGAAAGAACTACCCGAGAAACACTGAGACGATCCACTGAGTATCTTATCAATTAATTCGTGACTGGACAAAAGTGAAGAAAGATATGCTGGAAGGGCCAACTCTACCGCTGATCGAAGGCCCAGGCCTCCGAAACTCAAAGTGGAGTTTTCAGGGTGATTATTGGTGTTTGTTAAAATTTGTCTGGTGTTTTGTTACTCGTTTGAAAGAAACGATAGGCTGATTTTGAAAATTCCTCTTAAATTGCGGATATTTTTATGTTTTAAGTTCATCGCTGTCGTGTGGTAATTTTGAAAAGCCAGCAAAATGTCGGTGCCATTTGATGACTAAAGGGATTCTGTCAAACTTGTGATTGTGCTTTTCGGTATTTTGATCTGGATTAAAATTATAGCAATCATTATTTTTAACTATTTCATTGGCAATTTGTTTCTGTCCCGATTCGTGATAGCTGCGCTTGACGTAATGCCAAATGAAATCATTGGCATTATTATTATTATTATTATTATTATTATTATTATTATTATTATTGTTTATTATTATTATTATTATTACACATTAATTCTTTCTGTACAGTTTTGCTTTTTTCCTTTATTTTATCAAAGCATTTTCTGTCGCTATACTGTTCAGCTTTCCTCACTTGTCCGTTATGTGGTTAAAATGCTGGCGAAGTTGCTTTTCCTCCTTAGAGTCTGTAAGTTGATTTTCTAGTTTATAGGGTACCTCAGAATACATCGTCTCATTTTTAGATCAAATGAACAACATTAATGGAAGTTTAGAGAATGTAACAATTACCTGAGTAAAGCTGGTAATGGTAAACTATTTGAAGGTAATGGTAAACTATTTAAAGTTAATGGAAAACTGTCTGAAGGTAATCGTAAGTTATTTAAAGGTAATAGTAAACTACTTGAAGGTAATGGTAAACTATTTAAAGGTAATAGTAAACTATTTGAAGGTAATGGTAATCTATTTGAAGTTAATGGTAAACTATTTAAAGTTAATGGCAAACTATTTGGAGGTAGTGGTAAACTATTTGGAGGTAGTGGTAAACTATTTGAAGGTAATGGTAAACTGTCTGAAGGTAATGGCAAACTATTTGAAGGTAGTGGTAAACTATTTGATGGTAATGGTAAACTATTTGAAGGTAATGGTAAACTGTATGAAGGTAATGGTAAACTATTTAAAGTTAATGGCAAACTGTCTGAAGGTAATGGTAAACTATTTAAAGTTAATGGCAAACTGTCTGAAGGTAATGGTAACGTATTTAAAGGTAATGGTAAACTATTTGAAGGTAATGGTAAACTGTCTGAAGGTAATGGTAAACTATTTAACGTTAATGGCAAACTGTCTGAAGGTAATCGTAAGTTATTTAAAGGTAATGGTAAACTATTTGAAGGTAATGGTAAACTATTTAAAGGTAATAGTAAACTATTTGAAGGTAATGGTAATCTATTTGAAGTTAATGGTAAACTATTTAAAGTTAATGGCAAACTATTTGAAGGTAGTGGTAAACTATTTGAAGGTAATGGTAAACTATTTGAAGGTAATGGTAAACTGTCTGAAGATAATGGTAAACTATTTAAAGTTAATGGCAAACTGTCTGAAGGTAATGGTAAACTATTTAAAGTTAATGGCAAACTGTCTGAAGGTAATGGTAACGTATTTAAAGGTAATGGTAAACTATTTGAAGGTAATGGTAAACTATTTAAAGTTAATGGCAAACCGCCTGAAGGTAATGGTAAGCTATTTGAAGTTAATGGTAAACATTAATACACCCGTCAAAAATTAGGGAATAAGCACATTTAGAGGTATGTTCAGTTATTATTTTATTTTTTATTTAGTAGTAAATTAACTAAAAATGGGTAAGATGCGTAGCATCTTTTATTTAAAAGCTTCAGAAAATATACATTAAACAATCAAGATTAAATTATGTAAATTAGTAGCTTAATTTGTTTTCAAACCACACGGGAAAATATCGAATAACCCAATACTGAGGAAAGAATTAGGGAATTCATTGAAAAAATTAGAATTAATACTTAATTTCCTCTCCTCGTCTTCTATGACAGGATTTGTTCTACCAGGCATGTCTTAGATTCATTAAAAACAATATTATTTATCAAAGTAAATTATTATTTCCCCGAATAGATCATCGTTGGTGGATTGAGTTTACACATAGGACATTCTTTGAACGTTCACCATAATTTTACAGTTGTATTTGGATACGGACAGTTCGATGGTATATTGATTGTATATGATTTTTCAGAAGAAAGGATTTAATCCTCTTTGCTCCGTGACAAGAAGCATTATCGTCCGGAGAATTAATTTCGTCATAAACAAACCAATTTTCTATCGATAGAATGAGAAGATTAAGCAGAATTTCAATGGACACATGATGGTTGAGGTAACGATTGCCACCTATCCTGGTTATTTAAACGACATGCAACCCCATATCATGAATGACTTGTGAAGTTTACTTACGTTCATCATCCAGTCATCTTTCTGTTTCCTTTGAATGACCAAAGACAAAAGTTCCATCATCATCACCTTGCCCAATCACTGAAGATTACTTTCATTCAGTTGTCCACAGTAGTCTTTGATGATATATATATATATATTTCATAAAAGACATGACATAAAATATTAAAAAAAAACTGCTATCTAAATTAAATTTATGACTTAAATTTCTATACAATATTTTTGAAATTTTATTGGCCGATTTTTCTTGGATTTAACCGTTTTTTGATAAATATTATTTTGTGAAACGTTTGAATTTTGAATTGAATTATATACATATATATATACATATATATATATACATATATATGCACACACACATGGTGCGATGGAAAATTATCGTCTAAATTACGCAAAGATAAAAATAACACAGACATCTCATTTTAACAGATATATTTACCAAAATTACACAAAAATATCTTGAAATAGTAAAGAGTACATTTATTCAATGACATCGCCAAAGGTTTCAACCTTGACCTCCAGACGATTTCTGAAACTCTTGCAACTCTTCTGGACGGTTTCCTTGTTTAAGTTGTTGAATTCTGCCATAATTCTTGCCTTCAGTTAATATTTGGTGTTACAAGTTCTGTTGGTCTCCCGCTCAACTACGCCCCACACACAGTAATCAAGCAGTCTTGGGAGTTAGCTGGCCAAATGTAAGGGGTGATGTGGTCGCAGAAATTCTCTGACAGCCATGACTGGGTTCTCTTGCTTGTGTGGCATGGTGCAGAGATTTGTTGCCAGATATAGGGTCTTCCAGAAGCCACCTTCTTGACTCAGGGCAGCGCTACCTCCTCAAGACACTTCATGTAGGTTTCCGTGTCCGTCATTCGAGAGTCTTTCTGTTATGGGAACTTACCCAAAATAATAATGGACTATTCCGGACATTATAAATACTGCGCCTCGTGAGGGAGGATAGAGGATTATTGTAAGACATTGGAATAGTGATACTTGTCGACACAACATAGTTCTCTCTAACCAAATCTGATAGTCATTACTAATACTTCTACTTCTCTGTATATATTTCTGTTTGTAATATATTTGATTTATTCCATACCTGTGTTCGAGTTATTCTTCATTGGTTCTACCTTGGACCATCATCGTGGTACAGGGAACTTGGACCATAACACTTTCCTTATCAGAACGATTAGAGTGAGTTTTCTATGCTGCCGTACCTTTGTAATCATCATTGGACTCATCCAACTCTTTCCAAATCCTCTGGCCCGTCCCCAGATTGGCATCCAACACTCTGAAATGTTCGTATTGTAGCTTCCAGGGCGAATGCCAAACAGTACAGGTTCCAAATTTCTGGAGTGAATTGCGTCATGGCGCTCTTTTTCTCACAGACTGTGCCCAACTGAAACAGTGCGCATGTGCGAAATTAAAAATATAAAATGGCGACAATTTACCCATCGCCCCCTATATATATATATATATATATATATATATATATATATATATATATATATATATATATATATGTATGTATGTATGTATCTGTGTGTATGTAAAAACCCACACACACATATGTGGAACCCCCGTTAAAGAATTAAAGAAATATAGTACTTTCACTGGAAAGTTTTTTGTGCAAAAACAGCTCACACAGAAGACGACTCTGTTCATAGAAACAAACCACATAATCACAGATATCTACCACAAACCTACAGACAAACCAATAATAATTTCATTTCAAGAGCCATCACCCAAAAAGCTGTTTAAAATCTATCCCCTATTCCCTAGCACGTAGGCTTTGCACTATATTGTCCGACAAACACTTCTGAAAATCTCTCCTAGAAGAACTACATGAAATTCTCAAAATACGAGGCTACCCATAACACTAATAAACAAAGGTTTTCAACTAGCAGAAAAAATACCTTTAGACCAACTACGAAATCTATAGAAACGTAACGTCGAACAAACTCTAGCATCTATCTACATATAACAAGAATATTCCAGTACTATTTATAGAAATTACAAGAAATTTAGACTACATAACAAGAATGATAAAATGAAAAATATACTAAAAACAAACAAAATAATTAAATCAAACGCCAATCAAAATACCTAAAACACATATTAATCGCATTCAAATTTAGCCAACACACAATACAGGGGGTCGCAAAATGCAACAAGAAAAGATGTGGTGTTTGTGATATCATTATAGAAGGAAACTCCTACATTTTTGAAAATCCCACAACAGCATTCACAATAAAGAAAAACATAAACTGCAACTTCATAAATGTGATTTATGCATTTAAGTGCACAAAATGCAAAATGTTCTGTATGGCTATTGACAAAGCACTAAACAACAGAGTTTCCCTTCACAAAAGCAACATTAAATTATCAGACAACATAAAGCTTTTTATCACAACACATCTACAAATGTAATCAAGGTAAATTTAAAATTATGCCACTACATCAAACAGACAATTACTCTCAATTACTCTTACGTACAAATACAAGAGAAAAAAACTTCATAGACAAATTTAAATCAGCACGAAACAGATCATACCCCCCACACACAAGTCGGACCACACACACACACACACACACACACACACACACACGCCTTTTTTATGACCAATCCTAATTGTTTTATTACCCATTAAGCAGAAGAATATTTTCGCAACAACTCCAAGAATAATTTGGATTACTCTTACATTAAACATTAGAAAACATAAGGAAAATTAATTCCGTTATTTAAATATGGAAATAACCACTCTTTGCCTGATGAAGACCAGAAAATTAAGTATAATATATATTTAAAAAATCCACATTATAACCAAAAACGTTTGCGGCTTCTCTCCTCCCTTTAAAATTGTTATTTACCGTATCTATAAACAGTAATGGGTATGCCACAATCTTCATAATCATAAATACGTTTGGAAGTGGGTGGGGGTAATATGTTGTCTAAGTAGTCCACAACTAGCAGTGGTTTACCTACTTCATGTCGCTGGCGAGTATTGTATTTTGTTGATGTTATAAAGATTGCCATTTCATTTCCAACCTTCGTTTTGGCTATTCATCATTCAATGACACATACATTTTTCTCTCGTTGAAACAACTATAACTTCTCCCTTATATATATATATATATATATATATATATATATATATATATATATATATATATCAGAGAAGTTAGGCAAAAAGATATACAGAGACTAAAATCAAAAAGAGAAAGATCCTTATTAACCGAAAGTTTGCAAGCTAGTCACGCGTACCACGCTCGAATGTGGCGAAGCATATTTCAACTATACATCTAGAGAATCCCAACAATATATATATATATATATACATATATTCATGCATATACTTATATTTAATAAAATGAAAATACCTATGTTTTTTTTTCCTTATCTCTTTTTTTAGATTTTGTCTGCAGATTTATATAAGAAAATCAGTTTCTCCTGAACTTTCTATTGTCATGAAAGAATGCATAATCTTTAACTAGCAACTTTTCAAAGCGGGTCTATGATTACGCGCCAAGAAGCAATAAGTGCAGTCTTTTGAGTGCCGGCCCAGCTTCTTGTGCTGCCAATATTGCTCTCGTCTGAAGTATCGTTCACGAGATCTTTTTTCGATTGTCCTTTTATGATTTTTTTTTTCTTTTGAGGTGGACTTTGCCAGAAACCACAAAAAAGAGTTTCCTACATATAATTACATTTAACATGGACAAGCATCAGGCCTGCAACAAAATAAGTTAATAAAAAACAGGCAGATGGAATGAAATACAATAAATCGTTTGTCATTGTCCGAATTTATTAGATAAAGCAGTGTCATTATTAGTTCTTCACTAATTTTTCTTTCACCTTATTTCTGTCGCTTTTTCTTCTAAGACTTCGTCCATGAACGAATCAGAAGGAATAAAGTAAATTTAGAAGCAATATCGATTTTCCGCAAGATTCGTACTCTACCCATGATTCCTTGCGTGACCTGACATACACGATTCGCACCCATCCACCCCATAAACACACACACACACTCACACACACACACACACACACACACACACACACGCACACACACACACACAAACATCGTGCGCCAACGGCTTAGTGGTAGAATTTCCGACTGACGCCAATTCAGTCGGGTTTCGATCCTAGCTAGAGACAACCGGACGTCTAGCCACACTGAAGATCTGTGATGCAGCGAAACAATCTGGCCGTGGATGACAATAATATATATATATATATTGTTATATATATTGTTATATAGGATTAAAGTGTCGCTGCCGACATTTGAGTTTGAACATAGATCGCCAGTGAGCAAACACAGGTGATCCCATTATTGAATTAATTAGACCACGGGACCATAAAGGAAACGCATATATGTCGTAAGTAGCTGACAGGTAACAATCACGATTTCTATTCTATTATTATACGGATCGCTATTGCTAGTCTATCCTCTATACTATACGGACCGCTATTCTCTATTCTATTCACTATACTATTTCTCTATTCGGATCACTATTCGGTGGTTACTATTCGAGCGAGTATTATCGAGCAAGTACTATTAGTGCGAGTGTTATTCGAAGGCGTCTGACACAAGTATTGTTCAACGGCGTTACCATAGTTGTATCTGCGATTACAACAAAGTCTCTAAAACAACGAGCATTACAAAAGTAACAACGAGTATTTGTTGACATCATAAAAGTGGCAACGAGTGTTCGTTGACATCACAAAAGTCAACATCCAAATAACAGAAACTAATTTGAAGACTCCCAACAGTAACAGCAACTGAAATGAATAGCACATAAAACTAGAAGGGAAAACAATAGTTCAATCAAGACTTATTTTCCACATTATCTGAAACAAAAGATAATACGCAATCTTCAAGCCTGAATGCGAGTAATTAATTAAGGTTTGAGAATTTCAGCTTTTATAACAACGAACGGACAACACTGGTGAAAGGTTCACGGAAAAACTAAAAAAAAACAACCTATTTATTCGAACTAATACGGGCCGGTTTCTTGGTTATAAAATAACCAAGAAATCGGCTCCGAAAAGACTATTTTTTTGATTTTATTAAACTCATAAGTTTATTTGTTAATAAATATTTTCCCAATTTTTAAGTATCTATTTTAAGGAGGGAAAATGTTGCTCATTTTCTGGAGGAAGCCTTCAAAATTTTGTAGCAGACAAACAAATATGAAATGTCTGAAAATTCAAAGGCCTACAGCGCGTTTGTGATAACGCCGCTGATTGGTCAATAAATACGAATATAAAAATATAAATCGAAGCCTATAAAATGCATAAAAAATGAGTCGATTTCTTTGTAACCCGGTTTTGTGAAAAATTAGTTGAAAATCAAACAATAAAAATGACTTAATAAACTTCTATTCCCATCATAACAACAAAATAAAATCCGGAATGACCATTGGATTCTATTTAAGAGCACTCCGAATTTGCAGCCCTCAGTATTTACAAGAAGAGGAGAAATATATTGAAAATACTTTCAAGAACCTTCAATACCCTATTTCATTTTCAGTGAGAAACAAAAGGCTCATAGAATTTTCTAAAATAAAAGAGCGGTTCTTTCTGGCAAACACAACAAATCAAAAAATATATTATTCTAGCAACTAACTTTATCACAACTACAAACAAAAAGAATTTATTTAAACTCAGCATATAATTTGTCACAAATACATCCAAGACAATCAAAGATTTAATAAATTTAAACAAAACAACTTGAAGGAGGAATTTACTCTATCAAATACAGGAATTGCCAGGATGAATACATTGGAGAAACCTCAAGAATTTCAAACAAAGGACTATATGAACAAAAAAAAGGACATTTTAAACAACAACACACAAAACGCATTGGTTGTTCACCGTAACAAAATGGATCACACTTTTAACATAGGGAATGCTACTTTGTTTAAAAGAGAAAATAATTCATTGAGACAAAAATGTTTGGAAAATGACTTAATCGCTAGTTCAGCCACAATAAATTTGCGTCCAGGCTCTTACAATATATCACCCTTCTTGGTAGATTATATATTGTCGCTGTGTGGGATAGTCAGTGAAAAAGGTGATGCGGAGATAAAGAAAAAGAAAAAGAAAATAGATGATTTCGTCTTTCGTTTCGTGCGCATGTGTAGACGTGACAACGTCAACAAAGCCTAGACTTATGAAATCGTAACGGACGAAACGCGTTACCAAAAAAAAAACCAAAAAAAACAAAACCTTTCCAGTTTGTCATATTTTTCTAAATATATATATATATATATATATATATATATATATATATATATATTTCAAACATGTTTCATTGAATAATATAGACATATTGTTTCTATAATATTTTTATATCTATTTTTATACTGTTCCTGTCCAGTTTTTTAATCAGTTCCTTGATGTTTAGATGGAATTCATTAAGGAAGGCACCGTAGTTTTTTTTATAACCCAAGTACTTTCGATCATTTCCTAGATTATCTTAAGCGTTAAATTACAAAGACAAACATTCTGCAACTGCTATACAATTTGCATTCCATTGTGAGGGTGATTTTTAATAAATACACGCAAACAGGCACTGTAGTTATTTTAAAATTTAAAATGTATCCGTTCTAACTCTGAAAGTTTTTGCAAAACAGGCGTTTCAATATAAGGGAGCTGGCCGGAAAATGGTACAAATGCAAAATGATATTAATTTTTTTGTTATATGCACTTCAATACATTGTTGCTACACTGGTAATAAATTTTGTTGAGTGTTTGTTGGTTGATTTTGATGTAGGGGACTTCGAGAATTTTACGTTTTTGTTTATTATTTTCGTGGTGTATTTTACTAGCTTTGTCAACAAGTATTTTCCTGTATTGTGAAGGTGGACAGTAATGTGTTTTTAGATGTGCAATAGAACTTGTATCCGACAATTGAAGGGTAAAACATCTTGATAATGTTGTGGTCAACAAGGCAACATATGTATTAACATTTTTGTCAGAGATACAATCTCCCAAAGTATATTTAAACTGATATACAATATTGGCTTATTCAAAAACAATATTTGACGGAGAAGAGTTATTGCATAAGTTTCAAACAGTTGTGTTACATTTAGTATAATATAAAATTAGGTTTATCTTTTATTGGGATCATATTATTTACTTTAAGTATAAAATATAGCAGAAATGCATTTTTTAACCCGACAGTAGCTGTGTTTTAATCGACAGTAGCCATGTTTTACGCGATTGATAACTGTTGACTGGTGATGAGAGATTGTTGTTCTACGGAGACTTTATCTGTAAAACATAATTTCAGCCGACACTGAATATATATATATATATATATATATATATATATATATATATATATATATATATATGGGAATTTGGAATTCGATCGATAGAATAACTAGCTATGTTTTTCTTATTAATTTTCAAAACATCAACCAGAAGATTACATTGAGGATTACACACAATTTATAAGAGTAGTAAAATATCTTCTTTTTCTTCAAATTATGTAACCTTTTATCAAACTAAACAATTCTTCTATCTCCCTCTATATTTCTTTATAGATAGATAGGTATGAACAGAAAGAGATAGATAGATAGATAGATAGATAGATAGATAGATAGATAGATAGATAGATAGATAGATTCGTTTTCTTTTGCTTATCAACCATTTGCACGTTATTTAAAGCCATAACTATGTTTAGATTGTAAGCATTTTTTAGATAATAATGGAATGGTGCTATAAGTCTTGCTATTTCACTCATAGACGAGGTGGATTCATACATTTCGCAAGGGTATTTGCACGGAAGTGAATATAACGAACCCAACGAGAATTGGAACTCGGCTCTCCGATTAACAATTCCGAGCTTTTATCCACATCCAAGCTTACAGCACATGGTAATCCCAAACGTTAATCTATCTCAGTACTTACCAGGGTCGATGTTGTTTAACTTCCGTTGATTGTACGGGAATTATTGTTTCAACGGCATGTGGCCGTAAGATAGATACTTAAATTGATTGAGGTATTGTAACAAATATATGAACAGATTGAGATAGATAGATAGATAGATAGATAGATAGATAGATAGATAAGAAAAACTCTATTGCAAATATTTTTATTAACATCATAAAATCTGACATTAGATGATTAAGAAAAAAATCTATTGTGAATATATTGATTACCATATTAAAATCTGACATGAGATAGATAGATAGATAGATAGATAAAAATCTATTGCAAATCTGTTGATTAGCATAATAAAATCTGATATTAGATAGATAGATAGATAGATAAAAATCTATTGCAAATCTGTTGATTAGCATAATAAAATATGACATAAGATAGATAGATAGATAGATAGATAGATAGATAGATAGATAGATAGATAGATAGATAAGAAAAACTTTTTAGGAAGTTCCGACGTTTTAACCCAGTTATTCTCCTTTCATTGAATAGGTCTGTGATGGTTTGCAGTAATTTGCTTGAATTTTGTGAGATGAAGGAATTTGCCTTTAAGATATTCTTTGTCATATGTATGACTCCATTTATTTATTCTCCAGTCACACCCGTATTCTTATTTGTTTGGATGGAGAATGGATTTAATTTCGTTATTCCCTACGGCTTTCTCCCATGGGCAAGAAATTATGTCTAAGAGACGATGGCTCTGAAAGAAGGTACAGTTCCTCCAAGACATGCTGCTTAAATCTAACAAAAGTGAGGTGAGAGGTTATTGCCTCCTCTCTGGTTTCATGTAAATAACGATACGCATGCGCTCATCTACGCATATGATGTAAACAAAAGTAACCACCGCACACAATGATTAATATACAAAAATCATTCAGTCACATGTAGAGAAATACGCAAATGAAACACAACGTTACGGCCCACAAATGACGAAAGTAAAGAACGATTTCAGCTACCTTTTACAGTCTTCCAGGGATGCTTTTTTAGAGATTTCTGGGCGAGAAAATATTTACCAGTTCAATGGTAACAATTTTCCCTGATATATATTTACATGCAGTTTTTTTTTTTATCCGATATGATTTCTTATTAATATATACGTTATATATAGTGGATACACATGGCTGAAGTGACACCCTCTGTTTCCAAACACGTACACCCGGTACTTAAAACTTTTATAGTCAATAATATATACAGGGTGCAATGGATAATTTGCCATCTAAATTATGCAAAAATAAAAATAACACGGACATCTCATTTTAACAGATATATTTACCAAAATTACACAAAAATATCTTAAAATACTAAAGAGTATATTTATTCGATAAATTCGCCATTGGCTTCAACCATGGCCTACAGGTGACTTTGGAATCTCCTGAAACTCTTGTGGATGGTCTCCTTGTTTAAGTTGGTGAATGCAGCCCTAATGCATGCTTTCAGTTCATCTTTGGTGTTACAAGGAGTTTTGATGGTCTCTCGCTCAACTGCGCTCCACACATAATAATTCGTTATATTCACTTCCGTGTCAGTGTCGGCTGAAATTATGTTTTACAGATAAAGTCTCTGTAGAACAACAATCTCTCATCACCTGTCAACAGTTATCAATCGCGTAAAACATGGCTACTGTCGATTAAAACACAGCTACTGTCGGGTTAAAAAATGCATTTCTGCTATATTTTATACTTAAAGTAAATAATATGTTTCAAATCAGATTAATTATACTTTAAATCAGCTAATATTCCTCAAACGACGTTTGAGAAAAGTATATGTTAGTTTTGAAAGATTTTTTTTAATAAAAAGAATCACATTGCTATAAAAGACGATGAAAAAAGAGCATTAATATGTTATTTTAGATAAATAAAATATCTCTTTCCAACTCAATTTAAATTAGTTTTGAAATACAGCAACGTATTTTTCTTATTGGGAATATTAAATTTAATGTATGACCTTGAAATTAAAATTGAAATAAAATCTTCAAGTAAGATTTTTCATTTAAAAAAATTCATTTTAAACCTTAGGTATCGCCATTTCTGTGGTGGTACCTATAATCACCGACAATTTCAAAATGTAATGTCAGAACAATGTACCAATGCCCACTAAACGGTAACTACCTACAAAATAACAGAATATACCAGAATTTGTAGTTGAAAAGCACAGAAAAAATAGGAATAGTAGAAGCTAATCAAAGAAATAATCATTTATAAAAATAGAACATTTGCAAATAGAACAATGCTATTAAGATATATATATATATATGGAAGTTTACAAAACATAAACCAATACACACCCAGAATAACATGGAAAATACGGAAAACAGTACCAGCTCAGAAGATCTCAAAATTATGTAGCTTTTGCCGAGAGGAATAAATAACAGTTTCCACCTTTCCAGAATAAGGTAAACAAAAGGGCGTATTGCAAAATGCAGACAGAAAATAAATTCCTACGACGCTGCCTAAAACCACATCATGACTGAAGAAGACTAAATAAAATTCTACATCTTTATTCTAATAAACTTTACCTAAATTAGAAACACTTAGAACCGAAGAATATAGACAATCAAATAATTAGAAAAAAATATAAAAATTTAAGACAATAAAGAGGTAAATTAATAGATTTAACAAAAAGATAAATAAAGGCCATGACTATGAACAACTTAAAGCATTAGGCCTACATTGAGTTTACTCCTTCGAATACTAGGGCCCGGTTGAGATTTTAAACTGACAATTGCCGTTATGCAGTATTGATTTATATTATATCTATTCTGTCTCACACACCACTTCTTTCTCCCTCATGCTCGGTTCAAACTCTCATTATCCCTCTTTGTCTGTCTGCCTGTCTCTCTCTCTCCATATATATATATATATATATATATATATATATATATATATATATATATTTTAAACATGTAGTATTGAATGTTAAAGACAACATAGTCTGGCATATTTTCTTTTTCTTTTGAATTTTCTCATATTCTCTAATGAGACTTATTATTTGAAAATATTTCGAAATATGTATTGTCCATACGATGACCTAGCGCTTTCGAACATCATTGTTCATCTTCAAGGTCAATATTTTTAGTTAAAATTTTTTTAAACAAACATTTGCCAATTATCTTGTAACGTAATCATGTTGCTACTTTTTTACAAACTAAAAACGTTAAAATCCTTTTAAATTCAAATGGACAATACATATTTCGAAACTATTTTCAAATAATAAGTCTCATTAGAGAATATGAGAAAATTCAAAAGAAAATACGCAAGACTATGTTGTCTTTAACATTCAATACTACATGTTTAAAAGAAAAGTTGCTGCTAAATTACACACACACACACACACACACACACACACACACATATATATATATATATATATATATATATATATATATATATCAGGACGTGCATTAATTTATATTTATGAAGCAATACACGAAATTGAGCTGAAAACCTCCCGGCTCGATATACTTCCTAAAATCTAATTAAGCAAAAATAAGCATACAAGAGATTTGTTTACCCATACACACACTCGAACGCATAGTCTCTCTCTCTCTCTCTCTCTCTCTCTTTTCTTATACTTTATCTTTCTCTTTTTCTCACACACACTTTATCTCTCTATTCACACGCACAAAGACAGACACCCACACAGACGCACACACACACACACACACACACACACACACACACACACACACACACACATATATATATATATATGCATAAGTCCGACATTTTTATTAGTTACAACCTCATATTGGATACACGTAATTGAAATAGAGGCATTATTTTTATTTTTATTTTAAATAGTGTGTATTTTTTACACTATTTACATTTTCGGACTGTTTTCCATATTCCCGACGTTTCGGTCGGTGTACGCTCCGGCCTTCTTCAGATGATTAGAATTTCGAATCGAACCCTTTATTTCGTCTGCCGGAATAAGAATTATTTTGTTTTCCTTTTCTAGATTTCTAGAATAACGAATACAAACATTTGTGGATACCGAGCGTTTTCGGATAAACTATTAACAGTTTTCAAGCATTTTTGTTTATACTGCTCTGATAAATGGTGTATCAGTGCTAATAGTAGACAGTATAAAGTTGCTGAAAGTAGCCTATTTCAGTATTATTTAACGTAATTTTGTTAATGGATCCATTTAAATCTTTGTTGGTATTTGTTATATCATTTTGTAAATTTGAACTGATGTCCTTTATTGTTTTTATCTGATTGTCTAATGACGATAATGGAATTGTATTTATATATATATATATATATATATATATATATATATATATATATATATATATATATATATATATATATATATATATATTACACACGCAGGCTCACACACATATATATACACCAAATTTTAAACAATATATATATATATATATTACAATGAATCATTCATACAAAATAAATTAGTAAAGTTAATGATATAAAAATGGCGAAATCCCTTCGCTAACAAAATTTTAAAGATGCATTAACCTACTAATCACTCGAATGTTATGATCTTTGTTTTTTAAAATTATACGCTATATTAGGTCTTTTTTTAAATGCTCAAGTACTTTCGACTGTACATTCAGTCATCTTCAGGCATGGATTATTATTTTGTTTTGGTAAAATTCAAGTAGCATCCGAGACGAAAAATATAATGCGAATCGAAATATGTTTTTTGAAATGTGTTATTGATAATGGATACAGACTTGTGGAGCGTGCAGTCGCAACGCTAAGGTTGAATATCTTTGAAAATATAAATTAGTGCGTTTTTTTACCACTATAACAATTTGAGAATTTTTTGTTGTAGGAGTTTATCAGTCAGTGTGGCATGAACTAAATAGTTCAATAAGAAGAGTAATGTATCAGTTGTTATCCCGAAAATTTGCACGTCGGATCAGTTCTTTTAAATCAAATATATGGTGCAGTTCAATTTATAATCACAATGAATCATTCATACAAAAATTAAATTAGTAATGTTAATGATATAATATATATATATATATATATATATATATATATATATATATATATATATATATATATATATACCATAATGAGAAGCCACATATACTTTCTTAATATGTATATATAGAAAAAACAACTAAAAAGTTGTAAATTAAAAAATATATAATGTTTTTTTAATGAAAGTATTTATTTATATTTTTTTATATATGTAATTTGATATTTCAGATCGACCTCGATCATTCTTCAGAAATAACTGGTTTTAGAGGTTTGTTTACAAGTAGCGTCCGTCGCGAGACGCGAACGTCACGTGATATGGAATGCAACTGTGTTCGAATATTTTTAACGTAAATCTAAGTGTAATAATATTTGTAGATGTTGTGTAAAAGATTTTTTAACTATATCTAAAAAAAATGTTTAAGTATTTAAATATTTATAAAGATTTAAAATACCAAAGTCTTTATTTAACCCTAGTTTATATGTATTTAATTTTAAAATCCAGTATTTTTCTTTTTTTCTGCATGTGTATGTGGAACTGAAATCAGTATCTATCAATAAACATTTACAGTTGTCTAATGAGTGTCCTGATTGATTAAAGTGTTCAGCTATGGGGGAATAAGGATTGTTTTGACGTATGGTTTGTTTATGATTGTTGAAGAATAGTTGGTTACAGGTTAATTGAAGTAGAGCTCTGAATACTCTTTCAAAGGATCACAGTATATGATCTCCAAATAGACTGTCACAGGAAAACAGAATACGATCTCTGAATAGTCAGTCACAGGATCACAGAAATGCCGATTCGTATAGCCTTTCACTGCATGACAGAATTAGAATTCGGAAGAGTTTATGAGAAGATCATAAAGTTATATCATCGAATAATCTGGCACATGGTCACGGAATATGAGCTCAGAATTGTCTATGACAGTATCACAGAATTAAAGCTCCTAAATCTAAAATTATTTCCAGATTCACCAATATGTGCTGCGAAGTTTTCCACTCGTGTTACTCCCCCAAATCTGGCCGCGTATATTTTTAAGTACTTCTTAAATGAATTAACAACTTCTCTGCACCTCCAAGCTCAAGGCCAATTGCAATTTAAACGAATTAGCAGACAGCGGTATGAGCACGTTCTCAGGAATTTGCTCAAAGCAACAGCTAAATTCTAAACTGTTTTAGTTTTAGCCGATATATATATACATATATTTTTTACCGTTACTTTTCCAAGAGCTGTAATGAATGACTGACGCCTCTGGCATTCTCCCCATAGCCGCTTTTCTTATGCAACTTTCTTCCGATTTCTCTTTGTTTGATTTTAATTTGCTGTTTAACTCACAATAACGCCAGTAGTCAAGTCTTTGTTATACAAGGTAACCAAAAAAGTTCTGCCCGTTTTTTGATTAGACATTGAATGAAGTTGAAATATATACGAAATGCGTGTAGCAATTGTTTTCAAATTCGGACAGCCGGAAGTAGGAACATCAGACGTTATAAAAAAACACGCGCACCGTGCCCGGACAGCTGTGAGAAGGATGGAAATGTCTAAAGATCTCGTTCTGGGCTGTTTGCATTACGACTTCAAAGTGGGCTTATCAGCAGCTGCATCAAGTCGCCGCATATGTCAAGCGTTTGGGGATAGTGCTGTAGATGAACGTACTGCAAAGCGTTGATTTCGAAAATTCAAGTCAGGAGATTTGTCTCTTCATGATGAGCCTAGCAGTGGACGACCACAGGTCTTGAATGACAGAGTTCTGAAGGCAGCCATTGAAGAGGACAGTAGTCTAACGTGTGGTGAACTGGCAAGACAGTTCAACGTTTCCGATGAAACAGTCAGACTTCACCTGCACCGCCTAGATAAGACGTACAAGCTGAGCAAGTGGGTTCCGCAAACGCTGTTGGAGGTCCACAAGGAACAACGAGTGGCAGCCTGCGTATCGCTGCTTTCTCGCCGCCGTACCGCATCCTTATTCAATCGAGTGCTTACCAGTGATGAAAAGTGGGTTCTGTACGAAACTCCCAAGCGTTCCAGACATTGGTTGTCTCCTCAGGATGCTGTCTCTCACACCGCAAGACCGCCTATGCACCCATGCAAGATTATGCTTTGTGTCTGGTGGACAGGTCATCAAGTGGTTCATTATGAACTGCTACCAACGGGCCAAACGGTCACTGGAGACCTATACTCGCAGCAATTGAAACGTGTGCAACAGGCATTGCGCCAGAAGGAACCAGCACTGGTGAATCGCAATGGTGAGCTTTTCCTCCATGACAACGCCAGGCCGCATGTCGCGCGAGTGGTCAGGGATACCATACAGCAATTTGGCTGGGAGACTTTGTGCCATCCACCTTATTCACTTGACCTTGCGCCATCCGATTACCACCTCTTCCACTCCCTGGAAAGGCATCTTCGGGGGAAATCCTTCGCCAATGAAGCAGACTTGCGCAAAGCCCTCACGGACTTCTTTGCGTCAAAACCCCACGAGTTCTACCGCAAGGGCATTGAACAGCTGGAGACACGTTGTCAGAAGGTGCTGGATGCCGATGTCGATTACTTCGAAGAGTAAATATAAGTTACACATACTGTGAAGCTTTTTCTTTTTTCCTTTAAAAACGGACAGAACTTTTCTGGTTACCTTGTATTAACATACCACGTCATAGGTTCTACATGAGGTAACCAGTTATACCTGAATCCTCTTTGGGCATTGATTCTTCGTCCTAGTTCCTAAAGAATATAAATTATACTCGTCAACGTGGACATATTGTGACACAGTGGAAACCAGCCGCTATTGAACATCCACAAAGTGAAGTGTTCTCAAAATGATTTTATTTTATTTGACACTGTTTGGTATAGTGGTTTATGTCCAACAGTAAATTCTAAAAGTAAGATCTTCAAAGCAACCACGCGCTTTCTAAAAATATATATTAAAACGTATATAAAGAAAATAAATGAAAACATTGGGATTAAGTACCACTTTGCCGGAAGGCATGGATTTCCGAGAGTCGGCTTACACTGGCAAGGTCATTGTTAGAGTCATTAGTTGTGGAGCGCTCATAGATGGTAACGATACGGTGGTCAGAAAAAAAAAGCCGGCCATTGCTGGGTGATGAGCCATCTGTTGAGATAGAGAAAATGTTTTAGACAGTCGGGGATCTCACTATACGAATGGAAGTTCGGGTCTGCCAGTCTCTTGTGGGAGAAGACAGAAGTAGCCGTCAAGATAGATAGTTACTTTCAGACCGTGCCAGGTGAATATGTTGGAAGCAGGATTCGTGTTTTCCTTTCCTGTTGTGACGTTTATTTTTTTATTTCCCGCCCATGTGAATGTGCACCGGGCCTTTTCACTGTTTTTATGCATGCCGACGCAAACTGCAATCGAAACATGATGCGGGGTGATTTGTTCAGTCGGTGAAAGACTGAGAATGGGCCCTGTCGTATGCTAGCAGCATCCTCAGTATATTGGTCTTGTATAGTATTACTACCCAGTCAGGAGTTTCGATCCTTACATGGAGAACCATATTCGTGACATCGTGCAAAACCTAGAAAAGGGAACTATATAAATATGCATGGACTGCATATTTATATATTTTGGTATATATCAGGGCGCTTCATAAATAATGTCTGAAATTTGTTAGGCATAGATTGATAACTTCATTATTCTGAAATGTTGAAATGACTGACTATAAAAGCTTGTTTGTACCAATCCAAAAGACGTTTGGCACGTGAAAGAGGAGTTTCACCTATGACAGTCTAAAGAGCAGTGAGAAAAGACTTGAAAATGAAATCGTACGTGAAACGTGTGAGAAACCTTGCTACGCCAAGACAGAAAGTTAGAAGGTTAGAGAGGGAAAAGATCATCATGAGTAAGTTGGAAAAGGATCCTGGAATAATATATATATTTGAACTTTATTTCTTATTTCCTAATTTCGTCTGTCTAGAAAGCAAAAGGAAATGATTATTATTGCTTTCAAAATTTGCTTTTGCGACCTGGACATCGATGTTTTGAAACTGACCTATTTTCCATTTTATTTAAGACAGATGCCCTGCTGAGTTGATGAAGGAGATTTTCAAGAACTTTCGAGAAGTTTCTAAAAGTTTCAAGAATTTCTAGAACGTTCTGACTGCCAAGGATTGAGTAATGAAAACATAATGGGAAACTATATTTGTATAAGCGTAAATCGCGAAAAACTGATTCGTATAAGTGTAAATCGCAAAAACCTACTCACTTTAAAAATTTTTGTGGTCTCTCTTGTGTAATCCTAGAATAAATAAATGCTACATTATCTGTCTATATTTATGAGATGAGGTATTATGTACGCTATCTAAATTATTCGAACTATTGTCCTTATCTTTGTCGCCATATTTATTACAACGTTTCGGCCGTCGTTTCGGTGGTTGGAATGTCGAACAGAGCCCTCCACTTCGCCCACCGGGGCAAACCGCCCCAACTCCACGTGCCGTGTTTAATGGATTTCAGTTATCAGTTATCTCCTGTTAATTCCCCTCTCCAAGTTCTCCACCACCTTAACCGGGTATTGAACTTACACTCTTTGGGTCCTCTCACGGGATCTAACTTTTTTAAAAATTTTTTTTGGTTCGATATTCGTGCCACTTTCTGGTAGGATTTTTCAATTTGTCTCCATATTTTCGGTATATCGGGTCCGTACCGATCCTTCAGTATCTGTCTATATTTCTGAGATGAATAAATAAATGCTACTTATAAATCATGTGTCATTTTGATCCTATTTTGTTCACATTCCTATTGTGTGTCATTTTGTTTCTATTCGCATTCACCAATTTTCCCGACGGGAATAGGTAAACGAATGGAAATATCATTATCTTCGTCACAAAAGCAAAGTTTGAAGAAAACATAAGCAACCGTTCATAGTTTCTATGCATAAGTAAATAGGAAATAATAGTTGCTACTAAAGGACACACATCATGTTACACAGTAATTAATTATAATCTTATTCATTCGCCCTTGCATGGAGTATTGCTGCCATATATGGTCCGGAGGCCCTTCTGTTTGCCTCGGGGTTCTTGATAAGATCCAGAAACGGGTACGCAACGTAATTGGCCCTGATCTGTCATCTCGTCTGCAGTCGCTCTCTCACAGACTCACCGTCGCCTCGCTCTGTCTTTTTGTAAATACTTTCTCCGATCAGCAGCTTTCGCTGGTTCCCAGGCTTCATGAATTGAAGCGTCCTACGAGGCTGGAATCCCACTCCCACCATTTCATTGTTGAAAATGTTAAATGTAGACGTCTCTTCTACTCCAATAGCTTCATATCTCGCACCTCTCGCCCGTGGAACTCCCTTCCTTATTCCTGTTTCCCTGACAACTATAATCTCCAACTGTTCAAATGTAACGTCAATCGACATCTCCAGTTGCCTTGATCTATCCACTATCCTTCTCCACATCCTTTCCTCTAACATTCCTATCTGCTCTCGCTCCAAATCTTCTGTAACTCCTTGCGTGCTAGTGTCTTCCAGGCTTGCTTGGGGTGAAAATCTTTAAAAAAAAAATTCCAATACGCTTGTAGAGAACTCGAGGTGATTATTTATGTGGAAGCACATTTTGATTAATGTTGAAACACCGAACAGGATTTAGTAAGAAAAATTCAACATATAACGGCTTCCGTCACTTTCCTACTGCTGTAATGTAATTTCCCTGTGCCTTTTCTATAAATATTTTCATGGTAATTGTTCTGATGAGCTTTCCTCTATGATAACTAGGCTATACGAATGTAACCGGAAGTTCTATGTTAACAGTTTTTTCTGGCTACTTACTTCCCAGTCAATTTTGATCTTCAGGAATGTAAATGTAATGTCAATCGATATCTTCTGTCTTTTTTTATACTTTTATTGTTCTCTCTCCGTAATCGTATTTTTTCTCATATTATCTAACACTTCGTAACCCCTTGCTTCTTAGTGTCTTTATTACCATTTTTGGTGTGAAATTATTAAAAAATAATCTAAGAAATAGAAAGAAAAAAAGTCTTCAACATTTTCTTCACTCTCTGTAACCCCTTGCTTGCTTAGGGTGATTTGCTTAAAAAAAAAAAGAATCATATGTCGTTTATCTTCCTGTTTTTCGTGAAAGAAAATGTTCACATTCGCCAGTTTTCCCAAGGTACATTTCAGAAACATCATTATCCTGGTCACAAAAGCAAAATCTGAAGAAAATATTGGCCATTTTTCAAACTGTCTATGCGTGAGCAAATAAGAACAAACAGGTGCTACCCAAGGACAAAAATCGTGTTACACAGTGTAATTCGAAATATTTTGAAGAGATGACTTTCGCTTCAGGGGTGGCGAAACTTGTTTAATGTAAAGGTCATATACGATAAAGTTCAGATGTTTGCGAGCCTCAAGATATGAAAAAAATTTACACTTACGTTTTTGTTACATATACATTAATATTAAACATACGAGATCACTATTCCAGTGAGATCTCTATTCATACCCGGTAAAATATTATAAAACTTAACATTTTTCTTATTTACTTTTTATATTCACTGTGAATCGCACATTAAAGGTCAAAGAGCCGCATGTGGCTCGCGAGCCGCGGTTCATTTACAAAATGAGCCATTTATTCATTATCCAATTAAGTTTAACAATGGCAAGCTTTTTTCGGAAGTAGATTGAAATAGTAGTGTTATGCATGTAGTGGTAACTCAAAAAATTAATTCGAGCCATTGAACTATCCGTAGTAATCTTCACCAAGTTGAAAAAGAACTTAAATTTATAAAAATTTAAAATAAAAATGAGTTCTTCATAATTTGACAGAAGCCAATCGTAACGCAAGAGTGGCCATCCATACTTTCTGCACTCTCCTGAATGCATGAAACCGTTATTTTGTGATTTCAGTAAATGGTGATGAAAAGTGCATTGTTTACAACAATACAAAAGTGCATGGTTTACAACAATACAAAACGATAGAGTGAATGTCTTAATGAAGGTGAAAAAGTAATCACATGTATAGCGCTACTTTATTTCTCTTTCCATGGGAAATATTCTGATGGTCTACATTCCCTAGTTCTATTGGTTCAGACATCTAAGGCTAAGACTTTTCAAGCCATGTACCTAAGCACGGACCATTCTTATTCTTTTCACATTCGATTTGTAAGAAGGAAGTTGTGTAATGGTTAGCAAACTTGTCTCGACAGAATAATTTCAACTGAGTAGTGAGTTCGATCCTCGCTGGGTGTTCCATACTTTCGGCCTTGTGCCACATCTAAACCATGCTTAGAAAATTACCATAAGTAAGAAGAATGTTAATTTCAAAGAGTTTCTTCCCAAGAGCGGCAGCTTTGGGCAGTAGCCTGCCGAGAGGTTTCGGCTTCCCCAACCACTAAAATATTAACCTCTTTAATTCTATGTATCCTTCCAATCAATTTTTACATCGCCTAGCACAACCCAATTTAGTAACACTCTACCTTGAGTGGCTTTTGGGATTTGTAGAGGGTGAACAATAGCGTTAAAAATAACACGAAATAGGCCTGAACTCAATAAATATTGTTATGTGGGATTGCAGTTGTTCTGGTCAATCTTGAGTTTCTAAATTCTTAAGGTAGGGTGGGACAATTATGAATAGGGACAAAAGCCCAGTGGATTAAATAGTTTATTTTAGAAATTGGTGGCGAAGTAATTCTGAGTTCAATCCCTGGGCAGTGTGTACTTGGAATCGAGCAATAACTAAGCAGTATTAAATAAGAATAAGCCGCGATATCCGTAGACATTTTCAACGGAACGAGAACGTAGGTTAAATAAAGGGTTCATTTCGAATTTACCTGTAGGTTATCCGGATCGACTAAAACCTCATAAAGACCGCAGCTGCTTACAACAGTCGAAACCTTGTGATAACAACAACAACAAGAATAACGATGACGAAAATTGTCCGTTTGTAAATAACTTAAGTAATGATAACTCCACATTTTTAAAATTCAATCAGAAATAAAATGTTACAGCAATCATTTTGCAGTTGAAATGGCTAGCTGCAACCGTAAATTCTATGCAAACAGTTTCTTATCTCGTACTTCTCGCTTGTGGAACTCTCTTCCGATATCTTGCTTTCCAGTCAACTTTGACATTAAAGAAATAAAATATAATGTCAATCATTATCTTCTGTCTTCTTAATTCCTAGTTCTTTCATTGTTCTCGCTCCTTAATAATTTTGTTTTAATATTCTCTCACGCTCAGTAACTCCTAGCGTCTCAGTGGCTTTATTGGCGAAATGATTTTTTTAAAAAATGGCTTTTGGGATGCAGGCAGCCATAACGTTTTATTTTTTTTATTATTCCCTAATCGATCTATCCATTGAGAGTTTGAAATATGTCGAATGATAAATGATTGGATCGATCATCATATATTTGCACAGAGATATTCCTGCCCATTGAATGTTTCCTTATAAGGAAACAGTCAATATTCCCATTAACATTATCATTCATCTTGAGTGACACATTTTAAATGATGTATCAGTGATTACTAAGCTCTAAATAGCAATAACTGAGTTGAAGATATAAATAATTTTAGACATCCATGGTTTTTATTTCAGTTATTTTCTTAACCGTCATTGCCTCCAAGAGTGCAGTGGTCAGGTGGTGAGTCCAGACTAAAAGTGGTTGCGCGAGTAAAAAGTTAAGCTTTACTTATAACTGATCAAGCGTTATTAATCTACTTATCCATCTTAATCCTGAGTTTATCTATTTATCAATCAGAAGAAACTGTAATGATTCGATTTTGGCATCGGGCTACATGGACCTGATAAATGAAAAACTCATCAGGGATATCTTAGAAGAGTTATGGAGTTTTTTTTTTTTTAGATATTTCAAGTTTAAGGCTCAGATATCTGAATATTTGTCTGCGGAAGAAGTTATAACTTTATTTTATTGAAGCCTATGTCAAACCGCTCTATGGTTGTTACTGGTAACATGTAACCCAATACAACCTGCTGCATGCTAGGCTCATCGGAAACTAAACCGGATCCCCTACCAAGCTTTTCTGTGGCCAGACACCCAGCAGGATTAAAATCCTGTCAAAGAGTGGATGGACTTTCTTGTAGGATAGGGTCAATGACCATCCTTAACAATAGGGCTGAGTGGGCTCCATAGCTATGTATGCAGCCAGTAAAGTGATGGCACGACATCTTTATTTGGAGGCCTTCCTAGACTGAAGTTAACGACCAGGGTGGCTGGTTACCCGATGGAACTGACGTTCACGTATCCGTGAACAAGTCAAGTTTTCAAGTTGGAAGATATTAGCTCTGGAGAGAGATGGGATCCACCAAGTTTACTATGTACAAAAGAATACTTGTCCAGCATTAATTCCAGATTGTGGAGAGTAGTGGTCATGAGACTGTGTATTTATTCTATTTCAAATACAATTTCAGCACAAGGCCGAAGGGGAAGTGGGATGAGGCTGGTCTTCACTGACTATCTTAAACCTAGCTTATCCGATGTAACAATTTCTGGAAATTTATAATTATTATTTTTTTTATTATTTTTCTTATATTTTACAAAATTATATGAAATTCTGAATCCTGAAATGAGGGGAACAGGGGTGATGCCAATAACGAAAATAAAAAATAACAAAATATTTTAAGGAAAACAAAATATGTTAGTAGGACCCGTCCACTCCACAATAAAATAAGAGTGGTCACATGAAAGGTGAGAGAAGGACAAAACAAATTGTGCAATGAGAAAATGATAAGCTGACCCAGTCACGATAAAAAGGGGATAAAAAAACAAACTGGGAAGCTTGGGACAATAACAAAAGAGAACAGCCGGGAACAGTAAGTACTCACATTAGCTAGGAGAACGAAAAGAGTCTAACTTAACCAGGGGAGAGGTCCGTCAGGAAATCGTCCTGTTGTATTGAAAGTAAATTAAAAAAGAAAATCAAGTCTGATCCGTTCACGCGAACCAGGCTCGAAATTTTCACACGCCTTTTGCTGAAATAGCCCTGATGATAATGATGATGATGATGATGATAGTTGAATATATATCAGACATTATAAATAAATCATAAATTTTTATCATGAATAAAGTTAAATGATATAGTATTTGCTGTTACAATTTTTGTGTACCTATATACTAGTGAGTCAACCAAAATGAGCCGACTCTTTTTAGTTTACCAAGAGAAGGTTAACCAATCAGAAGACTTAAAATATTCAATCCGATGTGTATAAAGGCGGCCATTTTGTTTTTTTTCTTGTCGGAATATCCACTGCTAACCTGTCAGAAGAAAGACCTGAAGAACTACGCTTTCCGAATATTCACTGCCAGCCTCTGATATGGAAGACCTTAAAAATTATTGAACAGCTGCTACTAGATATTGGTGTTGTTTCATTGAACAAATTACTTATGTTGATTTTCTACATTCAGACTACGGTGAACAAGTATAACATTTGCATACATCGGTCGGAAATAGCTTGAGAAATTATGCAAATTTGTGCTCAAGAACAAAGAACGTTTTGAGATGACCCAAAGCAACACACGGATTGGCAGAAAAGGCAGAAATTAATCATCAAGAGTTTCAATGAAATAATAGAAGATAAAATATCATTTTTAGAGTCTAGTAAATTGGCTGCCTGACAATACTCGTTCTTAATTTGCAAATGCAACGCAGTAGACAATCGCAAATTTGGGATGGGAAGGTCAGTCTGCAAGCAGCCTTTTTTATAGACCTGTCACGCTTAAAGTATCAATTTCCTGTCTGGATAGAGGTTGTAACAAATTAAAGACAACAGAGAATCCAGCATCCACATTGTAGAAACAAAATAGATTCATCATTTATGATGGAACACATAATTCAGCTGAAAAATGGTGTGAGATTTAAAAAAGAATATATAGCGATTCTTGGAATACAATATCATAAAGGAGTTCGCCAAAAAGTCATCATTATCTATATCATCCTTATATATATATATATATATATATTTTTTTTTTAATCATATCACCCCAAGCAAGGCCGGAGGCCACTATCACGCAAGGGGTTAAAGAGGGGGTTGGAGGAAGAGCAGATAGGAGTGGCAAGAGAGGGGATGTGGAGAAAGAGAAAGACAGTGGGTCGATCAAGGCAAGGGGGCCACAAAAGATCCGGAGCGAGAGCAGATAGGAATGAGAAATGAAAGGATGTGGAGAAGGGAAGTGTATAGATCAAGGCAACTGGAGATGTCGATTGACGCTACACTTAAACCGTTGGAGATTGTATTTGTCAGGGAAACAGTAATAGGGAAGGGAGTTCCATAGGCGAGATGTGCGAGACATGAAGCTATTGGAGTAGAAGAGACGTCTACATCTAACAGTTTCCACGGTGTAGGGGTGGGAGCGGGATGCCAGCCTGGTGGGGCGTTTAAATTCACGAGGCATGGCGACAAGCGAACGCAACTCCTCAGAGAAATTACCGTGGAAGTACTTGTAAAAAAGGCAGAGCGAGGCAACATCGCGACTGTGAGAGAGCAACTGCAGACGAGATGACAGATCAGGGCCAATCACGTTGCCTATCCGTCTCTGAATCTTATCAAGAACCCCGAGGTAATGTTTTGAACAATAAAAAATTAAAATCTTCAGACACACTGGGTTGTACATTAATATTCTTTTGTTTTTATTATTTCAGTTAGATTCCTCGACTAGTTTCGCCCAACATGGCCATCATCAGGAGAAAAAATGTCTGCTTGTTAGTAGCAGTGAACTAGAGAAATGAATGACTTGATGGAGAATATATATATATATATATATATATATATATATATATATGTATATATGCGTCACTGTGGATACAAACATGTAAAGATCTATATATTCAGTATAAAAAATTACTTGATAATGGTTAATAGAATAGACGATAGACGAAAGAGCTCGAATAAAGTACTGTTTAGTATAAAATCTCACCCGAAAATGAAAATACTAGACAGTGACAGATTTTGGCGATTATATTTAACAAAATCTGTGTTGTGTGAGTGCCAGCATAATGTGTTACGCAGTATATGTACACATATACAGTGGTTAATTGTCGCCAATTTATATTTTAATTTTGCGCATGCGCGTTGTTTTTTGTATTTTGTCGACTGCATAATATAGTAGTGTCAGTTGGGCACCGTCTGTGAGAAAAAAGATCACCATTTATCTTCAAACAGGGCGTCAGACTCCACACAGAGGCCTTAGATCAAGTGCCTTGAGGGGGTAATGCTGCTCTGGCTCAAGAAGGTGGTTGCTGGAAGACCCTATTTCCCTAAACAGAACTCTGCACCCATGCCATACTAGCAAGAGAACCCAGTCAGGGCTGTCAGACAATTTCTGCAATCCCATCACCCTTTGCATCTGGCCACCTAATTGCCCAACTGCAACCTCATTGATTATTATGTGTGGGGCGCAGTTGAGCGAGATAACAAAAAAAATTCTTGTAACACCAAAGATAAACTGATAGCAAGGATTACGGCAGCATTCACCAACTTAAACAAGGAAACCACCCAGAAGAGTTGAAGGATATTCCGAAGTCGTCTGGAGGCCATAGTTTAAGCCAATGGCGATTTTATTGAATAAATTTACTCATTAGTTTTTCAAGATATTTTTGTGTAATTTTGATAAATATATTTGTTAAAACAAAATGTCTGTCATTTTCATTTTTATGTAATTTAAACAACAATTTATCTATCGCAACCTGTATATATGCGCTAGTGTAATCTATCTATCTATCTATCTATCTATCTATCTATCTATCTATCTATCTATCTATCTATCTATCTATCTGTCTGTCACAGGTCATATTCAATCTATCTATCTATCTATCTATCTATCTATCTATCTATCTATCTATCTATCTGTCTGTCACAGGTCATATTCTATCTATCTATCTATCTATCTATCTATCTATCTATCTATCTATCTGTCTGTCTGTCACAGGTCATATTCAATCTATCTATCTATCTATCTATCTATCTATCTATCTATCTATCTATCTATCTCTATACACGTATATATGTTTCTTGTTAGTATTAAATCACACACACACACACACACTTATATATATGTAAGTAAAGATTTTATTTTTCAATTGCGTTTTTCAAACATATTTTTAGTTGTAGATGATTTTTACTCACACACACAGGCACACACACAGGCACACACACACACGCACACACACAGGCACACACACATATATATATATATATTTTTAGTTGTAGATGCTTTTTACTCACACACACACACGTACACACACACACACACACACGTACACACACACACACACACACACACACACACACACACACACATATATATATATATATATATATATATATATATATACATAGCTTTGGGTAGTAAAGAAATACAATAGCGGAACATTTAGCAAGGAACGGTCAATGAGAAGACAAAGGGAATAAAGAGAAACTCATAAGGAAGAGGAGTCGAAGAGAAAATGACAGCCGCAACAATGACACTACGAACTAATGCTACTAGTGTTACTACTACTGCTACTACTACTGTTTCGGATAATAATGTTAACGATGAATGGAAAGGGAAAGAACAAACGGGAAGAAATACTTTCTGGAAAAAAAGATACGGAAAGAGTGAAAGGAGCGGCGAAAGATGACAAAAGACGAAGAATAAAGGCCGAGGAAAAAATAGATTATCTAATAATAAGTCTGATAATAATCATTTTAGAATCAGGGTTTGGCAACTCTTTTACGCAACCTTCTGCAAAACGCCAGAACAACAGTAATGCATTTAACTCGATCTGTCCATAAAGTGCCATATATGTTTGTCCATTTATAAAGAACTTCAGAATGATAGTCTTCAGCAAATAAAGCAGGAATGTCCGCATTGATGCCTCGATGAGATCTGCTTTTAGATTAAAAGCAAAATGCACACTACGTAATAGAACCATTCATTGACAATGTCACAGGCATGTCAATAAATAATGATCTATCTATCTATCTATCTATCTATCTATCTATCTATCTATCTATCTATCTCATGTCAGATTTTATTATGCTAGTCAACATGACCGCAATAAAATTGCTTTATTCATAGTTCTCTCTCTTTCTATTCATATCAATCCCTGTTTTTCCCTGTTTATTCATATCTATCTATCTATCTATCTATCTATCTATCTATCTATCTATCTATCTATCTATCTATCTATCTGTCTCCATCTGTTCTTACCTATCTTAATCTGTTCATTATCTATCTATCTATCTATCTATCTATCTATCTATCTATCTATCTATCTATCTATCTATCTATCTCATGTCAGATTTTATTATGCTAGTCAACATGATCGCAATAAAATTTCTCTCTCTCTCTCTATTCATAAGAATCTCTGTTTTCCCCTTTTTATTCATATCTATCTATCTATCTATCTATCTATCTATCTATCTATCTATCTATCTATCTATCTATCTATCTATCTATCTATCTATCTCCATCTGTTCTTACCTATCTTTATCTGTTCATTATCTATCTATCTATCTATCTATCTATCTATCTATCTATCTATCTATCTATCTATCTATCTGTTCTTATCTATCTGTTTTTATCCATCTTAATCTGTTCTTTATCTATCTATCTATCTATCTATCTATCTATCTATCTATCTATCTATCTATCTATCTATCTATCTATCTATCTCATGTTTTCACAATAAAATATCTATTAATGAACCGACATTGTTAAACTTTTCAGAATATATTTATATGAAGAATGTATTCTGTGAATTGCGGCTTATAATATCATATCTGTGCTTATTAAAATATTGATAACATTTTTGTCGTTTTATGTCTTATTATGCAAAGAAATTTGTGAACAAATGTTAAAGACCAATGTAACGGTTATATGCATTTGATAAATGCCTAAATCTTATGTTTTGCATTTTACATGTTAATCTTGTATGCTTGGCATTATGTAACCTTCATCTGTATTTCAATCATAGATTTTAGTAACTTCTCTACTGTTTAGACTTTAACATACTTTGAACGATTATTTGCCAATATTTCTTTGTTTAAATAGGTAATAGACATGTCAATGAACAGTATCTATCTGTCTATCTATCTATCCATCTATCTATCTATCTATCTATCTATCTATCTATCTATCTATCTATCTGATCATATCTGATCATATCTATCTCATGTCAGATTTTATTATGCTAATCCACATGTTCGCAATAAAACTTCCTTTTTCACAGTTCTCTCTTTCTATTTATATCAATCTCTGTTTCTCTCAATTTATTCATATCTATCTATCTATCTATCTATCTATCTATCTATCTATCTATCTATCTATCTATCTATCTATCTATCTATCTATCTAACTTACGGTCACATCGATTAAGCAACGTTGAACCTGGTAAGTAACTAAAAGGATGACTTTTTGGGAATAGCATGTGCTGTAAATTTGGGTTTGGATAATAGCCCGGAATTGTTAATTGTAGACCTGAGTTACAATTTTCTATCTAATTCAGAAGACACCCAACTAAAAGTTTTTTTTTCTGAAATTGATTAAATACTAGTTGTTTTTATACTTATATTATACTTATCTATATTCTACAAAACTAACTTTTGTAACGCGCCTTGATTGTACAAAATGTGTGACTCTTTTACAGATGAATTTGTGGTCGTATCAGTTTATGCAGCACTTATACTTAAAACGATTACTTCGCTACTCATCTAATTGCCAAAAGAATCTGAGTTGGCGATAAAGGAAGTGATAGATGTCTATAAAAAGGCGCTGTTGATTATTTACGGTTAATTTTTGTAAAAATCCGCCGATGCTTGTTTGCGTCACGTGATAACAATTTTAAGTAAAATGATGCACTAAAATAAATAATCAAGTAATCGTTTTAAGTTCTATTGTTGCCATCTGAAATAACAATCTCTTTACGAATATGTTCAATAACAGAATTTGGTGTTTTCGCTAGAAAATGTTCCAATTTTGTTTTACGTAAAAATTTGCTTTAAGAAATTCTAGCTTTCAATATATATGTTTAAAAATGAATATGTATAGGCAGCAACCCTTTGTTTAAACATGTTTGATTAAATAGAAAAGATCTCAAATTTAACAGGAGTAGAAAGTTAGGAAAAGGATGAACTAACATTACATGTCCATTCTATTTCATAAAACATGTTTAAACGAATGTGGACCATTATACGTAGCATCACAAAGAGACAGTTGCAATATCTAAAAAAACATAAAGCGGAAAGAGGGATTGGAGAATTTGACACTAACATAACAAATTGAAAAGAGACAGAGGAAAGCAGCGAATAACGTACATGACGAGGGATTAGAAGAGATATCAAAAAGACAAACTTTACTAAGAGCTACAAAGCAGAAAGAATTGTGGAGAGCCTTAATCACCCATATCATGAAGGGACACACCACTTAGAAGAATAAGAGGAAGTAAATGGTTGGTAGAACAGGTATTAGGAGTGTTATGATCTAATATCCTCGCCCCACGGTTAAGGTCCAAGGTTAGGACCAAGGAAGAACAACACGAACACAAGAGTAGTAATAATAAAGATATATTAAACAGAATAATAATACAAGAAGTTGAAGGTGTTAGTATGACTATCAGTCTGGTTTAGAGTGAACTACGATTGTCTCGACTCGTTACACTTCGTTCTATCGTCACTCTTGAGAGGCGCAGTCTTTATAGTGTCAGGAAGAGTTCATTGTCGTTACAGGTAAGATCCCATAACAAGGGGAGATATCAAAAAGACAAACTTTACTAAGAGCTACAAAGCAGAATGAATTGTGGAGAGCCTTAATCACACATATCATGAAGGAACATACCGCTTAGAAGAAGTAAATGGTTGGCAGAACGGGGATTAGGAGAGATAGCAAAGAGACAAAGCTTACTAAAAGCTACAAAGTACAGGAAATTTTAGGGTGCCATGATAGCCCACGTCTTGAAGGGAAACGGCATATAGAAGGATAACTTACTGGTAGATAATGTCTGAGGTTTGTCGAAAATAAAAATACTTGTACCAAATATATTTTAAAGAAAAATGATTCGAAAAATATGTAGTATAACTTGAACAATGCCCAGAAAAAAAAGATTGCAATTTGTAGCATCCGCTACGATAGAAAATATTATTCATGGTCTGTGCAATTGGTAGTTAATCTTATAGACGCGTTAAAAAGGAAGAGACTCGATCTTGTGACAAAAATATTTTGACAAAAAAAAAAAAAAAAATCAAATCAATTAAGTGTTTAAATCAGAATATTGTGAATAAATAATAAAAGACGATGAAAGAATTAAGTCGATAGTTTTTATAAATGGAAGGAGGAAGAGAAAACGATACAACACTCTCAATACAAAATACCAAACATACGACAACAATTTTATAACGCAGACGGTAATGTCTTTTGCCTTTAGCGTAGTCCGTGCTTTTCCGACCAATCATTCCGACAAACGAAACGTGGTGGAAACATCAAAAACTGCCAACAGTCACTTTTATATTCCTTCGGATAAAAAGTTACAAAGTTTTTTTTTGTTTGTTTTTAAAGATTAATGGCGGCCATAGTGGAAACAAATAATCTGTAGTTTTTCTATATCATTTTTTTCCTTTAAAATCGAGTTTTCTTAGTGGCAGATAAATGTATTAAATCCCTAATTAGCTGGAGTTTACTTGTAAGTGATTTTCAGCATACATGCTTACAATTACAGGCTCTTTATACTAAAGTTCACCCAATATAACTGCCCAAGTAACGTTCAAACTATACGGTTATTGCATGAGCGTAACAGACGGCTAGAAATGCAGTTTAAGAGGTTTTGCAGGAAAGCTAACAGTTAATCCTAGATTTGAAGAGGTTAAGAGTGTATTCACCGAGAAAACATTTTGTTGGGAGTCTGTTCCCCAAAGCGGCAAAGAAGAAGCTGTTCGAGTGAAGCTTGCTTCTTACTAATGAAATACGAAGGGAATGAAGATAGTTCCTCCTTGTGTCCGTGTCAAGGAGGGTTCCAGTTGCAAAGGTCAGTGCTGGTGGAACCAAGGAACGAAGTTCGTCAAAACACTTGCCATGGAAATAGCGATAGAGTAGCGAAATGGCTTGCGGAATTTCGTCTGAAGGAAAGCGGTTTTAGGGTGGAAATATCTAATCACCTAGAAGGCCACATGGACATTTTTTTAAGACAGGCAAGTGAGGACTGGGGAGTTTCAGTCCAGTTATAGCAGTAATACTCTATTATTGGTCTGATCTAGCTCTTTGGTGACACAAGGGGAGTCAGATACTTACTAGTACGGTGCAGGGAACATACTCTTTTTTCCAGCATCATTAGCAATTGATCTTATATATATGTTTCACTGGGTTGAGTTTGAGTCTCAGAAGTTCATGGTAAGGTGACTCTTCTAGAGAATACCCATGCATCATGATAGGTGAAAGTTCAGGGTCTACGCGGTGATAGAAAGTTTTGGGCATGGTGAATATTTTAGAATCTTATCTTTTCCCCATTGTGTCACTTGGTCAGAGGTGAGATCAGCTACCAAGTTCTGGTCGTCCAGATTTTTGATTGTGCGCAGTATACACTGTTGTATCATTTGCATAGATATTCACTAAAGACGGAGAATTTTCGTAGGCAGATCATTAATAAAGAACAGAAAGAGTGTGTAGTCGAGAATGGAACCCTGAGGAACGGCATAATTGATTTCATGGCCATCCCATGACTGGCCTTTGATAACTTCATGGACCTGCATGTTAGGAAAGACTTGCTAACTAGGAAAACCCTTTAGCAGAAGAAGTTATGTAATAACCGATGATGCCGCAACTTGTTAAACGCTAGTGATATATCTAAGGCGATTGTGTCCTCGTGTGATAAATTTATTATCTCATGTCTCGCTGATTCTGTGAGTAATGGCAGTTAAGACATCAACCGTGGATCTAACTGGGCGAAACACACGCTAGTTATCGCCGAGGAGGTTGTTCCTGATGTTCTTTTTGATTACAGATTCGAAGGGTTTTCCGATGACACTGAGCAGTCAAATGTGTCGATATTGCGACAGGGAGAAGCGCCAACTCGCATTCTTCAAAACAGGAAACATAGTTGAGGTCAATTAATTTCGTTTTTTTTTTAAAAAAATGTTTTCTTTCTTTTCTAAAAACTCTACAACTCACAGAATTCTCCTTTATGCGCTGTGTCCTCTTAGAACGTGGACGATCATGGCTCTCCACAACTTCCTATCGTTTGTAGCTCTTAATAAATTTCCTCTTTTCGTTATTTCTCCTAAACATTTTTCCGTCATCTATTTACTTAAGCTCTTAACCTCTTGCCCTAAATCTCTCCTGTGTGTATCAGATGTTCCAAGCCCTCCATCCGCCTCCTGTGCTCCAGAAATTTCTACTGTCTCTTCCTGATGTTAAGTATTTCTTTCTGTTTCCATTTTCTTTAAAACCTTGTGTTGCTCTTATGTTCGGTTCATGCTATCCTCAGCATCCTTCTGTAGAACCACATTTCTGTTGCTTCATGTCTCTTCTTCAGCTCTGAAGAGATCTTCCAGCATTCATTGCCATATTTCTGTCTCTTAATACACTGCTTAGATTTTGGAATACATCTTTGGCTATCTCAATGCGTCATCGGATTTTTGTGTTATACTTTCCGTCCTCTGTTAGAAGACTTCCCAGATATTAACATTTTTATACTTGCTTGATTTTGGTATCTCCGATTTGTAATTTGCATTTTGTGCCCACCCCTTTTGCTAACAACCATGAATTCTGTCTTCTTGCAGTTGATGTTTAGTCCTTTCTTTTCTTCATTACCTTCTGTAGGGCCTTTTGTAGTTTTATTTCCGTCTGCTATCAATACGGTCCCATCTGCATATCTTATTGAATCCCGGTAGGAAATCTCATTCTCTCAGAATTGCCTCGCATTATACAAGCATATAAAAAACGCGCACTGACCTGTTGGCGGGGTCTAGAATACGTTGACCGTTCCGGGTGTAACAGCATAATTGTTCATCTCGCAAAATGTTAATATCTATAAGAAAAAAAACACTAAACTAGTCCACTTTCTTTTTCCTGCTTTTCAGATAAGACGTTTAGCCATCTTGACATAATTTGTCGTAAGAATCACTGCAAAACCATTTGAGTTATTCAGCTAGAAAGAGAACAGATTAATATTGTTTTGTGTCAGCCTCACAGTCTTCCCAAATGAGAAAATGTGAGATGAAAAAGATCATTCAAGTCTTCAGTAATGGTAGCAACATTCATACTCTGGCTTTCGTCTTCAAAGTCCCTTTAAGAACCACCAAGAGAACGGTAAATTTGTTTAAAAAAGAGGGAACAGTTGAGAGAAAAACTGGATCAGGAGGTCACAACAGAAAGAGGGATCACCATTTCAACTTAGACCAGTGAAAAAAGACTAGAAAATAAAATCTTACGTGAAACCTGTCAGGCACCATGATCCTGGAATAATATATATATATATATATATATATATATATATATATATTTGCAACTTTATTTCAATCCATTATTAGCATCCGATCCTTAGCTATGATAAATTAATGTTGAACATGTCATTTTCTTTTATGATCGATTTCATCAAGATTCCTCTGCTAAGCGTGGACTAATTATACATTCTTATTGCTCAAAGTAGATTCCACTAGTGTTATAAAAACCTCAAAGAATTTCAGTAAGATATCTTTAATCATTTCTAAGATACAACGGTTCAAATCTTAATCTAATAAATGGACAATTTTGCTATTACACGATTTGGATGATTTTGCTGTTACAGCCTGTATATCCTGAACAGAAGTAAGACACACAAGACGCGTCATCTACAAACAAATTCTTACAAGCTCAATTATAAATGACAACCATTTACCTAACCCAGAGTCAAAATAAATAAAAGAATGACCAATGAAAAGAAAAAAAAAAACTAACTTCAACAAGTTTTGACATGAAGTAACATCAACTAACCTAACCTGATCCCAAAATTCAGAACCATACACAAATCGGACATTTATTATCGGGGAGAGCGCGAGCAATGGTGCACCACACGGTATTTTTTTAATAAGTTTCTAATTGTGTAGCGTTATTTTTCAATTTCGAGAAGTTTAACTATACAGTGTAACCCGGATATAAGAGAATTGTCGGGACCGGAAATATCTCTTATATCCGGGTTTCTCTTATATCCGGGTTTGTTCTATTATATATACATTAACACAGGCTCTAATTTTGGACCAGAGAAAATCTATCTTATATCCGGGTTTCTCTTATATCAGGGTCCCTTATATCCGGGTTACACTGTATTCCAAATCTAAATCCAAATCCAGAACCTTCTCACTCCTGTTGGAGGAACCTTTTCCTGGTTGACTTCCAGCTATTCCTATCTCTGGGCATACGCACCATGTGGGGCTAAAGTGTCGGGTAAGATTGTCCCGCCGCCATCTTATCCTTGGGCGCTCCCTGGTTCTTTTCCACTGCTTTCGTGTGTCCATTCTGTCTAATGGTCCCACCTATTGTGTCTGAAACGAGAGACCTGGCCAGTCCTTCTAGGTTCGCCCTTCTTGACGGTTTCAATTATATCTTCACTCCAGATTGCTGTCGAATACCGGTGTTGCTCTTCATCTCACGTAAGGTGATGATAAACATGATTCGCGCCATTTTTCGTTGGGCTAAATGGAAAATTTTTACTTCTGATGCATTTCGTTCTTCAAGAATTCATCAAACTTAATTATGTTGGTAGGATTACACATGCGCACAAGAGATGAGTGCTGGGAATTTTTTAATTTTTTCAATTTTATCAGGAGAATTTCTTTAGAGTCTTTTTCTTTTCAATTCCATCAATTTAGGTATTCCACACTGTGATATTACAAGATAAAATAAAACATAGAACATTTCAAAAATTCCCAGCACTCCTCGTATGTGTAGTGCTACCAACATAATATTTAATTTAATCCGATGAAGTCCTGACGGACGAAACGCGTCACAAGTACACTTTTTCCACTTTGTCATATATATATATATATATATATATATATATACTAAGGTAATTAAGGGTTTTGATAATCCGTGTGGATAATTCCAAAGAGGAAGGGATCCAGAGAGCTCTATGTAAAACCGTAGCAAATATTAATTAAATAATTAAGAAAGGGACAACCTTAAGGTTCCATGACTATAATTATATTCCCAGAAAATATATTTTCCTGGTTCATCAGGTCTCATCTCTAGTTACAAAAGAATTAGGTTTCTTTTAGTTTTGATACAAGTTTTCGAGGGATAATTTTAGATTGATATAAGGTGACAGAAGTGGTGGGAGGTCTATGGAAAGGTCTATCTTGGAAATGTAAAGCGGGGATAAGGTTGTTTTAAACGATCTTTAATAATTTACTTAGGTTCAAATGTACTCAGTTAAGAGACCAGAAAATTTGACCTCTTAAATAATTTTCAAACAGGAAGAGAAAAGAAGAAAAAAAGGAAGACAAATTGTAAAGCAGAGGAGAAATAACTGAAAACACATCACTTAAGGATTTTCACCGCTAAAATGGATATCACATGTAACTCGAAGAGAAAATAATTGCATAATCAAGATTTCGATATACCACACTACTTTAAATAAAAGGTTAGGAAGGAAACTCCTATCAGAACTGGAAAGGGAGATAACAGTTACTGGACATAAGATAATTATTTTTCTGATAAAAAAATTTAAGAGTAAGATTTTATAAATTTCAATCGACAGTAGTACAAGCTGATTGGCGAATGAATGCTGAATGTTTCCTTATAAGGAAACGGCTAATATCATCATTACCACTACTATTAAATGTTTTTGGTTAAGGGGTTTTAAAAGACAGAATGTATGGTTGTCAGCTAGGCAACTATCCCTAGACACGACCTAAGCACTGGATATGTCAAATTCAAAAAACTACAAAAGTTCAAATATCTGAGAAATGTATTAAGAGTTTACGGCCTCCCACACCGTTCTCCGTTCTGATTTTTATATCCCAAAGCTTGTGAGATCGGTTACTTGGTGTTTACTTCTTGCCTTCAATACGACTTGTGAGATATTCGCTAACCATCCTTACGCGGTCGGATGCGGCACAAAGCCGAGTTTATAGTGACGTATTCGAGCCCAAAAATTCCCTGTAGACCCCGTAAAAAAAACGGGGTCGGATAGCTTGACGAGACTCAGCCCTTCGACATAGCTTCTTCTGGGGATCCTCTCTGTCCCGAGACACAAGCACAATTCCGAAGTAATCCGGATAGTGACTTGTGAGTATCAAATTTTCTAACGCTTCTTTATTATTCGTCCTAGAATTGGCAACCGTCTCTTTCTGATTCTACGTATAAGTGTCATTTCTGTTTTCATTCCCCTTAATACTTCCTCGTCACTCACATTCTCCGCCCATGTTTTTCTCAGTATCTTTCAGTAAAAAAACACACCTCCGTTGCCTCAAGTATCCTCTTCATCACTGCCGTGTAAGAGGACCGATATTACATAACACTTAATCTTTGTTTCTAATGTAAATTTCTTTTTTTCTTAATACTTTGTTTAACTTTTGGAAAGTATCTTTTACTGTTTCAACGAGTCTTCGGATCTCGGTGTCACATTCTCCGTCCTCTGTTAAAACACTTCACAGATATTTAAATTGTCATACTTGCTGAATTTTGACATCGCATCTTGGACTTTTTTTCTTGCTGACAACCATTGATTTTGACGCCTTAGAATTAATGTTTATCCTTTCTCATGGCTTTGCTTTACTCACAGTTGCTCTTACGGTCACATCACGTTGAGACACCGGCTCCCGTACGATCAACGAAGTTAAGCAACGTCAAGCCTGGTCAGTACCTAGATGGGTGACCGCTTAGGAATGCCAAATGCTGTAAGCTTGGGTGTGCAGGTGGTGTAATGGACAGTTCCAATTCCAGTTGGGTTCGTTATATTCAGTTACGCGCTAACACTTGGGACAGGTATAAATCCACCTTCTGCTGCGGTATTTCTCTTTAATAAGATTTCTTTAATATTCAGGCCGGTAGACGAAAATAAAGAAATGTGCTGTTTAATATATAAACAGACCGTCTACTCAAATATTGGTATACACTATATGAAAACTATCCTTGGATAAAGTATGAATCAGCATCTTCTCTCCCCAGCTATGGGTTAATTAGTAAAACTTGTATCACTAACACATTATTAACCCCCCCCCCGCCAAAAAACCCCGATTTCGTACAAAATATTTATATTTCGGCTTTAAATAACCCATAGAGGTGTTGATATGTCGCTAAACAAAAACAACTAAACTTAGCTTCATTTCGAACGCGGATACAAATTTAAACTACTCAGTGGGGACCGACGAGACTGCAGCAATACTGAGGTTTGATGCTAATTTACTGACAATTAAACCGAAGACAGGCGTCATGCAGAAGGTAATGCTCCTAGCGCTGTATGGAAGCTCGATGGGGATTCAAATTCTAATCTTGTAAACATGCGATTGCAGATCCTGGCTGTTACTGACAAGTTAACTCATTGGCACCTCAGACACGCTACTTTCTGTTCCTTCGTCTTCTTTGACAAGTTTGTGATTAATATAAACGCTGTACATGTTACCGTTTTCCCCAGCTTTCCCTTTGATTTTATTACGTGTTCTTCAGAAATCCAAAGTGCCGAAAAAAGATTCAATATTTTTGCTTTTTGATGGAATGTGGTGAAAGCTAAACTTGCTGCAGGCATCTTCGTCTTTTCCCTTTCTTCGTTTTCATCCAATATCGTCTTTTATCAAAGAAGGGTTACAAAAATGATCCAATAATGTCTTTAGGAAACATGTAAAATTCCAAAGTTCTCAAATTCTCTGCAGCGTTTCGTCTCTTAAATGTTACGTCAGTTTTCACTGCAGTAACTTTTGGGAAAACAATGCAGAATATATTCTGACACCCAAAAATTCATTGAACAGTCGCGATGGGGAGTTTTTTTTTTGTGGTTGACAACTGAAAACTTACAGTCAAAATTATCATTTTACTGGGCGACTCTATTGTCTTCAATCTTTAAGTTAGAAATTGATAAATACACAAATATGTAAACCACAATATATATATATATATATATATATATATATATATATATATATATACAGAGCGTATCAAAACTACTTTTGCAAAATTTGGGGGGGGGGATGGTTCCTGACACCAAAATAGGGTAAAATGTTCATATGCACATATGTCCAAAATGCCATCGTTGTACATAAACTCAGCAACTCATAATAAAAGTTTAAAATGTTCCCCGCTTGATTCTACACACGCATGTACATGTCGAATCTGGCGGACTCTTTCAAATACTCCCATACAGTGTCGAATGGTTTTGCAGGCCCCCATGACACGTTGATGAAGCATCTTTGCATTATTAATGTCTCCTGCATAAACCAATTGTTTTAGATGGCGCCACAAAGAAAAATCCAAAGGACTGAGGTCGGAGCAACGTGCAGGCCATGTAACCGGTACTCCCCTATTTATCCATCTTTCATCATGGTAGATGTCATCCAGTGCATCGCAAACAATGTGTCTAAAATGTGCTGGAGACACATCCGGAAGAGGCATGGCCCGTGGAAAAAGAACAATCTACTCCGGTGGAAGAAAGGGTTCAGTTCGAAATTCCAATCCCTGGAAGAAGGCCAGAGTGTACAACGGCTAAAACACCATGAATATAGCAACAACGATGAGTACAACAGCCCGAATGTAAACCACATGCGTCTTCGCATTAGCAGGGGTACATCCTCTAGCAGGTCTCGAAGTGTGTTCGAAGTAAAGTCCCTGTTCACAGTTCCTGTAAGACATGCTCGTAGAACATATGGGCCTACAGAGACAGTCCTGTAGGATGTGTTCTTTGTGGTCAGGCCTACGAGCGGACGATCCCTTTCTTTACACTGTATGGGTGGTGGGAGTTGAAGTTGAGGTATTGTCCAGTAAATGTTGGGTATCGGTATACGGATGTCTTGAACCCATGCTCTGTTCGAGATACTAGTACACCCAGGAATACTAGTTTGTTGTCGTTTTCACTCTCCATTGTGAACTGTATCGATAATCGTATTGAGTTCACATAGTCCAATAGTAGCAGGACCGTTTCCTGATGTGGTCCGAATATGAAGGTGTCATCTACGTATCTCAGGCATAGGGTTGACTTTTGTTTTTCTTTGTGTACAGAAAGTCAGCATCTCCATCAGGATATCTATTCGTATACGGACCAAAACAACATATTTCGGAATGAGATCAGACATATATCGACTGGATGAAAACTTAGCAATGGACTTACCATTATCATCAGAAATGGCAAACATATACATTGAATAATTCGAAGAAATGGCATTGGAATTCACATTACTCAAAGCAACTCTTATAACATTGAGCAACAGTCATTTGGTACCCCAGAGACATATGAACAAGAAATGCTTAGTATAAGCAGTACTCTACAACGTAACAACTACCTTGGGTACATGGCAGCATCTCCGACAAACTGGGATAGAAAGGAACAACATTCAGAAAAAAGTTTCTGTTTGCCTACCCTATATGAAGGGATTATCGGAAAAAATACAAAAGATTTATGGTCCATATTAAAGCGGGGCGATCTTCAAAAGTGGTTCAACAGTTCGCAGACATCTCTTCCGAGTAAGACCACGCATAGAGGAAAATATGACCAAAAACTGTGTGTACGTCGTCCCGTGAGGCTGTGGTAAGAAATATAAAGATAAGACTGCAAGAACATCGTAAAATCGTAACACGAGGGGAAATAGAAAACTCAGGTGTAGCTGACTACATATGGAGGAAAAAGAGAGACCCCCCGTGGGATAAGCTTGAAATTATAGAGAACATTACTGGAAAATACAAAAACTTAAGGAATCAGCACATATGCTAGACCCCAAAAAATCTCCTGAGCCGACCAAGCATAGAAATGAATACAATGTGGGAGCCAGTAATAAGGAGGGCTAGAGAAAAGCAATAACGACAAAAAAAATGCAATATGAGCTCTGGTAAAAGCGTTCACTGAGATGTTAAGTCCCAAAAATAAAAAAAAATAAAAAATTATCAACTGGGCCATGCGTCCTTGAGGACACATGGGCCAGTGGATGAAAGCTTTGGTTGGTTGACCCAAAAGGTTGTAAGTACCTTATTGCAGTGGTGAGCAAAAACATGGAGATAACTGAGACACCCGGAAGAGGCATGGTACGTAGAACTAGAACAATCTACTCCGGTGGAAGAAAGGGTTCAGTTCGAAATTCCAATCCCTGGAAGAAGGCCAGAGTGTACAACGGCTAAAACATCGTGAATATAGCAACAACGATGAGTACAACAGCCCGAATGTAAATAGTGTAAAAGTGTTTATATATATATATATATATATATATATATATATATATATATATATATATATATATATAAATATATATATATATATATATATATATATATATATATATATATATATATATATATATATACATATATATATATACAAGCAAACGATGTGATCTTTTGTTTTTTCCATATAATTAAATAAAGGAAAGCTCTAAAAAAACCTAAATGTACAGTGCTCTGCGCTTGAGATGGCTTTTAGGATTTTTTTGTTTGTTAGGATTTCTTCGACAGTTGTTGCTCCAGGGATTTGGTTGTTGAGTTCTTGTTTTTCTTATCAGACCCAAAGCACCATTCATAACGGGAAAAGTTTCAATTTTTATCTGTCACATTTTATTATTTCCACTCTCAGGTCTTTGTTTTTGCTTAGATCTTTTCACTGAGATATTTTTGTCACTTGGTACTCACATGTCAATCAGTGTGAAAACTTATTTTTCTGTTTTGTCCGGGTAATATGCTTGATTTGTTCGATCTGTGTTAATAGTAAAATAATAATAATAATAATAATAATAATAATAATAATAATAATAATAATAATAATATTACTATTATTATCATATTTTTTTTTCTTCCTTTGATTTCTGTTGCACCTTCATTTCCTCCCGTGTCCCAAGTTCAGGAATGGCATTATGATATTTTCCACTTAACCCCTACCACAACTGGAATTATTGATCTCTTCATGTGCCACATTTTGAGATTTTTTCTACTTCAAGATCCTTGTATTTTGATAGTTTTTGAAGATCTTCAAAGATACATTACAGTCTGCAGGAAGCGTCAAGTCAAAAAAATCAGCCTCTTTTGCTTTTGCTATCTTTGATCATTCTGACTGGCCGATTAGCTTTGATTATTCTGACTGGGTGTATTGTAAAGTCCCATAACATTATTACAGGTCCCCTGTCGCTGTAACCGGGTCTGGGTGGCGTTCTTACGAATTTCTTGCTTTCCCGTAAAAGTTATCTATCTATCTATCTATCTATCTATCTATCTATCTATCTATCTATCTATCTATCTGTCTATCTATCTATCTATCTATCTATCTATCTATTTGTTCCTTCTGTCCTATCTATCTATCTATCTATCTATCTATCTATCTATCTATCTATCTATTCATCCCTTCTGTCCTATCTATCTATCTATCTATCTTTCTATCTATCTATCTATTTGTTCCTTCTGTCCTATCTATCTATCTATCTATCTATTCATTCCTTCTGTCCTATCTATCTATCTATCTATCTATCTATCTATCTATCTATCTATCTATCTATTCATTCCTTCTGTCCTATCTATCTATCAATCTATCTATCTATCTATCTATCTATCTATCTATCTATCTATCTATCTATCTATCTATCTATCTATTCGTTCCGTCTGTCCTATCTATCTATGTGTTATAACGGTCAAAGTAATAAGGAAACTGAACAACGTTGTTCAGTATTAAAAAAGACTTTATTCACACGTTAGTACAAGCGTGCACTTTGCTCTCGCTCATACAACTAAATTTTATCCGCGCTTCCATGGCGCAAACGAGATGTGACACAAAGGTAAAGTTTAATGTCTGTTTATCGGTAGTACTGTAGTGAAATTATCAAGATACCTCGGCAATATTCCATTTTGGGGACGCCTCAGGCGTCGGGCAATAAACTCACCCACCTTCCAAATGAGAGATATTGCCTGGAGTGGATGGCGTCCTGCGGTTTCAGCTAATATTATTTGCATATTTCAGTGCACCCGTGTCGCAACAGAACAGAGGTTTAAAGTGGGTTTACCGGCAATAGAGTAGAAAAATTGCTCAAGTTCCCTCAGCACCGGGTAATGACCCCAGCCTCCATCTCGAAGAAGAGTTACTGATTGGGGAGTTTCCCCCTTGGAGCTTGAGCTAATATCATTGGTAGATGAGCGAACTCTTCGAGTTGTTCCTTTCCTTTAAGTAACTCCCGAGCGATTCTATTCGACTTGCTATCTATCTATCTATCTATCTATCTATCTATCTATCTATCTATCTATCTATCTATCTATCTATAGTCTGTTCATTATCTATCTATCTATCTATCTATCTATCTATCTATCTATCTATCTATTATAGTCTGTTCATTATCTATCTATCTATCTATCTATCTATCTATCTATCTATCTATCTATCTATCTATCTATCTATCTATCTAGTAGTCCAGGAATGCGGGTCAGTAGAAAGTATATGTACAAGTCTCTGTAAGTGAAGCCGTAATTATCTCTCGCTCTGGACTCTCGTATAACTCTCTGTGAACACCTTGTGTACTGTCTCCGTATCTCTACCCTGACTCAACGTATCTCAAGCTGCAGGTATTCTCTCTGTCAGTATAAGTATACTTTGAACGAGTCCATCTTGTGTAAAAGGGGTCTGCCCCACAACACTATCTATTATAGTCTGTTCATTATCTATCTATCTATCTATCTATCTATCTATCTATCTATCTATCTATCTATCTATCTATCTATCTATCTATCTATCTATCATACACCATGATCTATTGTATGCTTGGTTCGACCCACTTCCCAAAATCTGACCAAATAACCAAACATAAGAATTTTTTGGAAGGTCTCCTTGGTTGGGCTGATAACTTTCCAGTACCTCTACGTATTAATGTATCTTTTCTTCACTCGCTCCGTCTGTCGATCAAGCTAGGGAGGTATTCGTTATAGATATTCGATGTAATCGATCACGTCATTTATTACAAGCATTATTGAAGGCAACACTTTGAGCAGAATTCGACATTTTCTGTCCAAATAAATTGGGGTTTAGGCTAAAAGTTTGAAAGTTAAAAAGAAACTTCTTTTGGCTCTAACTTTTGGAAAGAAAAAAAATCTCAGATCGATACGAGAGAAATATTATATCAAATCGACAAAACGAATTGCGCCCCTTCACCCACCCAGAAATACGATCAAGACCTCAGTTCAATAAGAAATCAATAAAGGTGTCCTACCGTTCGAAGTGCCTCTGATAGAATAAAAGCATGCGAAAATATGCAACCTTTGTTATATTAGACATGCTTCAGATAAACATCAAGGGATTGTTGGAAAGCTGACTATTGGATAAAATCCTTCGTAATTAAGGGTTCGATATCAAAACCTACAAGATTGTCTTCCACTAAAAGGGGACACATAGACAGTAATAGGAGATATTAGATAATCTTTTCTTCCTGTTCATAATTAATTTTAAATTCTCAGATCCACAGTAGTAGCTGACGGTATATAATTTTTTGTAGTAAGATTTTCTATCTCCAGAATCTATCTGACATGTCTATAAGTCTACCATTCTTCCATGCTGATACATAAGTTCCGGTGCTCCTGCTATTCATCTCGAGCTTCTTGATAAAACTCAACAATATTATTGATCCTGACCTAGCGTATCGGCTTCGGTCACTTTCCCACTGCCTTTTTTTACAAACATGATAATTGTTCGGATAAGCTCTTCGCTATATTACTTAAACTAAAGCGCAGTACTAGATTGACAACAAGGCTTCATTAATTTACAATTGAACTGGTTAGTATCTGTCTATATCACGGACACATGGCGCAGTGGGTAAAGACGTTAGTTAGATCCAGTGACGGGACCCAAAGAGTGTGAGTTCAATACCCAGTTAAGGCAGAGGGAAATTAACAGGTGATAACTGATAACTGACACCCGTTAAACATGGCACGTGTAACTAGAACAGTCTACCCTAGTGAGCGAAATAAAGGGTTCAGTTCAACATTCCAACCACCTGAAGAAGGCCGGACCGTACAACGGCCGAAACGTTGTAATAAGTATGGCGACAAAGATGAAGACAATAATCTGAATAATGTAAATAATGAATTGGTTAGATATAACCGTAAGTTCTATGATAACAGTTTATCTTCTCGCACTTCTCATTTGTGAAATTCTTTACTGGCTCCATGCTTTCCGGTCAACTCTGATCTTCAAACATTTACATGCAATGTCAATCGTTATCTATCTATCTGTTTTCCTGATTACTCTTCTATTGCTCTCGCTTCTTCATAATTTTTTCTGTTTTCTAATTCATTCACGCCCAATAATACTTTGAATAATAGTGGCTTTACTGACTTGTTTGGGGTAAAAAAAAAAAAAAAAATAAAAGAGTAGAGGGTAGTCAAGTTAATCGGTGACAGTCGACACATTTTCTAGAAAAGTAAACTGGAGATACCATATAATAAACATGTAAGTAACCAGGAATTTTAAAGAAAAATGGAAGCTAAAAGGACGATTATACTTAAAATTTGAGCACATAATCTCGGGTACATAATCAGCAAAGTGGTTTCGAGAATTTGAAACTTACAGAACCTTACAGATTTAATAATCCAAGAGAGACAGAGGGTAGCAACGAATAACCTACCTAACATGCTTATGAAAATTCATGGCAGAACAGGAACTGGGAGGGATGGCGAAAAAGCATGATCACCTACGTCCTGAAGAGGGACAGCAAACAGAAGAAAAATTCTAAATAAATTTGAGGCGTGTTGAGGAGAGAAGTCGTAACTTTAACGTCACTGATGGTCACTAATTACTGATAAGCATCAACCTTATAATTCTCTCATGACAATGGGGTCAGCACCGAAATACATTCTAATTAAACTTCCGTCCTTACGTCAGGCGAATAGTTGCAATTTATTTCTTCACTTACATTATTAACTTTGGGGTTTAATTTGAATTCAAGCAAATTTGATGTATAAAAAAAACAATTCTGTTGTGGTCGGGATGTGCATCTCATAGATATCAGCCCTGAATGAGAACCCGGAGAGCTGTTCGAACTCCGGTCGAGTTCGTTATATTTATTTCTGCGAAGATACGCCTGGGAAAAAGTATGCATTCGTATCCCACCCGCTAGCTATAGGTTAAATGGTAAGATTTGTATCTGAAAAAATCACTGCAATTCTAAAGGAAATTATTTAATAAAATATTCACTCGTAAATAAAGAGTTATTCATACAATCAAATATATGATTCGGATATAAATAAACAGAAAAAAGAGTTGATAAACCGTAAAAAATCGAAGTATCAATATGTAGCGATCACTGCAATTTGAGTGTTAGTTTAAATTAACACAGTTAATAGAATTTTCATTGTTTAGGTGGGGGTGTAATTTTTTTTATCACCAAATAGAAACTGAATAAATATCTGTATTTTATAATCTCTCTCTCTCTCTCTCTCTCTCTCTCTCACACACACACACATACATATATATATATATATATATATATATATATATATATATATATATATATATATATATATATATATATATATATAAGTTAAAGATCAAATGCAGATCAAATATGGATCGGAGTCCAGCAGGATGATAAGATAAATAACAAATCGGAAGCGCTTATCAATCTAACATGTTTTACTTTTATTAATTTATTTTATTTAATTTTCGTCAGAAATTGAGAGAAAACAGACGAAAAGACAGAAATGAATCCAATTCAGTTTTGTTTGGTTTGATTTTTGCAGCCTTTATCCCTATCTACAAATGGTTTTGAATCGCTCGCCGAGCCCGAAGAATCAAAACAGAAATAGCTTGTGGGAGAACTCCTCAACCACATCAGGACAACCATTACCCATATTGCCTTTATCACTATCTAAAAATTGTTTTGAACCAAACTCCGAGTCTGAAGAACCAGAACACGAATTCTGCGTGAGAGAATTCCTCAACCACTTGGCTGCCATTCATATCATCTGCAACTTAGTTCTAAACAACTGTCTGATTCGTTGCAAAACTAGTATTCAGTACAAAACATATTAATGATATGCCCAAGATTATATTCAGATCACTGATAAATATCTATTATACAACCGTCATATGGTTGCGCCTCCAAAAATTCTAGATGACCAGAAACTGACAACTCTGACCATATTCTTACAGCTCAAGGGTCGGAACTGGCTTTTAATGTTCAATACCTTCAAGCTAGCAACGATTCATCATCACCGAACAGACGTAGAAGTTTCGCCTCTTATAAAGAACGGTTGTATTCTCAAGAAGGTTCCTTGCTTCGAGCGTCTGTTGAATCTCATGTTCACGCCCAGAACTCAAGCTGAACGCATATATGCTATCCATCGCTGTCGGTGCTGGTAAAATGGTCGGATCATTTTACCGCTTCAGAAAGTGTCTGACTTCACTTTCCTGGTAAAATCGACCATATAGGAAGATTTATATTACATAACAGTCCAGGACTCTTTTCTTTGTTCATAACGAAGTGTTTCTGTTTCTTAATAATTTGCTTAACTTTTTGAAGCTATCCCAGTGTTCTTTTCGATTTAGGTGTCATATTTTCCGTTCTAAGTCTAAACAAATCTAACGTAATAAGCATTACATAAACATTTCTGCGTAACACATTTCACAGAGCACGCACACTATACTGATCCTAGGTAAAAGTGCTATGGAGCGACAATTCTTTTCAGGGTGTGCAGATTCTATTTTTACAAGAGTCAGATCAGACAAAAAAATGGAATTATGAACAGTCCTCCCTTTTCAATCTTGACAGAGTTCAAAATTCCATTCGTTCTCTGGGACAAATCATTCCTTTTCAATTCGTATTCTGGTACAAATCATTCCTTTTCCATTCGTACTCTGGAAAAAATCATTCCCTTTCGATTCGTACTCTGGGACAAATCATTCTCATTCCATTCGTATTCCATTAGTAGAATAGAATGAAGAGCCGCTACTGCGGGGGACAGACTACCGAGAGGATGCTTCCCCTATCGCTAAAATCTCAACCTTGTCATGTCTTTTGTCAACCGATATCTCTCCTATATATCCTCAGTATCTTCACTTCTTACCACCTCCTTTTGCGTTCATGGAACTACCTCATTCAGTAATCCTCTGCTCTGAGTGGCTCTTGAGCCTTTAGGTGATCAATTAGTAAATACTAGAGATATCTCGTTGACAAAAATCACGATAACGAGACCCGTAGGAATACCACATGTAGCAGCGATGTTTCCTGTGCAAGATAGCCTCCTGGAGCCAACCCTCTTCAAACTTGTTTTGAATCAAGAGTTTTTCCTTCTCCTAGACCGGTTGCCAACCAAAGCTATAGGACCCGCATTTTCGTGCCATTTATCTACTGCTAGGGAAGAAGAGATGGATTTATACTTTTCCCAAAGGAATTAGCACGTCCGATGACTCAATCTGAGCCGTTCTCCATTCCTCCACATTGCCTCCACAACCATAAAAGGAAAATCATTAAAATCCCTTTCCCCATCATCCGTAATCGCCATAAAATATATCTAACCCCTCATTGATTGACTCCCAGATACCAGTCGAAAAGAGAAGTGTCATTTCTAAATGCCATAAGGATGTTTGCTCGTTGCTAAGTCATTTGTGGTTAGTAAATATTTACTGTTGGTAAATATGATTTAACACCGGAAGAGAATATACAGAAATTGATTTTTTTTAACTCGCTTGTAAATGAAATTGCACTATTTCAAGTAATAGTCGGAATGACATTCTTCTTTTTCAATGTACCGTGTCCCTTCAGTTCATCAGCGTTCATGGCTCTCCACCATTTCTTAGTAAAGTTTGTCTTTTTGCTGTCTGTCTTAATCCTTGTTATGTCAACCATTTACACAAGCTCGTCAGGCAGGTCATATACTGTTTTCCTCTGTCATATTTACCTCAATATATACTGCCACTGTTACATTTTCTAAACCTTCTCTCCTCATTATGAAATTTCAACTGTTTCATTCTGATGCTAAGCATAGTGTCCTTTTTGTTCCTATTTTCTCTAAAACTTCGTCATTGTTCACATGTTCAGTCCATGACATTTTCATCAACATTCTCTAGAACTACATTTCTGTTGCTGCTAGTTTTTTCTTCATCTGTGATGAGATTGTTCAGCATCCACTGCCATATGATGGCTGGCCACTAATATCCAAGGATGGCTGTCTACTAGGGCGGCTACATAATCCCTGCTGTAGACATCCGTTCAGGCATATTTCTGTTTACTGAACACCTACAGAGCCCACCATGCTGAGCAGACCTTACAGTTTCTGGGAGAGAGCGTGTTGTCTAGCGTGATCAACAATCTGCACAAGGCCAACATCGCTTAAACCTTCGGTCACGATGAGTTGTGACGTCGTGCTAGCACAACCATCGACGGCTCCCAAAGGGTACCGTCTACCCAATTTCACTTACAAGGCTTGGGCCAACCCGTGGTATGGTTTTCAGGCACTTTCCAAGGGTGTTGCACGCTGAGATCACCTCCTCAACACCGATAACATCAAGGTCACCTTTCTGACAAATCGACCATATAGGAAGATTTATATTACATAACAGTTCAGTGCTCTTTTCTTTGTTACTAATGAAGTGTTTCTATTTCTTAGTAATTTGCTTAGGTTTTGGAAGATATCCCGATGTTCTTTTCGATTTTGGTGTCATATTTTCCGTTCTTTGTTAAAACACTCCCCGGATATAAAATTCTCTGTAGATGTTGAATTTTGATATTTCCAATCGGTGAAATATTTAATTAGTGGCTCCTGGATAAAGACATTTCCCAAGCGATATATACCAGTCACTTTCAAATTTATCTGAAGTCTAAACACTTCTAACGTAATAAGCATTACGTTAGAATAAAATTTCTGCATTACACATTTCACAGAACATGCAGATATTATACTGATCCTAGGTAAAAGTGCTATGGAGCGACAATTTAATCCTACTCAGGGTGTACAGATACCTACACCGATCTTAAATAGAAGTGGGGCGCCATTTTAAGCCTGGTGAGAGTACCCAAATATAGCACTGTCCCTTACACAAAGATATCTTGAAATGCTAAAGAGTAAATTCATTCAATCAAATCGCCATTGGCTTCAACCACTGTCTAGAGATGACTTCAAAATCTACAACTCTTCTGGACGGTGTCCTTGTTTAAGTTGGCGAATGCTGCCATAATCCTTGCCTTCAGTTAATCTTTGGTGTTACAATGGGTTTTGTTGGTCTCCCGTTCAACTGTAGTCCACTGATAATAATCGATCGGTTTGTAGTCGGGAGTGTTAGGTGGTCATATGTGATCTGTTCGCAGAAGTTGTCTGACAGCCATGACTGGGTTTTCTTGCTTATATGGCATTGTGCAGACACAGAGTCTTCCAGCAGCCACTATCCTGACCCAGAGCAGCACTACCTCCTCAAGGAACCTGATGTAGGACTCAGTGTTGAATATGAGACCCTCACCAACAAATTCGGGGGGTTCTTTTCTTATCAGAACAATCAGAGTAAGTTTTTCGACCTGCCATAGAGTCATCCAACTTTTTCCGAATCATTTGCACTGTCACCCAAACATTCTGAAATGTTCGTATAGAAGCTTCCGGGACGAATGCCAAGCAGTACAGGAGACCGTTTCCAAATATCTGGCGGAGTGAATTGCGTCATGATTCTATTTTTCTCGCAGACGGTTCCTAACTGACTCTACTATACTGTGAAGTCGACAAAATCAAAAGCAAACAACACGCATGCGCGAAATTAAAAATATAAAATGGCGACAATTTACTCATCGTACACCGTAGATTAGCTATATAAAGCGGTAATTAATTTATCCGACACTTATGGAGATGTACAGATATATCGTTCTACACAATAATAAGAAACCTTAATATAACATGTAATGAAATAAATTGTAAAAGGAAATCTTATTTTGTGGAAGCATGGTGGAGGAATGGATAGCAGTTCGGAGTGAGGGAGCTGAGTTCGAGTTCCAGTCGAGGTCACTTACATGTAAATACTGTTGGAAAAGGTATGAATTCATTTATTCTCTCCAGGACAGACTAGGTTCTCTAGCCATAATTGGCAACCAGTCTAGTGGAAGAAAAACTGAATTTAAATGGATTAAATAGCCTTACCAACACGCAACTGGACAAGCTTGGTGAAAACCCGATCAATCCGAGAGTAGTTCGTCCAAGGAGTGAGAACGCCCTGAATCTGTTGTAGGTAGCTTTCGAGTATTTTTTGTTCAATATTTTTTAGTAGATTATTGAATTTCACTGATCCAAGGAAAAGGGCACAGATACTACACTAATTCAAAGCATGTCATTATTACCAATAGACTTCAATTATTTTAAGATTATCTGAGGTAATTTAGTATACTTTGAAGTAGAAACAATTTGTATGGAACGACATATGTGTAAATCTCTATAAGTGTCGGATAAACATCGGAATCCAGAATCTCAGAGTACTTAAATAAAATATGTTTCTGAACGTGCTATGGATGGATTTTTAGAAGAAGAATTATCTTAATTTTATGTCTTACTCTTCGTAGCAGCATGCTAATTTTGGTTGCTATACCCACAAAGTTTTGGTTACTATACCACAAAGCTTTGTGTTGCTATGCTCACAACGTTTTGGTTACTATACCCACATAGCTTTTGTTGCCATACCTACAAGGTTTTGTTTACTATACACACAAAGTTTTGGTTGCTATACCCACAAAACTTTGGTTACTATAACCACAACGTTTTGGTTGCTATACACACAAAGGTTTGGTTAGTATACCCACAAAGGTTTGGTTGCTATACACACAAAGGTTTGGTTGCTATACCCACACATTTTTGGTTACTATACCCACAAAGCTTTGGTTGCTATACCCACAACGTTTTGGTTGCTATACCCACAAAGTTTTGGTTACTATACCCACAAAGGTTTGGTTGCTATACACACAAAGCTTTGGTTACTATACCCACAAAGCTTTTGTTGCTATACCCACAAAGTTTTGGTTGCTATACCCACAAAGCTTTGGTTACTATACCCACAAAGCTTTGGTTGCTATACCCACAAGTTTTGGTTGCTATACCCACAAAGCTTTGGTTACTATACCCACAAAGCTTTGGTTGCTATACCCACAAAGTTTTGGTTACTATACCCACAAAACTTTGGTTACTATAACCACAACGTTTTGGTTGCTCTACACACAAAGTTTTGGTTACTATACCCACAAAGGTTTGGTTGCTATACACACAAAGGTTTGGTTGCTATACCCACACATTTTTGGTTACTATACCCACAAAGCTTTGGTTGCTATACCCACAACACTTTGGTTGCTATACCCACAAAGTTTTGGTTACTATACCCACAAAGTTCTGGTTGCTATACACACAAAGCTTTGGTTACTATACCCACAAAGCTTTGGTTGCTATACCCACAAAGTTTTGGTTGCTATACCCACAAAGCTTTGGTTACTATACCCACAAAGCTTTGGTTGCTATACCCACAAAGTTTTGGTTACTATACCCACAAAGCTTTGGTTGTCATACCCAGAAAGTTTTGGTTGCTATACCCACAAAGTTTTGGTTACTATACCCACAAAGTTTTCAGCATTCTTCAGACACGTGTCTTTGTCGTACTCTGAATTTTGAATTGAATACGTTTACTCATTCTCTTTTCATGCTTAAGAGATATTTCATATCAGTTAATACTCATCTGTCAATCACTTTGCTTTTGCTTGCCCCTTTATATTCACCGGACCAAAAATACTTTCAGTCTTACCAAAGGTAGCGACTTGATTTACGGCGGTCAGGGAACCAGAATGGTTAGAACCAACTCTTTAATCCAATGGTTAATACTAGAGATTATCACCTAATAATAAAGTTAGAATTTCAACAGAAAACCATAACAAGATATACTTGGGATTGTATTGTTTGTCTGCTTTTTTACATAAACACATATTACATTGCTGCAAAATGTTAGTTTTTAAACCTTGTTTTCTTTTTTACAGTTGAGTGTTAACAATAAAAACACAATACATTGCAGTATAGTGACAGCTTTCCTTACTTGACTATTTTGTACTGTTGAGAGTTAATGATATTTTTTAAAATTGCTATTACATGTATAATTCCAGCGTTAATAACTTGTACATATTTTTTTACTGCTGAGAGTTAACGATAAAAACATATTATATTACTGTATAATGCCACATTTGATACTGTTCGGAGTATCCACTTTTGTTACCAGATTTTATAATTTGTTTGTTTTTGTTACTGTTAGGAATTAACGATAAAAACGTAATAAATTGCTGTAAAATGCCTATTTTAATTATTTGTCACCTTTTGTTACTGTCGAGAGTTAACGATAAAAACATTTTACATTGCAGTGTAATGCCAGTGTCGATAATGTCTTTGTTACTGCTAAGTGCTGACGATAAAAAACATGTTTCATTGCTGTATAATGCGAGTTTTTATTAATTGTCTGTTTTTTTTACTATTGTAGGTTAATGACAAAAATATTTTGCATTACAGTATAATGCCACTTTATATTACTCGTCTGCATTTGTTACCGTTAAGAGTTAACGAAAAAAAAATATTACATGTATAATGCCAGATGTTATAAGATGTATAATGTTTTTTGCTGTTGTGTGTTAACGATAAAAACATACGTAGCTGTATAATGCCAATTATTACAAATTGTCTTCTGTTTTATTTTTGTGATATAACGATAAAAATATAGTCCATTTCTGCATAATTCCAGTTGTTATAACTTGTTGACTCTCGTTTCTGTTGTGATTTAACGATAAAAACATTTTACATTGCCTTATAATGTAAGTTTTTATAACTTGTCTGTTTTTTACTGTTCAGACGTATCGATAAACATATTTTACATCGCTGTATATTTGTATTGCTAGATTTTATAACTTGCCAGCTTTTTATTGTTGAGTGTTAACAATATAAACATTTTACATTGCTGCATATTTCCAGGTTGAATTAGTTGGCCAGTTTTGTTACTGTTGAGAGTTAACGATAAAACAATTTGCATTGTTGTATTATTCCAGTTGTTAATCTTGTCAGCTTTTTAACTGTTGGGTGATAACGATAAAAAAAAACATTTTACATTGCAGTATAATGCCAGTTTTCCTTACTTGTCCACTTTTTTATTATTGAGATTTAACGATAAAACATTTTACATTACTTTATAAAGCCCGGTTTTATAACTTTTCTGCTTTTATACTGTTGAGAGTTAACGACAAAAACATTTTAAATTGCTGTATAATGAGTGTTTTTATTATTTGTCCACTTATGTTACTGTAGAGATTAATACAAATATTTGCTGTTTAATGTCAGTTTTTGATGCTTGTCTGCTTTTGTTACAATTGACGATTAACGATAAAGGCATTTTACATTGCGGTATAATGCAAGTTTTTATAATTTGTTTTCTTTTTACTGTTGTGTGTTAACGATAAAAATATTACATAGCTGTATCATGTCAGTTTTTATTACTTGTCCACTTTTGTTACCCTTAGGAATTAAAGATAAAAAACATTTTTAATTGCTGTTTAATTCCAGTTTTTAATACTTGTTCTTTTTTTTGTTACTCTGAATAGTTTGAGCTAAAACATTTCACATTGCTGTATAATGACAGTTTTTATTACTTGTCCACTTTGTTACTGGTGAGTGTTAACGATAAAAAAATAACATTCCACTATAATACCAGTTTTTATTACTTGTCCACTTTTTTTTTTACTAATGAGAATTAATGATAAAAACGTTTTACATTGCAGTATAAAGTATTCTTTCTTACTTATCCTCCTTTGGTACTGTTTAGAGTCAACGTTAAAATATTTTACATTGCTGTATAATACCAGTTTTCATTACTTGTCTGCTTTTGTATTTTTTAGAGTTAATGATAAAAACATGTTACATTGCGGTAAAATGCCATTTTTTATAACTTGTTCACTTTTGTTACTGTTGAAAGTTAACGATAAAATACATTTTACATTTCAGTATGCTATTTTATATCATGCCGCCTTTTTACAGTTGCGCGTTCACAATAAAAACAATTTATATTTATGTCTAATGTCAGTTTTATAAATTACTCGCTTTTTACCTGTTGAGTGTTATCTATTAAAACATTTTACATTGCCGTATTATGACAGTTTTTATTCTCATCTTTTGGTACTGTTGAGTGTTAATGATAAAAACATTCTACGTTGAAGTATAATGGCCGGTTTTATAACTGGTACTCTTTTGATACAGCGAAAGTTAACGATAAAAAACAACTTACAATGCTGTACATGCCCGTTTTTATTATTTGTCCACTTTTGTTACTGTAGAGCTTTAACGATTAAAAATATTTTACATTGCAGTGTAATGCCATTTTTATTACTTGTCCACTTGTGTTACTGTTTATAGTTAAAAATACATTTTATATTTTTACTGTATAATGCCAGTTTTTATAACTTGTCTGCTTTTTTAGTGTTGAGAGTTAACGATAAAATAAATTTTACATCGTAGTACCATGCTATTTTTTTTAACTTGACTGTATTTTTACAGTTGAGTGTTGATGATAAAATCATTTTACATTAATGCTTAATGCCAGTTTTTATTACTTGTCCACTTTTGTTATTGATGAGAGTTAACGATAAAAACATTTTACATTGCTGTATAATAACAAATTTTATAGCTTGTTTGCTTTTTTATTGTTGAGTGCTGACGATGAAAATTTTCACATTTATATATGCTTTTTTTACTGTTGTGTTAACTGAATAAACATTTTACATTGCTGCATAAAGCCAGTTTTTATTCCTTGTTCACTGTTGCTACTGTTGAAGATTAATTATAAAATACATTTTACATTGCAGTACAATGCTAGTTTTTTTTTATTATCCTGACTGCTTTTTTACAGTTGAGTGTTTACGATGAAAAAGAAAAAATTACATCGCTGTACAATAACAGTTTTATTACTTGTCACCTATTATAACTATCGCATTATTAAATATGAAAACATTTGACATTGCTGTATAATGCCTGGTTTTATTACTTGTCCACTTTTGATACCGTTGAGTGTCAACGATAAAAAACATTTGACATTGCTGTACAATGACAGTTTTCATTATTCATCTGCTTTTAAACTGTCTAGTTTTAACGAAAAATGCATTTTACATTGCAGAATAATGCTAGTTTTTATTACCTTCCCGCTTTTGTTAGTGAAGACATTTAACAATAAAAGCATTTTACCAGTCTGCATAATGCCAGTTTTTATAACTTGTGTGATTTTTTACTGTTGAGTTTTGACGCCAAAAACATTTCACTTTCCTGTAGAATACCAGTTTCTCTGAATAATATAGACATATTGTCTGTATTCATTTTTATACAGATCTTGGAAAATATCCAAAGTACTTCGGTTAAAATAAACTACTTCATGTATTTATTCTTAATATCAGGGAATTGATTTAGAAAACTTGAAAACATCAGTATAAAATAAACAAAACCAATATATCTATATTATTCAATGAAGCATGCTCGAATGATCATATGCTGCATATATATATATATATATATATATATATATATATATATATATATATATATATATATATATATATATGTGTGTGTGTGTGTGTGTGTGTGTGTGTGTGTGTTTTCTACAGGTTAATTCTGAGAAATCTTTCACACACACAGACATATATATATATATAACTTTCCCCTATGATACCTAGACTTTATGAATTTAAACGCTATGCTTTTGGCAATTAGGTCTCGTCAGTTTACGTTTGAATTGAGTAGATATAACCGTAAGTTCTATGCTAACAGTTTCTTCTCTTGCACTTCTCGCTTGTGGAACTCTCTTCCGGTTTCTTGCTTTTCAGTCCGTTTTGATCTTCAAATGTAATGTCCCTTAATTTTAAGACGTTCTTGATTCCTCTTACTGTTCAATAATAAACTATCTTAATAATGTTTTTGCTCTTTCTCATTATTTCACACTCAGTAACCTCTTGTGCCTTAGTGGCTTTATTTCCTTTCTCGGAGTGAAATGATTAATATCTATCTATCTATCTATCTATCTATCTATCTATCTATCTATCTATCTATCTATCTATCTATCTATCTCTGTTCATATCTATCTATCTATCTATCTATCTATCTATCTATCTATCTATATATATATATATATATATATATATATATATATATATATATATATATATATATATAATATGGAGAAAACAACTGAAAAGTTGCAAATTAAAAGAACAAAAATTGAATGTTTTTTTGTGAAAGTATTTATTTATATTTTTATATATATATATATTTAATATTTCAGATAGCCCCGATCTTTCGTCAGAAATTAATTAAATAACTGTATTCAGAAGTTTGTTTTCAAGTAGCGTCCGTCGCGAGACGCGGTCGTCACGTGATGTGGAATGCAACTGTGTTTGAATATTTCTAACGTAAATCTAACGATAATATTTTAGATGTTGTTTAAAAAGGTCTTTTTTTAACTATATCTAAAGAAATTTTTTAACTATTGAAATATTTATACAGATTTAAAATTCCCAAGTCTTTCTTTAAGTCTAGTTTATATGTGTCTAATTTTAAAATCCAGTGTTTCTCTTTTTTTCTGCATGTTTATGTGGAACTAAATTCGGAGTCTATCAATAAACATTTACAGTTGTCTAATGAATGTCTTGATTGATTAAAGTGTTCAGCTATGGGGGAATAAGGATTGTTTTGACATATGGATAGTTTGTGATTGTTGAAACGAAATCTAAAATTAATTCCAGATTCGCCAATATATCCACTATTGGGACATATTGTGCAGAATAAATAGTAGATTATGTTATGGCTATCACAGGAGAGGCGAGGTGGGTGTATGTTGATACTGGTGTTGGGTACAGAAAATACACTATCGGTTATTAAGTGTTTGCAAACTAGACAACGATATATATGCATGTTTGGTTAAACATGACAGACATGGAATATTTTGTATGGTTTTCATTCAGTTTTTCATGTGACTTTACAATATTTACATTTGAGGTAAAGTGTGGGGAGAATAGACCATAATGTTTGTTAAACTGTGTGATCCAGTTAATACTTTGTCCATTTTGAAGAATGTAATTTTTGTGTCAACAAGGATTGTTACTATATTCAGCACCGTTCATAAAATGTACTATTAAGCGAAGGTCATTTGTATTTGTTTTATTAGAATTACTTCTAATTTCTTCTTTGGTAAATACCTTCAAACATTACATTATTTGTTAAATATTCCTTGCTAATCATATTTAACGGAACTGTCATGTAAGAAGTATGCCTGACCAAACAAATCCACACGCGTCCACTGGGAGGCAGGGTGGAGTAGTGAATAGCGGCTCGGATTAAGAAATTCAGAGCCGAGTTCGAATTTCAGTCGTGCTAATACCCTTGGAAAAGGTATTAATCCTCTTCTACTCCCTCCATAGAGAACCCAGTCCTTCTTGCTATTTACCCATGCCAGGAAGGACTGGGTTCTATAGCCTTGGATGACAAATGGTCCAGGAGAAGGACAACTCTGAATTTAAAACCTGTATTCGGCCTTTGAAAAAGTGTAACTGGTTCTGCACAAAGCCTTCACCACTATAATCAAATCATATGCACTGGTGTCTGGGCTGTCGGTTTCTAGGAACTGAGCTGCTTGATCCTCATACGCCGAATACGACGGGAGAGTTCATTATATATATATATATATATATATATATATATATATATATATATATATATATATCGCAGGTGGAAACTGGTAAACAATCTTGCAGAAATTGTGTTATATTCCGACTACTTTCGACCATCTCTGTCGTTTTTAAGGAAAGAATAGAGAAATTCTTGTAGTAGCCAATATAAGTGTTGTGGTAGGATCCACCTAATCTGCATAGGTGACTACCGACTATATAAATATGGTTGGTACCGGAAGACAGGAGGGGAATCACGAGATCCAACTAGAGACTCTGCCCGACTGCGACTTAGTCAACACATTCTCCAGGAACGGTCTTCCCAGAAATATACAGAAATACTAGATGTAAATATTGTGTACACTTTCTTGTTATAATACATTCTTGTTCTAAGTACATTTTGTGTTGCATTATTATTCCATGCATTAGTCGAGATTCAACAATGAGTCAAGACTCAACAATAAGGTTTACCTTGTTCATTTCCTATTCAAAACTTCCAACGGTTATCAATTGATTTTGTTTAGTGGCATTCTGACCTCTATGTATTGTGTCGAAATCTGAATGTTTTGAGCATAATCTTATGGCTTCAACTAAATATATTTTGTACGCAATTGTATGCCTTCAACAACAGATGAAATGTATTGTTGCTCTTTTCGCTTGAAAAATGTATTGTTGGTGATTTTACTATAAATATGTATTGTTGATTGGTAGAAATTGTTTATCGACCTATCAACACCTCCATGGCTTATTTAATGCCTAAATATAAATATATTGAACACAAGTTTATACTTTCAGTTTGAAGGTATGTTTATATATATATATAATTTATAGATCATAAAATGTATTGTTGACAATTTTACTACAAAAATGTACTGGTAATTTTTGTTTGGGGGGTTCATTATTTACCCATAGCCGGGGTAAGTGTTACTTCCAACGGTGGTTGAAAGAACAAGGCATATATATATATATATTTCCATTAACATTTTATATAGTGGGCACATGTATTTGAGTGGATATCACGTTTTTTAAACAGTGTATTTGATATCTACCCACCTAGGTAATCGAAAGTTTTAAAAAAGGAATTTCTGCTCAGAGAAGCGTATCCACGAAATATAATGTTTATAATAAGAAATAATCTAATAACACACACACACACACACACACACACACACACACACACACACACACACATGCACGCACAGACACACACACACATATATATATATATGTATATATATATTTAAAGGTATATTTAAGCAGCAAATATTCATTCAAACAAGTTTAATTAAATTTGACCGACAACGTCTGTCTGTTTAATTTTTAATATATTTTTTCAATTTCGAAAAAAAGCTCATGTTTGTTTAGTTTATTTAGTTCAAAAACCTTCGACCGTCTCAGTCATTTTCAAGAACCCTATGTTGTACGTGTGGTTGTAAAGATGAGTATTTCTGGTATTCTTTAGGAGGTTGATATTTTAAAATAGTCTATGGTGACGTCATGTGTAACGGTTAAGGGGAGTGAGACCGCTTAAAATTAAAGTTTTTTTACATTTTCTTTTTTATATACATGATTAATATTTAATATACGCTTCAATATACCATCTCCTGTGGTGAAATATATTTAATGTAAGTTATTCTTTTGTATAATAATATTTTCTTGGATTCTGAGTCTTTCGTTGTATTGATTGCTGTATATTATTTTGATATTATCCACTAATAATTGTCTTAAGTTTCTAATTCTGTTTTGGTTGTACACAAATCGCATTGAGTTTCGACAAGGTAACAAATCAACCTACAAGACAGTGTTGTGTATTGTGCCTTATGTAAGAATTTAATACTGTTATTTTTATTGTTCATATTACATGTGCAATCTCCAACATGCGTATGTATTTATAAACGACATTATTTTTACATGGGTTGGGCGTGAGAATAATGTCTTCCAAAGAAAACATTATTTCGGCCCAGTAAATCATGTTTTTATAACAACTATTTTGTATCAGTCTGAACATTCACCTTTATACTGAAGGAGACGCGATTTTCGATCCTAATATCCAACATCATATTAGATTGTAACTTTTTTTTTTTAGATAATAATGGTTTAATTATACAAGTCTTACCGAATCCACTTCTTCTGCCATAGTGATAGGTGGTGGATTCATGCCTTGCTCAAGTGTATTTGCGCATAAGTGAATATAACAAACCCAACTGGAATTCGAACTCGACTCTCCGATTAATTCGGAGCCATTATCCATTACACCACCTGCACATCCAAGCTAACAGCACTTAGTATTCCCAAGTGGTCACCCACTTAAGGTACGGACCAGGCTCGACATTGCTTAACTTCGGTGATCATACGGGAATCGGTGTTTCAAAATGATGTCGCCTTAAGACAATCGTAGAAAGATAGAATCAAGCCAAAACGTTAATGCAGTAAGAATGAATTCTGTCTCAGTTGCTGGGATGAGGAGTTATTATTTACACTGCTTATATTTGGACTAAAGCCCTCATCTTTGTTGTTATAATTACAATGTTTCGACATTGTACTCTCCAGCCTTCCTCAAGTGTATAATAATCTGGGTAACCTACATGGAGTTCTGAACTGAACACTTTATTTAATCTACGGGGCTAGAATGTTCTCATTTCACTGCCAAGGTCTATGGATATCGTCCAGTTCTTATTTTTAGTTCTGCTCAGTTATTGCCCGCCCGTTTCCACTAAGTCACCAAATTTCTACGGGATAATGGTCTAGTGGATTTTTGCGTTGGTTCGTGAATTTTGTGACCTAGTGGTTGTGAGTTCAATCTCTGGGTAGGGCAGCATGTACTTGAACTCAGTGGAAACAGTGCGATCAATAACTGAGCAGTACTGAAAATAGGAACTATACAAGATATCCCTAGACATGGGCAGTAGAACGAGAACAATCTACTCCAGTAGTATAAAGGGTTCCGCTCAGAATTTCCAGTAGATTACCCAAACCAGCGTCTGAAACGTTGTGATGATAGCAACAAAGATGCGGATCAAAGTCTAAATATAAACAGTGTAAATATCAGTATTAATAGTTCCGGCTTTGTTGATGTTCATGTGAAAAAACAAGCAAAAAAACAAAAACATTTTGTATACCGCCATATACGAATGAAAATTGTAGAACTAAATTTCTAGGCGGAATATAATCTTTCTCTTTATGAGTAATCGGACGTGTGTACAAAATTTGAAAGTAGAATTTTAAAAAAAAGTTTAGGGATAAAACGTTTTTATCTAATACAAATTTCTGGAAACGTTGGTACACAACTAACAGTTTAATTAATTTGAAACCCGTGCATGGCACGATAGATCGGTAACAATTATTATCTTCATGCATTCAAAATAATCATTAATTACAATATATTTCCACGTATAAGGCAAACTATAGATAAGACGAGACCCAAAATCGGGGTACATTTTTGTGATTTTTATCTAATATTCGTAGTATAAGACGACCGACTGGAATCCATATGACGAAACTGTAAAAGATAATGTTTATGGTGAACTGTTTGCATCAGATGGTGATTATCATAGTAATTTTGAAGGGTTTTAATTACGTATGTTAGTGTCTTGTGTTTTGTATTTTAATAAAGATTTTATGGCCTCTTAAACTTTTTGATGCTTAATACCGCAAAAAATGTTATTGAAAAATAAAGTTTGCATCTTATACTAAATACACAATGATAATGAATTTTAATTAGAAATATAGATTGTATGTTATCCTAAACGTTATTTAACACCTACATGAGAAATAATGATTGCTGTAAACGCAACCATAGATCTATAAATCAAGAACGAAAGATTTGTTTACTTTCCATGTTATTTGTACGTTTTGCTCAGCTGAGCTTTTGCAAATTGTGTAATCGTCTCTTGAATATTGCATTTTAATGTGAAATCAAGAAGTAAAAGTAGTTTTATCACATTTATAATGTGAATTATTTCTATGGGAAATATTTACATCGGTAGATACCATACCGAGGCAGTCCATGGCGCAAACATACTAGCCTACTTACCAGTGCCAATACACCACAGGATTTAAGGTTAGCTTTTTATAATTGTCATATTAGATGACCCCCTATTTTTTTTTGGTGGGGGTAATTTTTAAGATTTAGAAGTCGACATATACGCGGAAATATGATATTTTAAATTGCATTACTGGAATATTATATCCTATTTAAATTGAATAAATGATCAAACCCCTGTCATAGTCTTGCAATGGGGCCACCAGCTATTTATTATTGCCACCTGGACACGTCAGGCGGTTATACGATATTGATTCTTTCTAAACGCTGAATGGTTAATCTTCATTTCTTTGTCAGGACCATAACATCTTAGTTTTCAAACTTGACTTGGGCCACGTCTTATATTTGTAGAATTGTGAGTAGATACGGTGGCTTCGCGCGTTTCTTAAAATATGGCACTCCTGCAAAAGATAGAATCAGGCGAAAACTTTTGTGCGAATACAAAATATTGTATATACTCGTTTACAAATGGAGAATTAAAGGCTGATCAATATATGAATTATCTGCGTTGTGGATGTAGCTATATGAGTCAACTTAGGTATTCTTAAATTCAAAACAGCGGGACCTGTTGCAAAAGAGGACACGGGACATTCATTTTCGATTGGTGGTTATCAATAAGGGAAGTCAACTACAAAATACATTGCAAGAGGGTCACACAGAGAGAAAGTCACGGAAGGAAGTTTAATGACTCTTTTAGACGATGATGGCATGACAAAGAAATCATCGCGCGAAAAGGCACACAGATTGAACGAAGCGGGCCTCGCAGAACGGACAGGGAAGACGGCCGCTGAATTCTGACCTCCTCACCTACGCCGCAACTCTATTTAGCTCGCTTATACCAGTAATATATATATATATATATATATATATATATATATATATATATATATATATATATATATATATATATATATGTAAACATATTTATATAAATACATATATATATACATACATAAATATATATATGTATATACTTATATAAATAATATATATACATATATGTAAATATATATGATGATATATAGTTTTAGGTTATGCTATATCTAGGAGTTTGAGTGCTAAATGTCAAGGGTAGAGCGTATATATATATATATATATATATATATATATATATATATATATATTTATATATATTAATAACTATACATATACCTACTTTTGTAGTGCGACTTATATTCGTTGTTGCTAATTGTTAGTTATATCTACTTTAGTGCAAGTTGAGTTTTCGTTGTTGCTAATATCCAGTTATTTGATTTACCCACCTCTATACCTATATATATATATATATATATATATATATATATATATATATATATATATATATATATACACCTCTATACCTATATATATATATATATGGATATGTAAATGTATATATATAAATTTATGCATATATACATATATATATATATATATATATATATATTTATATATATATATATATATATATATATATATATATATATAGAGAGAGAGAGAGAGAGAGAGAGAGAGAAAGAGAGAGAGAGAGAGAAAGAGAGAGAGAGAGAAAGAGAGAATGAGAGATGTAAAAATTAGAGTGGCTAGAAGATACATCGAAGTCGGATGAAATGCGTTCAGGATGGAAACCAAGGGCAACGTGCGGGTACAAACTCTGGTAAAACGGACGAGGACCGGGGCCAGTATTGATACCACAGAGCCCAGTCTCTCCAAATTACAGTTCCTCTCACTCAGAGCACAGAGTATCGTCGGGAACAATCTGGCCGAAGGGTAAGTTTTAAGCCACAAGCATTTGACTGGAAGAAACTGCACGCTCTCAACAAACCTGGTGTCTGGTCTGAGTTGCAATACAATATGAGCAAATGTTCTTAGCGCACATTATTTTTTAAAAGTACAGACCGACTAATAAAAAAGAAACTGGTTTTATTGAATAGAAAAAAATGGAAACTTCGTTACACATTTAATAATATCATTAAGTCGAAAACCTTACTATTTGTCTGAGATAATAACATTATTGCTTAATTATTTAAAATTACATTAACGGGATATTGTGCCCTAACTGATTTGAATAAATGAACGAAAACCTGTCAAGCTTTGCAATGGGGATAGAAGCTATATATTGATACTACAGACTCTTATAGAAAATTGGTTTCTTTGAGCGCTAACTGGTCTGGATTTCACTTCTCTGTAGAAATCGTGACATGCTATGGATAAGACATTTTTAATGATTGATGAAAGCGCAAAGTTTGGATGCATGTTTCTTTTAAGGGGATTAGTATTAAGTGAACGCAAGTAGCTTCAGCCAGAATTCAAACCCTGTTTTTTTTAAAAATCCATTTAATGTATTTATAACCGTTACGTTTCCATAGCTATAAATATTTCTGTGAACAAATGGATTTTCAGTAAGAACTTGAGATCCGTATCATATATGGTATAAGGGTTAGTAAGCTTGTTCCGCTAGAAAAACTGCGACTGTGTAGTGAGTTCGGTCTTCACTGGATGCCCCATTCTTTCGGTCTTGTGCCACATCGAAGCTACGCTTACAAAATCACAATCACCATGTACTTGAAAACATAATCTGTCTCACGTATGAGCTATAAGTATCATTGTTCTAATAGTAATATAAGCTACGAATTTCTTTTAATCATTTCACTACAAGTAAGGCAAAAAAGCCACTAGGACGCAAGAGGTTACGGGGTGTTAGAGAATATGCGAAAAAACACTGTTACGGAGAGAGGACAATAAAAGAACACGAATTAGGAGGGCTGAATATAACGATTGACATTGCATTTAAATTTTTGAAGATCAAAGTTGACTGGGAAGCAAGAAAGCGGAAGAGAGTTCCACCAGCGAGAAGTGCGATAGAAGAAACTATTAGCATAGAACTTACGGTCACATCTAGCCATTTCAACAGTAATATGATGTGACCTTTCCGCCAATCTAGTACTGCGCTTAAATTCATAAAGTCTAAGTACCATAGCGGAAAGTTCGTCAGAACGATTACCATGAAAGTATTTATAAAAAGGCACGAAGTAACTATAGGGAATTGACATTTTCTCGTCAGTAGCTCATGTTAAACCAGATTTTTTTAATATCTTTAAAAATGTTCCTTAAAAGTGTAATTAGGAAATTTTGAAGCGCCGGTCTTAAAAATTAGCCTAATCGGTTAACTCTGGTCTGTATCTCAGAAAAGATACTTTATTTTAAATTTGTGACAATGAAGCATTTCGAATGAATGCTGATCTTTGATGTAGGCACATTTTTAAAGAAAACATTTTTCTTTTCTAGTTTTCTCCTGTGTCGAACCTGGTTAAACAGAGTAAAATTACCATAGAGCTTTACGTGTTCTTTAAGAACTATGGCATTAAAAGTGTAAGTAGGAAATTTTGAAGCGCCGGTCTTAAAAATTAGCCTAATCGGTTAACTCTGGTCTGTATCTCAGAAAAGATACTTTATTTTAAATTTGTGACAATGGTTGAAGCATTTCGATTGAATGCTGATCTTTGATGTAGGCACATCTTTAAAGAAAACATTTTTCTTTTCTAGTTTTCTCCTGTGTCGAACCTGGTTAAACAGAGTAAAATTACCATAGAGCTTTACGTGTTCTTTAAGGACTATGGTATTTAGATTACTGAAGACTTGTCCAAGAATAAAATGGTTAGCTTACAGGCGAAACCGACTTGTAGACGAGTATATATGTTATATAAAATATTTTTGGAAACAACATTATATTTGTTTATATTTCTGAGTGGCATTGTACCTATGTACAGTATTTACATTGTTCGTACTGTTGTCCTTATCTTTATTGTCATATTTACGACGTTTAGGCCGATGTAAGCCCCGGCCTTCTTCAGGTGATATACGTTGGAATTCGCCCAAGGACACATGGCCCAGTGAATAAAAGCGTTTGTTGAAGTAATCCAGTGACTTGACCCAAAGAGTTGTGAGTTCAATATTTGATCACAGCAGAGGTGAACAAAAAATTTGGAGAGTTGGATTATTAAAGGGAAATATCTGAAACTGAGATATCCAGAAAAGGTGTGGCATGTGGAACTAGCGCGGTGGAATAAATAAATAAATAAATAAAGGATTCGATTTGAAATTCCAACGTTTCACATGCCCGGTAGTGTAATCGTCTCTCAGTTGCGTCTCTGTCTTCGGGTAGAGTATGACTCAGTTGTGGCTCGGTCCGCAGACAGAGACAGCTAAGGGAAATAAAATACAGCAGCTCCCATTTGAACCCACCTCCCATTGCACTAGAGAGGAGGGATCGGTAATCATATGGTTGCGGGGTCTGGGCAATTTTTTTACTTTGGCCCGAGTGTACGCACTCCGGTTCCCCACATTAAACCCGGCCTTGTGTCACATCTCGTCTCAGTGGGGAGGCTGGGGTTAAATAAAATCATATGATGAAGGCCGGGGCGTACAACGGCCAAAACGTCGATAAATATGACCATAAAGATGAGGAAAACGGTCCGAACAACGTTTTAAGTGTATTTTTTGGAACCATTTGCATATTTTTACCAGTCAGAAATAAAAGTAATTAACAAAGAAAAAAAAAACAGTAAAAAAGGAAAATAAAAAATTATTTACAGCCAAATATTTTTTTTTCAAATATGCAAGTTTATCGAATACAAGAAGGGTTTTTTTTCCATCAGTGTAGGGATTTATTAGAAAAAAATAAAACATAAGACAAAAGCGTCCACGTGAATGATAACAAGCAACCGATGTGGTCAGAGTTCACAGGTCAAGCGGCCAGAGTTGAGAGGGAACATTATGAGACTTTTCGTTGATTTGATTTGTCCCTTGCTACCATTGTAGCAAAACACCGTTTTTTCTTCAGTTCATTTCATTATTGTTAATATTTTTAATATGATTTTTATTGTGATATTATTATTGTTGTTGCGAAACAATAACTGTTTGTATGGCGGCAGTTGGGTTAAATTAGTTGGGTACGTTAAAGGAAGGAGCTAATGCTGGCGTATTTCTCTTAATGTAGTTTGTCCCTTTTTTTTTCTTTCAATATTTGCCAAAGTCGTTTTTTTGTTGATTACTAAATACATTAACTCATAAGTTGTTGTGTGTTTTATTGTGTCCTTTGAGGAATCTACACGACTGCAGCCAATAAATAAAAACTTAATGTGCGATTCCGTGTATATTAGGTAATCATTTTGTTACTGTTAGTAAATAAACATCGATCTGAAAATCATTTAACAGCACACAAACATATATACCTATATCTATCTATCTATCTATCTATATATATAGATAATATAATTATATATACATTTAAATATAGTGGTGTGTAGCTAGACAGGAATCTTAATTCAAACAAGTTTTGTTGAAGACTACAGGTAAGTTATGTCAATATTTTTAGGAGTTTTTGTTTTGGCCGGTTAGTTTCCGTTTCTTAGTTTTTAAGGTATAAAGGAACTACCAACAGTTTAATGTAGTTTTTACTAAAGTTCAAAGATTTAGACTGGCTACAAAATTACTTACTCGAAAATGACTGAAGCCAGGCAAATTCTTGGAACCTTAACATAAATGAAATCTAACTGTAGACAATTATTTTCCATCCCCAACACCAGTATACGGAAACTAATTAGCCCTAAATAAAAATTATTAAAAATATAATCGACATACCTTGCCTGTTGTCGTATATATATAGGTATATATTTTGTGTTTACATTTATATATATATATGTATAATTCGGCTTTAGATGTGTACAAATATCCCTGTCTATCAATCTATATTTCATATATATGTATGTATGTATACTTGAAATAAAAATATGTGTGTTGTTCATTGTCATTTTTCCTATATATATTCTTCCATCTTTATGAAATTTTTCAAAAATATTTTCAATTTGTCATAATCCTCCTTGCTGCTCCGGGACGTCTTCGACTGTCCTTGCCACCGGCTACCTTAATTATCACCTGATCCACCGTCCATATTATCAAGATCATGTATGCGTTTCACCCCAATGAAAGAACCACCGCCCAATGAATCGAACCCTCGTTTGCCGCCCAGGAAAGCTCCACCCCCTAAGGAGTCAAAACTACGTTTGCCACCGAGAAACGCGCCACCTCCGAGTGAATCAAAACTTCGTTTTCCGCCCAGGAACGACCCTCCTCCCAATGAGTCAAAAGTACGCTTACCGCCTAAAAATGCGCCCCCGCCTAGAGAATCAAAGCTACGTTTGCCGCCGAGAAATGCACCACCACCCAATGAGTCGAAGGATCTCTTTCCACCTAGAAAAGCACCCCCTCCCAATGAATCGAAAGACCGTTTGCCGCCTAAAAATGCTCCACCGCCTAGAGAATCGAAAGACCGCTTGCCGCCGAGGAACGAACCGCCGCCCAGTGAATCAAAAGATCGTTTGCCACCGAGGAATGCGCCGCCACCCAGGGAGTCGAAGGATCGTTTTCCTCCGAGGAACGCACCGCCGCCTAGGGAGTCGAAACTTCGTTTGTAGTAAGGAACGTGTCCGCCTCCGAGGCTGTCGAATACTCGTTTCACGTCATTGTCTTCAAGGTATCGTTTGTAGTAGGGAACATGGCCGCCTCCAAGACTGTCAAATACATGGGCTTCACCTGATTCGGCTCCTCTCTTTTTCAAATCCTGTAAGAATAAAAGAAAAAGCAAACGTCAATAGCAGTTTATAGGACGTAGAATATAATGAGTAAGGTTTTAAAGACAAATTCGCTTCACATATCCATTAAATTTGAACAATTAAATACACTATAGGATTCACAAAAATTCATCAAATTTTTCAAAAAAGGAATAACTTTCGTGTTCTTGATTTATTTTTTTTTACAGATTATCAACCCCTTATAGCTTATTTAAAACCGAAACATTGTAAGAACAATTCTTTTTTTTTTTTGAGTGTAGGTATTGCATTAAATTTTTTCTTTTAGAATAACAAGGATTTTTCTAGATATACGTCCTAATATTTAACCCATGGCTTGGGAGAGGGGGATGGATTTATTCTTTTGCTAAGAGCATTTGTGCATAAATGAATGCAATCGGAATTCGAACTTGGTTCTCCAGTTTCTTATTTTGAGTAGCTATCCATTACACCATCCGCACATCCCATAACATTTTTCTTGATATTTTGAATTTGTTTGTTTTATAGAATAAATAAATGATTTTCTATGGCTACATAAAAATATCTAAGATTTAACTTAATAAGACTCTCATATAGATATCGTTCAGAAAAAGAAAATGTTTAAACAAGTATATATATATATATATATATATATATATATATATATATATATATATATAATAATATTATTATTAATAGTAGTAATCTTATAAATATAAGTAACTTCACTCGTTTCGGAAAACCTTCGGTTTCTTGATTTGCAAATGATCAAATCAATATCGAAGGAAAAAAAGTTATAAAAAAAGAAAGAGCCGAGAACATGAACGCCTGTCGAAAACAATCATTCAGCATGCAGGTCCGAAGCCCAAAGGAAAAAGAACCGATACGAGTACGCAACTAAGTAAATAAAGTGCTCAATACAGTAACTAGACCATATATATATATATATATATATATATATATATATATATATATATATATATATATATATATATATATATATATATACATATATATATATATATATATACATACATATATATATATATATATATACATATATATATATATATATATATATACATATATATATATATATATATATATACATATATATATATATATATATATATACATATATATATATATATATATATATATATATATATATACACAGGCTGTCCATAAAGTTCATGTGCACTTTAAAAAAATTATAACTTTATTTGCATTTGCGATAGAAATAATCTGTAAAAAATGTTATAAAGTTTAATGTACCTAGTTTTAAGTATAGCTAAAATAACTAATGTGATTTCAGCCATTACTTTAAATCAGTTGGCAAAAGTTTTCCGTGAACTGCAAAATCGTATTACCCTTTGTATTGCTAATGATGGAGGACATGTGGAAACTTAAATAAAATTTCAATAAAACCTTGAAAAATATAGAATTTCTTCTTTCTAATCCTTTTTACAAATTATTTCTATCGCAAATCCAAATAAAGTTATAAATTTTTTAAAGTGCATACGAACTTTATGGACACCCTATATATATATATATATATATATATATATATATATATATATATATATATATATATATATATATATATATATATATATATATATATAGCTATTTTCTCAAATCAATGACTTGAATGAATTGAATTGAATGACTCCCTTAGGATTCTTACAGGCGATAATCCTTCATCAGCCCCCACGAAGTGACGCTATAAAATCCTAAAGTGCTTGAACATTTCGTAAGATATTATTAGATAGTTTTTGTGGATCATTATGGTTAAGAATTTTGATTTTTTGTAACTATAATTGATTTCCTTGATCACAATTTGATTAACTTTTGCTAAAAATAATGAAAATGGGTTTAATTTTAGTTTCTAAAAAATGTCCCCCCACCAACATAAAATTTCTAAAATCGTATATTAGTATAGTAGTACTATGAATTTTTGGTGCCTTCTACAACTTTCTGGAGCTTTGTAGTACTTGTTTTTGTCTATTTGTTAACTTGTATGTTATGCTATAGCTACAAACAGTTAAATGCGTTTAGAATACGTAAGTATTATACACTTACATTATTAGCAAATTGAAAAATAAATCTTTTGCAAGACTGCATTTATTTTATGTGTAAGTTTGTACGTTACGCTATAGCTATAAACTGTTAAATACGTTAAAAATACAGTATTTACATTATTCGGACTATTGTCCTCATCTTTGTCGCCATATTTGTCACAACGTTTCGGCCGTTGTACGCTCCGGCCTTCTTCAGGTGGTTGGAATTTCGAACCGAACCCTTTATTTCGATCACTGGGGTAGACTGTTCTAGTTCCACGAGCCATGTTTGATGGATGTCAATTATCAGTTATCTCCTGGTAATTTTTCCCTCTGAAAGTTCTCCACTGCCTGAACCGGGTATTGAACTCACACTCTTTGGGTCTGTTACTGGATCTAACCAACGCCTTTATCCACCGTACCATGTGTCCTCAAGGACACATGGTACGGTGGATACGATGGTTCAGGCAGTGGAGAACTTTCAGAGGGAAAATTTACCAGGAGATAACTGATAACTGACATCCATCAAACATGGCTCGTGGAACTAGAACAGTCTACCCCAGTGATCGAAATAAAGGGTTCGGTTCGAAATTCCAACCACCTGAAGAAGGCCGGAGCGTACAACGGCCGAAACGTTGTGACAAATATGGCGACAAAGATGAGGACAATAGTCCGAATAATGTAAATACTGTACATAATACCTCATCTCAGAAATATAGACAGACGTTAAAAATACGTAAGTACTATTCAGTCGCATCATTAGCAAAATGAAAAATAAGATTTCTGGAATATTTGATTTTTTACCGATATTGGGTATATGGTAAATATTCCGTTTTGGGGCGACCTTTATCAAGAACTAAAAGAAATTAGCGCCCTTTTCATTACTTTTGGGCAAAAGATCGTTGATTTATGACTCAGGAACATAATGTTACTAAAAAGTCATAACCCTAGTTATTTTAACGTATCGTGTTTTTATGCGTCAGATAGATATGTGTGATTTTCTTTTTTAAATTATGAAATATATTTAGTTGATCAAGTTACATACACTCTCTGCTTGGTCCGAACCAACTTTTGGCTTTATATTAACGACCTACCTGAAAAAAATTCTCAGATGGTTAGTAAATACAGTGTAACCCGGATATAAGAGAGTGGTCGGGACCGGAGACGAAGTCTCTTATATCAGGGTTTATCTTATATCCGGGTTTGGTCTATTATATATACATTAACACAGGCTCTAATTTTGGACCAGAGAAAATATCTTATATCCGGGTTTATCTTATATCAGGGTCTCTTATATCCGGGTTACACTGTATATAAGTTAGTAGGCACCCGTTTATATCGTGAGATAAAAGTACCACCTTTTTTGCTTAAAATGCAGTCCTTTGGTGGTGAAATTAGAGTGACATCTCCAGGGTGCTGGCCTGGACGATGCCATGTGGAGGCCGTGCACTGCCCAGTCTACATGACCCCACTCTCGGCAGTAGCAACAAGATCCAAAGAATACAAAGCATTTTATTTGAGGACGACTTGGCTGCAGGAATTGCCGGAAAGTTATCAGTGTTGACGGTCAGCCACATTTGGGGGTGGACTCCGGGTTTTCTGTCTAGATTTACTTCCATAGCCTTTTCTGTATATATGAGAGCAAGGCAGCATAGGTTTAAAATCACGGTTTTACTTCACCTCGTAAATATAGCGATTTATTACAAGTAGTTTAGTCGTGGCACAAGCCTTAACGAGGATCGAACACATTACTCAGTTGTACTTGATCTAGCAAGAAAACTTTGCGAACCATTACAACACGTCGAGGTACCCCTTCTAGTAAATATAGAGTCAGATGATATCACAGTCTATGGATGCCCCTCCAAAAATCTAGACAACCAGCTGTTCTGTCATCTGACCAATCTCCAGCAGGCCAAAGGTGGGGAAATTGGCTTGTAATTTTAAATAGCTCAAAAACCAAGCTCGTAAAATTTCATTATCGCCGAGCTGACTCTAAATTCTCGCCAGCCACGATGAATGATTGCGCTCCAAAAGGGGCTACTTGCTTTGAGCATCTCTTTGGACTCTGGAAAAATGTTCAGCTATTTGTGCCGGTCCAGAAAGTACATGGCTACACCTGCAAGAGGCAGATCAAATAAAAAAATGAAGTATTGCTGTGCCATATTTGAGATGAAGCTGGCCAATCTTCACATTTCAGCACCGACAAAATTCAAAATCTTTTGTGCGGCCTTGTAGACCAACTGTAGTCCGATAGGTAGCAGGTGAGTCCCCGTGGGAGTATGGTTGTGGCATATCCTATGTATATACATTTTGTATTTTTATTTACAGAGAAACATTCTCCGAGTGGGCAAGTATACTCGTTCACGACATTGGTCTTGTATAGAGGGTTGCAAGTTTGGGATATATTATTATTTAAAATAATTAGGTCACTAGCTTTGAATCTTTTGTAGTAAGCAATGAATGTGATGTGTTTAATTTTATCGACTGTTTTTTGTATCTATGTATTTTTTTATTGCTCTTTCGTTTTTTTTCTTCTAATTGTGGCTCATTTGATTTTAGTAATAGACAGGATATCTATAAAGTCTCTTTAGAATTTTAAAAAAGCTATTACAAAAGCAAATGAACAAACAAATAGGTGGGAAAAGTTACAAAATGAGGAGTAGATGTTATTAAAGACAACAGACATTTTGTGTTGATTAATTTTATTGATTGACTTTTCCAAATTACGAATAATCCTCCTTCGATAAAGAGGAAATTCCGTCAGAAATAGTCCAAAGTTCATTTTGGGAGAAATATAGTTCAAGCTTTCGACTTACTTAAGTCATCAGGGTATGTAGAAACAATTAATGAGTCTCGTAGAACTGGTGAGGATATGACGTGGGAAATGTGTGACGTGTGTGTTTCCTTTTATATATATATATATATATATATATATATATATATATATAGATTCGGGTTGTTAAATTATAACCGTTTTTATTTATAGATGGTTGTTTTTTTGTTGTACGTGTAAATCTTCGAGGACCATAAGTCTGGTTTTACTGTTTGACTTTGCTAGTATTTTAGTATTGTTCCTGAATAGCTGTGTAATGTTACTATGGTCCTTATGCTGCTTATTAGTGTGTGTGTGTGTGTGTGTGTGTGTGTGTGTGTGTGTGTTAAATGTTAAAAGAAAAATTTAAGAATCAATTTTGGAAATCCTGCTCAGACATTTGATACGGAATTGTCAGAATAAAAACTGATACGTCACAACAGCGCAAGGCGTTACACTCAGTTTCAACTTCGGTGTCCGTTTCTCAGAGAAAATCGATCGGCTGAAGTTGTAAATTTTTTGTTTGTAAATTTGTTTTCTTCTTCTAAAAAACAAACAAACAAAAAACAAACAAAAACAAAGAGGATTAGACCAATCAAGTGGACCGACACGGCAAGAAAATACCAAGGTTTACACGTTTGGTATATAATCAACCAATATTTGAAATAATAAAGATTCAATCCATGACGACAGCGTGGACACGACCAGCATTCTACGCAGTATGAAGGTCGGCGAATCAGTTGGACTCCGAGTAATGAATCAAGCAAAGTACTCAGCCACCTTAATACGAACCCCCACACCGGGGGATCATTGAGATATTTTCCGGTCAAGTCAGACTAAACGCACGTTTTACATTATTCAGCGCCCAACAAATTATCGCTTGTCATTTATCTCAGATCAATAATAATAATAACAATAATAATAACAGCAAAAACAATAACAATAATAATAATAATAATGATAGTAATAAAACAATGATAATAATGAAACAACAGCAGAAAAGATAAGAGATAAATAAGGCGGCTTAAAAGAATTCAAAATAGGGACCCACAGAGATTAAAGAGTTATAGTGATTAAGTATGGAGCACTAAGTGAGGATCGAATTAGTTACTCAGTTGGACTTGATCTAGCGAGACAAGTTCGCTAAACTTTGCACCACGCCGAAGTGCGCATAATAGTTGCCCACCGTCTACTAGGTCGGCTAGTCAATTCCTATAGTAAACTCTCGCTAAGGCATATTTGTGTTTGTTCAACACCCACAGGGCCAACCTGTGGTTTATACTGCAACTATACTGAGCAGACCTTAGTTACAGCTTCCGGGAGATACCGTGTTATCTTGCATGATCAACAATCTGAACAACCCCAGCACACTCAAACCCTCAGTCACTTGTGACTTCGTGCTAGTACAATTATCGACGGCCCACAAGTGTTCCGTCTACCCAATTTCACTCAAAAGGCTTCGGTCAACCGGTGGTACGGTCTTTCAGGCACTTTCCCAAAGGTGCCGCACACTGGGATCGTCCCCACTCCAGGTTGATAAGTCTCCTTCTTGACAAATTAAGCGGGAGATTTGAACACGGTTCTCATGGTCAGAAAGCGGACCTTCTAACCACTCGGCCACGCCGAATTGCGCATAGTAATTTACTAAAGGTAGTAGCTTAGATGTGGCACAATGCCGAAAATATGAAGAACCATGTGAGGATCGAATTCACTTCAGTCGTACTTGATCTACCGAGCCTGTAGCTCAGTAGTGGCACATGATTGTAAGTATGGGGCACCTAGTGAGTATCGGACTCCCTACTCAGTGGTACTTGGTCTGGCAAGACAAGCCTGCTGACCATTACACCACGTCGAAGCGCCCAAAACAATTTACAAATCGTAGCTCAGTTGTAACACATGGCCGAAAGCATGGAGCACCTAGTGAGGACCGGACTCACTACTCAGTCGTAATTTTTCAGACAAGCTTGCTAAACATTACACCACGTCGAAGTGCCCGTAGGAGGAACAGTTATAAACTGGGAACTGTGCAATCGACTTCGGTTTGACTATATTAATAACTGATAGAAACAGAAGTCAGCAGCGGCAGCTCTAGAAAATGAAATGAATCAGGTGCAGGGGAACATGGAAGTCAGAACGACTATTACAGCTAATCGAGAAGATAATAATGAATACAGAAATAAAACCTGCCAATTTGTAGAAGTTGTTTGGTCAGTGAACCACCTGGTAAAAAGGAAAATATAGAATATGAAGGTTAATCTTGTGCCCGTAATAACTGGTGGCTTTTTGAGAAGGAAATTAGATTTTCTTGGCCATAGCGGTACTGGGGTCTGCGTGGAAACAGAAGATGATATTGGGTATTTGGGAAGACATACCATGACTTAGCGATAGTGATCAGATATCTGATGTAAATATAAAATTGCTTGAAACAGTAACAATATTAATAATAATATGCAACCTTCGCGGGAAAGACCCTGTTACAGAAATAGGACTTTTAAAATTTTTATGGGACTTTACGATACACACTGACAGAGCAATCAAACCTAATTGCCCAGACATCGTGAACAAAGAACACAAAAACAGAATTTGCTTTCTTATTGACAAGGCAGTCCCTGCAGATTGTAATGTATCTTTGAAGATCTCAAAAACTATCAAAATACAAAGATCTTGAAGTGGAAATCTTAAAAATGCGGCTATGAGGACACAAATAATTCCAATTTTTAGTTGGAGCCCTCGAATTTATTGGAAAAGGGTCCGGTAGATTAATTGCAGCAATTCCTGGTAATCTATGCTTTAAGAAATACAAAAAATTGTAGTCGTAAGTACAACTGACAGATTATAAAGAAGCCGTATCTATGTAAATTGTGTGTGATCTTAGTTTTTTTTTTTTTACAAAAATAATGTCAGAAATGGCTTCATGACAATATTTCACTCATCATTTTGGTAAATACGAAAAAAGAAACCTAAGATCACACAGATTTTACATAGATATTACGTTTCGTAATATGCGAGCTGTACTTGTGAGTAAATTTTTTGTGTTTCTTTAAGGTATAGGCTACTAGGAATCCTTTCAACAATTCTATGCGAAGTTTTATTATTATTATTATTATTATTATTTGACAGCGTGCTAACAAATTGACACTGGGTATACAAGTATACCAAACCCAATATATCCATAATAACACTCAGTGATAATCGTATAGCAGGCATATACATCACAGGCAAATGTACCTGATATGGGGATAAGTTTTGATAAAAGAAGCGCATGACCTTGTAGGTAGAGCCTAGTTAGAAATATCTTAAGTATTCATGCATAGCGTCTATTAGAGAGTGGTTACTTAAAAATTGGGATTACCATTAGCCAGCAAAGGATTTTAGTCAAAAAGCGTTAAACGTATGTAGTAATGGGATAATTTCGTTATTATTATTATTAATGAATCTATGAAAAAAGCCTCCGGGTGGAGAAAGTCCTTATTGGTTGAATTAAGTTTGCAAATTAATTTGGAAAAGTCACGCAACACGCAATTTTTAGTCGATTCTTTGAAATCCAGAAGGTAGACCGAAAACGTCCGTTGGCCTCTCTCTCTCTCTCTACATATATATACATATATATATATATATATATATATATATATATATATATATATATATATATATATATATATATATATGAAGAAATATAGTCTTAAAGTGTGCTATATTTATGGGATAAAGTGCTCCATATCAAAGATAGAGCGTGTGTAAATATAAAAGTGGACATGGAAGTCAGCACTTAGAGGCGACAGTCTGTTTCATGCTAGTGCAATCGTCAGGTGACTAACGATTGCACTAGCATGAAACAGACTGTCGCCTCTAAGTGCTGACTTCCATGTCCACTTTTATATATATATATATATATATATATATATATATATATAGATAGATAGATAGATAGATATATATCACGTAGAATAATTAAAAATGAATAAGATAGTAACGGCCAGTCTTAACTTAGCACCTGAAGGTTGCACTGTGCATGAAAATCCGAGTCGTTTTACCGTTGAGGAGTAAAATGCATATTTATTAACACACACACACACACACACACACACACACATACATATATGTGTGTGTGTGTTAAGCAAGGAAGCAATAATGGTATCTGTTTTGTATATCCGAATTGCTAACGTCACCACTTACGATTATCTTTAAATTAAATTTATGAAGTTATTCAGGTCTGATTGCGAATAACGGCAACATGGAATGGAATAATGGGAAGGACTATATATATATATATATATATATATATATATATATATATATATATATATATATATATATATATATATATGTATATATATATATATATTATTTGTGGAGATAGAAAGTTTATAAATATAGAAAGTGTGATTATAGGAGCAACACTGCATTGTGACTGTCGGTTTTCCTGCCTCAAATGATTTTCAGATCATTTATCGCTACTCATATAGGCAACGAGGTGATTAAGGGACCTGGGTGATGGGGGAACCGGTCGTTCCTCGTTCTTTTTTATTAGGGCAAATTCTTTGGATTATTTATGGCTGTGGGGATTAGATTATTATTTTATTTACTTAGATATTTATTATTTTATTCATTAATATATCTTATTGATACTAAGAAATTTTCTCACTAATTGAAACAGTGCTAACGTTTGACTGATGCTTACTACAACTGACCAAAGTCATTAGTTCCAACGGTGCTTGCAAAATAAAGACGAAGGAAAGGTAAAAGAAAAATACCAAAAACGTAAAACGATCGGTCAAAACGAAAATCTAAACCAATCTCACCTATAAAGAGAAGTAAAAATGTAAATAACAATTGAAAAAAAAAAAAAAAAAAAAAAAGGCTTCAAAATTATTTATGCAAACAGTGAAATCTCGAATCTTAATGAACAGGGAAAAAAAAGAAAAAATTAACCGAGCTAAATGCTTTGATATCGTTTGCAAAAATACTGGATGTAAATCTCGCATCTGATTGGTTGACGTATTTCTCATATGCGCAGAACTTCTCAATCAGCGCATGCTTTATAATTTTCTTCACTTTTTTCTTTTTGTAGCATTCTCTTCCGTTTCCACTTTCCATTTTTCATCTGTTTTTTTTTTTATTTCTTTTTGTTTCTTTCATTCGACATCATTCATTTTGCTTATGTTGTTTTTGTTTCGAAACATCAACTTATTTTAAGGAAAACACTAGATCTTAATTTAACAGCCGTACCTTATTTTTACGTCGGAAAACCAAAGAAAAATAAATGTGGGAAGAAATAGTTGCAGTAAAAAGAGTACCGTAATTCCCCATGTATAATACGCATTTTTTTCTCTAAAAAATAATAAGCAAAATCAGGGGTGCGTGTTATCCACAGCTACAATATATCTTTAAAAAATTGCCGTTTCATAGGTCGATTTCAGTTACGAAATGCCTATTCACCACAAACATACAACAATTTGACACTAACATTCGGGGATTGCAACCCCATAATGATTTCAAATACAATCTTATGTACCTAATAATACTTAAAAATGTGAAATAAAATAAGAATTATCATAAAACTAAATTAGAATAATATTATTCTATGGGTAAAACCTTTTTTTTTAATTAGAGTAGGAAACACTAGCCGTAATGAAATTGGAGAGGTATAAATTTATAGGGTTTGATTACTAAACAAGAGGTGCGTATTATGCGTGAGTAGAAGCATTTTCCCATAATTTCAGCACAATTTTATGGTTGCCTATTATGAATGAATTCGTATTATACATTGGGAATTACGGTAATAATTAAGGATATTCTTATTAAAAAATACTTTGTAATATATGTGCATTTTTAGCTTATTTTTTGCGTATAAGCATACTAGCTTCTTGTATCGTTGTTGCGGTAGATACTCCGTCGTATTGATTTGTTTTTCTTTATCTGGAAAGATCAAAATGTTCAGTGAAGACATATTCATCATAAAAAACAATTGTACAAATCAAATATTTCCTTCCCAAAATTGATATAAATAAAACGGATGCATCAATGAGAAACTCAGTAACACTTCGCATTTGTCTTAAACTATAGATATTCATCCATACACGTAAGGGACATAAGCTGTCAGAGTGGATGCTTATATACATGCAGTTAACAGATGAAGAAAACTTCAAATTTATCTCTCCATACAACAAATATGACTAATTTTCAACAATATATGTATCATATATAGTAATTCATCGAGCCCAGAATAATCTTCAACAGAATGTACTGGGCGGCGGTTTCGTCCTATTTGGGACTAATCAGCAGTGAGCAACCACTACCGAGAATCGAGCCCGGATACAAAGCAAACGTCATACCAACTGTACCACGGGACTCGGTGACGAAGAAGACACAAACTAGACTAGATATAGCGTCACTACTCACTCAGTTCCGCAGCGACACTCATCCAAGTATACGGATAACTTCGGAACAGTGCCCCAAGAGCCACGTCTGCTTATTGACCCTTAGCCGCTCCTCGCGAGCATTAGCTGGGTCAGGCAAAGATATACAGTGAAGAAATAGAATAAGAGTATATATACGACGCGTGCAACAAGTATAGAACTTTATTTATCCCACCAAAACAAAAAGCGAACGTACTGAGCAGAGATATTGAACCATGTTTTCTTGGTTATGAACAACGCAGCGCTACTTAGATTCCCGACTTGGCTTCGTGTGACTTCTGGATCTTCTCCAATCTGAAAGCCACGAATTTCGCCGACACTCCCTGCATGCACAAATCCTCCTATAAAATGGAATGCACTGATCCTGTGCTTATCCCCACTTCGGGAGCAATTTGTTGCATTGTTACAGAACCAAATACCATGACTATTCGTGGAACCTTTTCAATCGGCCCCTCGTTTCGGCTTGGCCGCCTTCCTGAGCGTACCTCGCTCTCCACCGAGGTGCGGCCATGTTTGATGCGGTTTGTACCACTACTTCGTCTAAGTATTGCCCGTGGTACAATCATCAAAAGTCTGCTGAGTCGTCTGGATGGTTTGAATTTGAGTAGGGCTACAATATTTTGGTAAAACTTGATGCGACATCTCTGCCGGGTGAAATTGGTTATATTGTGTGAGAACAATAATCTGACGAGTGCGCACTACATATCTATCTATCTATCTATCTATCTATCTATCTATCTATCTATCTATCTATCTATCTATCCTAGTCTGTTATTTCCTATCTATCTATCTATCTATCTATCTATCTATCTATCTATTCATAACTCT
>OZ038494.1:52555381-52562881 GCA_964036315.1 Acanthosepion esculentum
AGCTATATTCTTTGCAAATTTAAAACTCGTTAAATCCAAAGTAGCGTTTCTTTTTAAAATTAATCTTCATTCTCTCATTGTAGGCTTCATTAACTGACATGATTTTCGAGTAAATCTGTCACGCCTAGAGCTTTCTAGATGGCCTGGATCATCGTAGTACTATTACAAATTATTCGAACGTAATAAATTGGTCGAAATCAATTATTTTACAAGAAATTGATCTATGACTATATTGATTAGTTGAAGTAGATCATGAAACGGCAAGGAGGAAACTTACTGGAAAGTGGGGATTTGAATTCTATTTTTAAAATCCAGTGTTTATAAACTGTTTTCCACCGGAAGCCCATTTTTAGTTTTTAGTTACATCAAACATGCATTCAACGACGTGAAGTTGGATTACTTTAATTTTCTGGTAATCGTGAGAAGAACCGTTTCTGTAGAAGACACATTGGGCCAGTGTTTCGTTTCGTTGAAATATATAAAATCTTCATTTATCTGCCAGATCCTTTCAAGACATGGCTCTACACAGCTGCTTGTATTTCATTCCTGTAAGTCATTTTGGTCTCTTGGCAATTGTAAGATTAGCTGTTTACTTATAAGAGAACATTTGGTATTAATTGACCGAACAGTTAGTGTTAGTATTACTGGAAATTAATAAAATCATTTTTTATTTGCCAGATCCGTTTATGACAGATGCTCGTATTTCATTCTTCCAAGTCATTTTGGTCTCTTGGTAATAAAATATTTCTCTTAACTCAATTTTGAATAAATTAGATTAGTCTGTTATCAGTTTCTAGCATTGATGGAGTTTCCTTCCTAACCTTTTGTTTAAGGTAGTGTGTAAACTCAAAATCTTGAGGTTATAATTATTTTCGCTTCTGGTTGCATGTATTATTCATTTTAGTTCTTCCAGTTTTTGGAAATCTTCAAGTGATGTGGTTTTTGTTATTTGATAAAGCACTTTGTTCGTGATTATTTTTGCCAATTTGCAAGTTCTGGCGAAAGGCTGTCTTATTCAAGACCAAGATGATTAATTCACTTGAAGCTATTTCAAATCATTCATCTAAAAAACAGTTATATAGGACTGATAGTTTAGACATTTCTAAATGTGTTGGACGGCATTCATGTCATCCATTCGAAATTCTAGATCTTACGAAGGAATTTAAGGACATGACATTTTGGTTTAGTAGCAGCTTGTAGTGTTTTTAAAACTACCCCACGCGCAGTCTAATCTGTGTTCAATCTTCTGATCCATACACAAAGGTATTTAAAGTGTTTAGCATTTCTTTATTCCATATTCAGAATTATTTTTAATAACGGATTCAGTATCTGGAACATCACTAATTTTATTCCAGTTACACATCTTACTCTTTGTTTTGTAAAGTTTTATCCTAAGTACTACTGCTTGGAATACTTGGAAAAATAATTTCACTCCAAGCAAGGAGAAAATGCCACCAAGCCACAAAGGGTTACTGGGAGAGGAAGAGAATGAGAAGTCTACGGAGAAATGACAAAAAAAAAAGAACAGGTTTCAGGAAGACAGAAGATGGCGATAATACCACTAAGACGCCAGGGGTTACTGGAAGTGAAAGAGAATGAGAAGACTTTAGTGAGGAGAAATGACAATAAAAGAACAGGTTTCAGGGAGAAAGAAGATGGCGATAATGCCACTAAGACGCAAGGGGTTACTGGAAGTGAAAGAGAATGAGAAGACTTTAATGAGGAGAAATGACAATAAAAGAACAGGTTTCAGGAAGACAGAAGATGGCGATAATACCACTAAGACGCCAGGGGTTACTGGAAGTGAAAGAGAATGAGAAGACTCTAGTAAGGAGAAATGACAATAAAAGAACAGGTTTCAGGGAGACAGAAGATGGCGATGAACATTGTATCTAAATCTTTAAGACTGTAGGTGACAGGGAAGCAAGGAACCGGAATAGAGTTCCACAGGAGAGAAATACATGAATAAAGTATACGGTTCTATTTAGTTAGTTCAGGAGTGAAAAGATAAAATCTTGGTGCCAATCTAGTAGTACGCTTAAATTCATGCGGTCAAGGTACTAAGGAGGAAAACTCATTCGAAAACCTGCCATGGAAATGTTTACAGAAAAGACAAAAGGAAAGCCAGTTACGATGGAGAAATCAAGATGCCAGCCGAGGACCGATAACATAACGGAACTTTCTTTGGAGTTTAACGAGAATCTCGAGATATATAGCAAGAGGACCACACCAAATATGGCAGCAATATTCAATGCACGGACGACTGGTATATTTATAAATGTGCAAGATGGATTTTGACGATAAAAGTTATCTATCTATCTATCTATCTATCTATCTATCTATCTATCTATCTATCTATCTATCTATCTATCTATCTATCTATCTATCTAACTTCGTTGAGATATGGGAAACATCCTTTAGAGAGTGTGGTCCACAGACTAACCACTGGAAAAGGAACATCCACCTTACCAATGGAATATGAAGGGGGCAGGATGATTCGAATATATCTCAGTTCTTATTTTAGCTCTGTCTACCTACCGATCCATATCAGTTCGCATCTATCTATCTATCTATCTATCTATCTATCTATCTATCTATCTATCTATCTATCTATCTATACTATTGATCATAATAACCCCTCCAGAAGCCTGCTGAACCATGTCGTTAGCAAGGCGCCAGGGGAAAGAGTAAGAAGTGCACATAATAAAGATATCTAGGATAAATAATAGTTGAAACTAGACTTGAAGAATCTATCTATCTATCTATCTATCTATCTATCTATCTATCTATCTATCTATCTATCTATCTATCTATCTATCTCAGTCTGTTTATATCTATCTATCTAAATCTATCTATTTCAGTCTGTTCATATCTATCTTTCTTAATCTGTTCATATCTATCTAACAAATAAATAGATAGATATTTATATTGATAGTTAGATATGAACAGATTTATATAGATAGATAGATACGAACAGACTGAAGACAGATAAATAGATAGATAGAATCTATCTATTTAAGTCGGTTCATATCTATCTATCTATCTATCTATCTATCTATCTATCTATCTATCTATCTATCTCAGTCTGTTTATATATATGAATATCTAAATATATCTATCTATATCTGTCTGTTCATATCTATCTCTCTTTATCTGTTCATATCTATCTATCAAATAAATAGATAGATTTTATATTCATAGTTAGATAGATATGAACAGACTGATATAGATAGATAGATACGAACAGACTGAAGAATGAGATAGATAGATAGATTCTATCTATCTATCTATCTATCTATCTATCTATCTATCTATCTATCTATCTATCTATCTATCTATCTATCAAGCATTTTAAATGCATACACACGTTTTCCTTGCGGACATCCATATCTTTCGCCATATTTCAATCTAACAAGGAAAAAAATCCCAGTTCGTAATTAGTTTGTCAATACAGGTGGTCGTCATTTATATCGCCGATCTTCTTTAAGATTGATATGTGCAGAAGAACAAAACAAATGACACACTCTAAACGATAGAGTAATGATGGGGTGTAATAAAGACTCTCAACAAACACTATTTTCCCTCAGATTCATCACACAAAAAAGAAACGTTTACAATGCATATCCATGTTGTTCATCATCTTTTATCTGCTGGAAGGCGTATGCGAACATTGGATTATCAATTTCTCAGAACGGACCGGTCATTTGCAATAGCATTATTGTTCGTTAGCCACTTTAAGCTTGCAATTTATTATTAAAATATGTTTGAATCTTTTTTGGGCTGTTGTTGTTGCTATTAATCTTCAATTGTTTCCAGTACATTTAGTGTAACCTTATATAAGTTAATGCTAGATTATGCAGCAGGTTGAGAGACATCTATGTAATATAGCGACGACATTAAAGAGAAGAGTAGGGGAACGGTGAATAAGCTACTGTTGAATCGATAGCAGAACAAAGAAAAAGACGGCTAGTAAAGGGTCTAGAGTTACTTAGAGGGATAATAACGCCCATTTATATGGTATATGAAAGAAGAAAAATGGTAATGCTATCTATCTATCTATCTATCTATCTATCTATCTATATATATAGAGAGAGAGAGATAGATAGATAGAGAGAGATAGATAGATAGATATGTATATATATTATTTCTTTCTTTCGTTTATTCCTTTATTTTTTCATGTTTATTGAAAAATTTTTCTCTTCATTTCAACTTTTCCTTTCTTTCTTTCTTTCTTTCTTTCTTTTTTCTTCTTTCTTGTCACTAAAATATAACAGTTCTCTCCGTTCTTCTTTCTTTCATTCTTTCTGCAGTTTTATTTTTTATTATTATCTTTATTTAATTTTTCATTTTTTTTAAATTTAAATTTTCCTTGTTTCTGTATTTGCTTGTTTCTTTCATTTTTATTTTTCTACTATTTCCTTTATTTTAGTTTCTCATTTTTTAAAAAAATTCCCGTTCTTGTTTGTTTGTTTGTTTGTTTGTTTGTTTCTTTCTTTCTTTCGTTCTTTCTTTGTTTCTTTCTTTCTTTGTTTATTTATTTCTTTATTTCTTTCTTTCTGTTTCATTTTTCTATTTATTTTTATTATTTGCTCTATTTTAATCTTTTTTTAAAATTCGCTCTTTTTGTTTCTTTCTTTCTTTCTGTCTGTCTGTCTGTCTGTCTGTCTGACTGTCTGTCTGTTTCATTTATCTATTTATTTTTGTTATTTTCTCTATTTTAATCTTTTTTTAAATTCGCTCTTTTTCTTTCTTTCTTTCTTTCTTTCTTTCTTTCTATCTATCTTTCTTTCTTTCTTTTCATTTCATCAATCTATATCAATCTTATTGCAACAATCATCCAACTAATTTTACCGGCTACTGTTATTTCACTTTTAACAACTTATATCCCAACTTATCTGATCTTTTGTCAAATTAAGCAAAGCTGAGTAAATAACGGTCTTTAAATGTTTTTTCCCCACTCTCCCTCGTGATTACAACCCAGTGACGCAAAAAGTGCTTCATCTCAGCATAGAATGGAGATTTGGATAACAAAGAACAGATCGATATCAGCCAATATAGGATCTCAGTCCTCAGTGAGATAAACAATACCCAATACGAATAACAATATCAATTGATTAACAGACATCCAACCAAGCATAATATTTTGAAGTAAACAAGAAGAAGGAAATTCTTGTAACAGTCTACATGTATCTCGGCCTAGTCTTAATCTTGTTATACAAATAGCTATTAGTAATATTGTTGTACCATCTAGTCAAAGGTCCAGTCACTTAAGGGAAGTTTGAAATGCAGGCAATAATTTACCAGTTAAACGAGATTATCATTAAATTTAATTATGATCACGATCATAACTCCCATAACCCTTGAGAGTCGTAGTAGCACCACATGTATTGTAGCAGTAATAGAAGTGGGTGTGTCTAGGGTAGGATTGTTGGTTTAGAATTCAGGGTTCTACTGCTAGATTAGGTGCTACCGAAAATCAAGAGAGACCAGACTCTCCTGCATTTTAACCTGCTGTTTGCTGTAGATAAAGATAGATTCCTGTTTTTTTCTAAGGAAAATACATAATATCCAACCTCGATAGCATGAGCCGGGGTTTCATGCAATCTTGCAGTTTTTAGATTCGGAGGATATGCTCCGCACTCGAATATTGCAACCCCCTCCAAAAAAAAACTGCGAGTCGTTTTATCGATGTTGGATATATATATATATATATATATATATATATATATATATATATATATATATATATATTAAATATTAATGACAATAGGAAAACACTATTAATTGCTGACGCGATTCGTCCAATGTGGACTTTCTCAAAGCAAAAAACGAAATGAATTTAATTAAACAAGGAAATTAATAAAAACAAAGACAGAGTATTCTTAGCAACTGGAATGCAGGAAACGCTATTTACATATTGTTAACTGAAAATAACGTTAGTGTTTTCCTATTGTCATTAATATTTAAAAAAATGATTATCTGCAGTTTAACTGTGAGAAATTTTCATATATATATATATATATATATATATATATTGATGCATGTTTCATTAAATAATATAGACAAGATTTGTCTATTTATTTTATGTAAATTCTTTACATATCGTCTGATAAGCTTAATAGCATTATCATTTAAAGAAGAAAGAAAATCACAATATTGATACATATTTTTTAATCCGATCTAAGCTTTCGGCTTACATAAGCCACTATCAAAGTTGACAATTACATTACAATATATTAATCAATACACCGACAAAACAATAATGATAGTCTGTTTATGTTTACATGGAATATTTCCAAGCAACGACAAAATTCGTGCATACGAGACGCTGGAAGCGAAAATCGCACCGCATCTCATGTCGTCACACATGAACACCCGAGAGTGAAAACGAGAATTATTAAGTATGGGAAGCCGTTGGTATAAACCAATGACTTCTGTTATAAATTATAGGCATTTAAGAATATTTGTGGAGATTTCATAGTTTATTTTGTTCAGGTTAGGTTTCAACTGTTTTATGTATATAGCTTTAAGAATTTTTAGTTTTTGTTTATTGTTTCCATGTTTAAGTATATATATATATATATATATATATATATATATATATATATATATATATATATATATATATATATAATCTACAAGAAACTATAAAGAAAGTTTTGGTTGATAACACGATCATCTTTCATAAATCCCATCGCCGAAAACATTTCGGTGTCATAGAACCACGCTACATAAAACACCTGACACCCAGTATTAATCTAACTTTATTGAACAACGGAAATAATGTACAAAAGAATGCCATGAAAAAGTAACAACAATTAACAGGAAACCTCTTGAAAATGGCTAAAGAAGTGGCCTAAAGTGCTTGGGGGAATAGACACTACGGAAAATTTTATACTCCCGCTAAACGGAAAAAACATACGAATACTAGAAAAAAAAAGAAGAAAAACATCAAATTTTCCTTATTTGTCATATTCAACGAAACCTGTTTGAAAGAAATAACCTATTAAGAAATTTACTTTATTTATAAGCACAATTTTAATATTTTAAATTGTTAAGGTTACAGAAAATTCAATTATTTTGATAAGGGTTGGTTGGGTTTTAATTTCTCTAGACAACTTATGTATCCAATATGTTACTTTCAAAATCAGGTTAAGTTAAGGTGGGGTAGGAGTGCATGCTCACAAACAATGACAGGCGTTTTTCGTGTGTCGTCTGAGTTATTCAATGATAAAAAGTTTTTTGGCATTTCTATTTGTCCGCTTAATTAATAATTTTATACTTAAAAGGGTCGTCTGAATATGAGTAAGTCGTATTTTTAATATTTATTCCTATAAATTCAATGTACTTTTCTACTTCTAATAACTAACAGACTATACGTTATTTTTACAAATATATATATTAGAATTATATTCGTATTTAAAAAATTATTAATAAAAGTTCAAGTATAAATACGTATGTTTCATATTTCATGTCTTTCTCAAAATTAAACCATATTTA
>OZ038494.1:52565381-52597881 GCA_964036315.1 Acanthosepion esculentum
ATCATAGACCGCCATTTTTTGTTAAGGATTCTTCTTAGAAAACTTTGATAAAAGCGCTCAAGCCATTTCAGGTGATGGCGGTAAATCGTCCAGACTTCTGAAGAATATATATATATATATATATAAAAGAATTATACTCTTAAGGTGTGCTATATTTATGGGATAAAGTTCTCAATATCAGAGACAGAGCGTGTGTAAATATAAAGTAAACACTTAGAGGCAACAGGCTGTTTTATGCTAGACGCAATCGTCAGGCCTGATAGCATGAAACAGCCTGTCACCTCTAAGTGTTGACTTCAATGTCCACTTTTATATATATATATATATATATATATATATATATATATATGTGTGTGTGTGTGTGTGTGTGTGATTCGCAGACAATCACAGCTCCTCAGTGCGACTAGACAACGGAATGCCTCAAGACCAGAGCGAAAGACAACCGATTTGTTATCAGTCAAGGCTTCTACCACTGAGCCATCTTCGCTCGACAGAACGAGTCAGCCAAATCTAGCGTATTGTTTTTTTAGAAACGTAAACAAACGTCAAGCAGCCATCGTGCTCCATTCATTTTACTGTAGAGCTTCGCATTTACGCACGTAACCGTTGTTTTATTTTTTAGAATGTGATTGTCATTCAAAAGTGATCAATTGAAAATATATTTTCAAGAGCTAAATCATATATATATATATATATATATATATGTATATATATATATATATATATATATATATATATATATATATATATATATATATATATATATATAACGAAAGCCCGAATAGAAGTTTCATGCACAACGCAATCTTCAGGCGCTGAGTATGGACTTTATAGTCGTGCTATCGGAGAGGCATAATACGTATATTTATTAATAGTTCTTTTTTATGACATCGATCATTGCTTTAACACCAGCACACTATATGTGCGATATATTATAATTATATATATATATATATATATATATATATATATATATATATATATATATATATATATATATATATATATATAAAGAGAGAAAGAGAGAGAGAGAAAGAGAGAGTGAGAGATGTAAAAATTAGAGTGGCTAGAAGATACATCAAAGTCGGATGAAATGCGTTCAGGATGGAAACCAAGGGCAACGTGCGGGTACAAACTCTGGTAAAACGGACGAGGGCCGGGGCCAGTATTGATACCACAGAGCCCAGTCTCTCCAAATTACAGTTCCTCTCACTCAGAGCACAGAGTATCGTCGGGAACAATCTGGCCGAAGGGTAATTTTTAAGCCACAAGCATTTTACTGGAAGAAACTGCACGCTCTCAACAAACCTGGTGTCTGGTCTGAGTTGCAATACAACATGAGCAAATGTTCTTAGCGCACATTGTGTAAAATACCAAAAAGACAATTAACCTACCTCATTCCAACCAAATGAACTAAAATTATAAACAAGATGAAACAACTATGAATACATACAGTACATAGTTAAACATACATTGTTTAACGGGATAGATATATAATAATAGTAACCTAATAAAAAAATAATCATTACAAACACTTAATATTACAATCACTCGTAGTTATTCTGCTGTGGGTACCTCTCTAGGTAAAACAACGAAGGTTGATTGACTATATATTTACTCACATTTTTTTATGTTTACCGTTAATTGCAGCTAGAGTAAGTATGACTGGCGATGGGATATAACGCAGTAAGATACTGAACTATACTTTATATTTAAAATCATTTATACGAAAAAAAAAAAAAAACAACCAGTCTCAACCGGAATCTGAACCCCCTCCTTATTTTTTCGAAGTAATAATTGATACGTCGTATTGCTCTTTCTGAGCATGGACGTTTTGAAATCTGAGTTCGTTTTTTTTTTGTTACAGCTTCACAAAAGGAAATTCGATTACATCACTGTTTTTACGCGTCGAAAAATTAGATAAATACATATATTCATTATCAATATGCCTTTTATCTTTACCGCGATTACTTTCCTCGTTCTCATTGTATGATAAAAACGGTGAATTATTTTTTTTGTTTCCTTTGTGCATCTACCTTCGAGAGACTTCTGGGAAAAAGTATAACTGTTCTTATGATATCGCAATTTTAGCAATAAATTTGCTTGACAGGTGTAACATATTTGCCGATAGAACTGTGTATGGCCTTTTAGTCAAAACGTTTCTTTCACACAGCAAGTTCATTTATTTCAAATTAACACGTTCGAGCTGGTTGATTCGAATAGACTTAAGAACAAAATTGTCATGCAGGAGCTCCCGAACTAGATGTAAGAATTTGTACGTATAAACGCAATGGAATCGAAATACGTCCGCCTTCTCTTCATGGTAACTTCAATTTATTGTAATTTTTTCCCTTTTGTTAATTATAAGTGACTTTCTGAAGTGAATGAAACGCGTTAAATTGGAGTATAAGTTTTGGCTTAAAGTTTTAGTACTTCTGTTCAAGTCATTCTCTTTATGATAACTTTAGTGTTTTCTTCATATAAATTTACTGGATGTATGTATGGAGGTTATTAAGTCTTTGGTGAGAAGTGGTGTTAAGTTAATGCAATGAAATTGGAAATTGGTGTACTGAGTTCAAATTCTGATCAAGTCTATTTCTTAGAAAGGCCTCAATCCAATATTTTTTCTTTCGTAAATCTTCAGCCAATACAAGACCGAAGAGACACTCTATGTAGAGGTTTACTGAATTAGGTTGATTTATGAACGTAAGAGGAAGAAGTTTGGTTTCGTTTGTTTAACGGCATATCATCAACTTATGGGTTATTTAATGCCGAAATTTAATTTCCATAGGAGTTTTGTAAATTTTTACTATTAAAATCAATTACTGGAACTTTTTACGATGAAAATCTATTTTTATACTTTCATAGTGTTTTGAGCTCAGTTTGAGGGTTCACTATTTGCCCATAGATGGGATCCTAACAAGTGCTCGGGTCAGGGTGGACCTGGGAACAACAGCAATTAAGATGTGGTTGCCCGCTCTTCAAAACCTCCCGATCAAAGGCCTTACTTCTGAGTGTAGTTTATCGACATATCCAGGACGAAGAGGAGGAAGTAAGTGCATAATTTGAGGATATATAAGATAGATAAAGGTTGACCACATACTTTGTTTAATCAATTCATCCCAAGCAGGGCGATAATGCAACTGAAGATAAGGTGCTGAAATGGGAGTGAAATAGAATGCAAAGAATTTAGAAGGAATTAGTAAATAAAAGTTCAGGGTTCAGGCGGAGATGTTAGAAGTATAGAGTTGAAGTCAACTTTAGAAGGAACCGGAAACCCAATTCTAAACAGGAAACAAGGGATAAACTTTCTACTCCTGTTCAAAAGACCGCGGCGTTTGTGAACCGTGCGATAAGCGACCCTATCTACTGCTGTTAAAGACCCGAAGAGGTTATGACTGTTATGTTCGGGAAACCATATCCTCGGGAGTCTGTTCCGCAAAGTAGTATTAATCTACTTTATATTGTTGTTTTTTTACGTAAAGTTTCATTTAAAATGTCTTCCTTATCGTCTGAACATAAATTCCTGATATTAGTTTCGCAACTTCGTATAATTCTTCATTTTATGTATGTTTTATTTCTTGTTAAGTATTTTTTGACGCCCAGCTGAAAATTTTATGCGCGTGCGCAAGAAAGGAGAAAAAAAAGTCTGTTTAACACATAACATTATAAAACTTGTACAGGAAATCAACCCTAGTCTCTGTTAATCATCATATTCAGTTCCGAAGTGAGCATAAGACTCGAAATTATTTCAGAGCCTTGATTAAAAGATGTCTACAACATGCATCAGTTAGCCAATTGATTACAACTTATCGAGAAACTGTCATGGCGTTTTGATGTTTGTTGCCTGCTTATGGGTAACGAAGTCGGGGTAGGGACGACGGAAGGACAGAAATATTTGATTTATGGCAGAAATGATGAGAACGTATTCATACTATCTTTATTTTATGTTATTGGGAGTTTTCATTCCAGAAGAAAAAAACATGGAATTAAAAGCCTCAAAGAAAGAGGACAGAGTAAAAGAATTAAAAATGAATTACAAGAAGGTGGAAAGAAGCGTATTGTTTGTGGTATTGGTTGACAAATACAGGAATTAATGTTTGCTGCGAGAAAATGAACATTAATATGGACTGGTAATAGCGAAAGAGAAGGAGAGAGAGACGAAGACATTTCAAAATATAATGATATGAATACGATACTACTAAAATTTCAACTTTAACATTGGAAATATTGGAAAAACAAAGAAAACTTGTGGAAAGTGACTATGATTATCCCAGCAGACGACAGACAAAAAAAAAGAGAAAAAAAGCAAGAAGGGAAGCAAGAAAAACAGTAAAACAGAGATACCAAAACAGATTAAAAATATAATTATATGACGATAATGCAACACAAATTTTCACTTTAACATTAGAGATATTGAAAAAAAAAAGAAAGAAAAGCTGTCGACGTGGTTTTGGTTAACCGAGCAGACGAGCGAGAAAAATTGGAAGGAAGTCAGAAAAGTCGGGCAATTCTCTTTAAAATATAATTATATGAAAATAATACTACTAAATTTTCAACTTTAGATTTCAACTTTAAATTTCTTCTACAAGGAATCATTGAGCCAAAGTTAGTATCATCTACCAAAGATCGCGCTTTCTCACGTTGGTAGACTAGCTAAAATTCGTGTCACGCAATATTGTTAATGACAGTTATTTTATTATCTGTAGGCATGTGATGGTGCCCAAATTGAAAGGCGCAAACCAATAAACATGTACAATGTGTTTATAAGTTTCTGATCAATATGTATGTATGTATGTATATACCTATCAATCTATCTATCTAGCCAAAAAAAAAAAAAAAAAAAAAAATAAATATGTAACGAGAGAAGGTAATCAGCCGTTAGATGCAAAGATACGGGCATTGTAACAAAAATGAGTTTGTAGGCACTCTCTGGCAGGATGGTTTGTCTGCCGAAGAAATATGGCATTCAGTCACGGACAATGAGTACGCCAGTGTACCGTTGCCCGATGGAGGAAATGACACTGACCGGAAAATCAGTGCAAATGATAGCAGAATGTGTCTGGGCATGCGCAGTGACAGACAGAACAAAAAGTGAAAAGCTTAATAGAAACTCTTCATAATGAATAGACGTTGGGAAGGCAGGAGAGAAAAGTCAAGTCTGTTATTGATAAAAAAAAGTGTAGTGAAATCCTTTCAACGAGATATTTCAGACAGACATTTCATGAACAGATAAAGAGGTTTATATATATCTATATATATCTGTATCAATATCTATATCTATCTATATATGTATACATGTATATCAGTATATCAGATATATATGCACACAAGCACATACAGCAATATATAATCGATATACTTTCCATAGATATATGATTTAGACTTTTTCACTTTATATATATATATATATATATATATATATATATATATATATATATATGTATGTATATATATATGTATATATATATAAATATATATGAATGTATATAAAATGTATATACGCAAGAAAACACAACAATCTATCTCTCTCTCTCTCTCTCTCTATATATATATATATATATATGTGTGTGTGTGTGTATAGACAAAGTGAAAAAAGTTTAAATTATAAACATATGGAAAGTATATGGATATCGATACAAATAATATATATCAATCATCAGCATCATTTTCCGAATCCATATCTGTATCAGGTAAAGTGCTTTAGAAAATTCTCTAGTCTGGCACAAGGTCATTATAGTGAGAATTCATTGAAAATCGAACTGTAATGCTGAATTTCTATCTACTGAAAATCAATTAAAAAAATCCTCCAGAGAGTCGATATAAGGCTTAATGCATAAATATGTACATAGACATACAGTGTAACCCGGATATAAGAGACCCGGATATAAGAGAAACTCGGATATAAGAGAGAGTTTCTCTGGTCCCAAATTAGAGCCTGTGTTAATGTATATAAAATAGACCAAACCCGAATATAAGAGAAACCCGGATATAAGATACTTCTTATCCGGTCCCGACAACTCTCTTATATACGGGTTACACTGTATATTTGTGTGTAGGGCACCTCGACGTGGTCTAATGGTCAGAAAGCTTGTCTTGCTAGATCAATTACGACTGAGTAGTAGGTCGATCCTCACTGGGTGCCACATACTTTCGACCTTGTGCCACATTTAAGCCGGGCTTAGAAAATCACTATATGTGTGTGTGTGTGTGTGTGTATGTGTGTAGATATACAAATATTTAAAAATATATACATAGAAAATACAGTAAAAAATTATATCGTATTCGTATCATTTACAGACTTAAAATCGTATATATATATATATATATATATATATATATATATATATATATATATATATATATATATATATATATATATATTACTGTAAACGTTATGTTTAATAGATACAAGTATTTGAGTAGACATCCGTTTTTTACACAGTCAAATTAATGTCAACCGGCAAATATATATTGGGTGTCAATCTGAGGACAGTTCACAGTATTTGGAAAGAGTTGGATGAGTCTAATAGTGATTACGAAGGTACGGCAGCTCTAAAAATTCACTCTGATTGTTCTGATGAGAAAAGAACTCCCGAATTTTGGGGTGTGGGCTGCAGAAAGACCCTGTCTCTGGCAACAGGACTCTGCACCATGCCACGTAAGCAGGAGAACTCAATCATGGCCGTCAGACAATTTCTGCTACCACATCACCCCTTAAACAGAAATTTTGAGAGATCTTTGACGTCAAAAGTCGTTTTCAGACCGAATTTTTAAAGTCTTTATAGGTGTGGATTTATAGTCGTCATGTAATTATTTTTATCAATCAAGAGTTTTTTTACAGTAGGTTTATTGGTAGTACCGTGGAAATTCCCAAACTCCCTCGGCACTTCTCCTTTTGAGGATGACTCAGGCGCTGGGCAATAAACTGAGTCCCCTCCCGAGAGAGATGTAAATCCTGCCGGTTTCGGGCTCCAAATAATCTGAGGAAACCCCAGATACTATATATATATATATATATATATATATATATATATATATATATATATATGAAATGGACAAATTCCGACAATTGTTTTAAAGACATTTTTATGTTTATACGTTCTTTTTTATAGTTACAAATATTTCAGTAAATTCTCTGTTTATAATAAACAGTTTAACGACATTTACCGTCATAATGTGTCATTTGTTTACATTTCGATACGAATCGGTCAGATATGAATGTAGGAGAGAAAATCATGGAAAACTGTAGTTTAAAACAGTAAAATCGACATTGCTAACGGAAACGCTCCTCTGTGGCTAAATCGGTAAAGCACGTCAGGCTATAGGACGGTTCCTAGTAATATACAGATTCGATTCCTGTCGGAGGACGTATATGTTCTATGAAAATTTCTCTGACATTGAGGCCGGTAAATGTCGTTAATTCTGTTTATTATAAACAGAGCATTTACTTAAATATTTGTATTTATTAAAAAGAACGTATAAACATAAAAAGGTGTTAAATATATATAAAAACTACAAAATTTCTATTAAACACCGCTATGATGAAATATTACCTAATTTGAATAGCGGAAATCATTGATAAAAATGACTACAATAAAACCCTTATATATATATATATATATATATATATATATATATATATATATATATATATATATATATATATATATATATATATATATATATGTATGCGTTCCCGTCATCTGAAAATCGCGAGAGGGTGAAAATTGAGTTACGACTCGAACTGTCCTTTGTTAAATTTTGAAGTTGTCAACCGTTTTTTGCTCTAAACTGCGTCTAGAGAGTATATGCAAGTTATGAAATGGTATAAAGAGTTGTGTCTTTAATGTTAAAAGTCCTATTATGATGTTTTTTATATTCTACTCAATATTATTAACTTAGATATATAGTGATAGAGAAAAATTTGTTTTTGGTTGGAAAAAATTTTAACAAAACAGACTAATTTGACTGTCAGTAGTTTATTTGCAACTATTTATTTTGATACTTTTACATTATTATACCTTGTAAAACTAATGTAAAAAAATAATATGAAAATATTTTAGAACAAATTCGTCAATTTCTTAAAGGAAAAACATAAAAAAACATTTTATTTTAAAAATAAAAGATATATTAACAAAAAATAATAAGAACCTCCTAAACTTTATTGCACAAATGCTCTTTTCTTTTCAATAAGTCTTAGCAGCCTATTGTCAACATCTGATGTTAGATTTGCAATTTTAGCGGCTGGCAAGTTGTTTGCAGTAACTTTAACTGCCTCCCAGAGGTCACACTTGCTGTTGAATTGCCTTCCATTAGAATAAATATCTTTCTTGAGGATACTCCACAGGTTCTTAATGGGATTCAAGTCAGCTATTTGAAGGCCAGTCCATAAGAGAATCTTCAACAAATCCCTTTTCTTTCAACCAGGATTTAGTAAACTTTGATGCATGACTTGGTGCGTTGTCTTGCATAAAGATCATAGATCTACGCTAAAGACTGGTTATGAAGCCATTCAAAGAAATATTGCTCTAAAAAATCACAGTAACTTTTGGAATTCATTTTAACCCCGTCTTTCAGTTTAAATGGATCCACGAGCTCATTACCAATAATCCCAGCCCATATCATGATCCCACCGCCGCCTTGGTGGCGTTTAAAAAATTTTCTTGAGTCATGTTGTTTACTGAAATCAGTTTTCATGTATTTTTTTGCCCACTGCGATCTTCTTTCCTTATGTGTTTTTGTTAAAATGGGTTTCTTTATTTGATTTTTGACATCAGCAAACTTCCTTAATGCTTTACACCTTGTTTCCCTTGACACCATAGGAGCTCCAGCGGCCTCAAATATGAACGCACTTGACGCATTTGGGTTTCTTATTAATTCTCTTCGGATATGTGACAGATCTCGCTTTGTTAAATTCCTGAATTCAGCCTGAGACTTTTTTTTCCTTGGTTGAATTCCCATTTGACATATTTTCTTGATTGTTCGATGATCCCTTTTCAAATCCTTAGAAATTTGAAGTGAAAACTTTCCTTTGCTAATTTATTTGATTATATAGTTCTTTTCATTCATTATTAGTTCTTTTTTACGAGCCATAATACTAAGTTCTAGTTCTTGCAAATAATCTCTTGACTCTGCAAATTGCTATAATTACTGAAAAAATACTAAATATCAATCTGAAATTGAAAATTGGGACTTAATTGCTTTCATGCTTACTCGCTATACATAATAGTACAAATTATTTCATTGGATAATACATATCTATGAATTTTACATAAAATATTTGACAATACCTCTTTTGCATATAGTCTCTAGACGCAGTTTATCTGTGTCGTCTGGGCGTTGACCATTATTCCGTGTAGGTAGTTGTTTGCCTTTTGGTCTTTCTTTCTTTTTTTCTTTTCTCCTTCGGGATTTTTTCTTGTCTTAGATGTTAAGTCGTCTGACAATTATCTGTTGATAACACCAACATTGTTGGTATTTCTTAAGGAGTAGTAGTAGTATATACTTCTATCTATCTATCTATCTATCTATCTATCTATCTATCTATCTATCTATCTATCTATCTATCTATCTAGATAGATAGATAGATAGATAGATAGATTGAATTAGTCAGTGATGACGTAATAATTTATAGAACATTACGCTGGTAATACAGAGTTTATAAAAATAATAAAAAAAGAAATAATACCAAAGAGAGAAAAAGAATTTGTCATTGAAAAACAAATCTGTATTTTTATAAGATACGTGCGCGTGATTTGATCTTCAAGGCGAGGCAAGGTTGAATTGGGAATGGATCAAGATGGCTGACTGAGCTGAGTAAATCTCAAGTGGTTTAGGATGAAATTAACAAATATACAAAAAAGAATTCCCGGCTTAGTTTCGAGAACTTGAAACTTTATAAATAAAATAACTTATGTTTTCAGGATAAAGAATGAAGTAAAAGTTGAGGTCATTCGTTTAGTTATAAATCAATAAATGTATCTATGGATGTGCAGATGGTGTTATAATTCGAGTCTCGGAATGAGTTCGAATTCCGATTGAGATGGTTACATTCACTTTTGCATAGATACCCTTGGGAAAGGTATAGCGCTATCCCTCTCACCATCTAGGAATTAAATGACAGGGCAGATTAAAGACTCCAGCCAGTGCTGGTAACTAGGAACCGTATGTTACCCTGGTGGGGTACATAACTAATGAACTGTAACTAATCTCCATTCAGCATAGTTTTAGTATAAACCATTGCTTAGCTCTGTGGGCATTGATTAAAAAACACTAATGGGTCTGAACCAATGGGCATGCTCCAAAACGTGCAACCATGATAAAAATGAGAAATCTCACTGACCTCCTGTTTGCCTTCTTTTCTAAATTTCACTGATGCTGATGAATAAATATATCTACCGGTGGGTGCGACTATTTAAATTTTATATACAGTCCGATTTCATTAATCTGGCAATCAATGGTCCGGCCTCCTATCGCTCGGTGCTTTTGAGGTAATTTGGGTATTTTTTGCTATAGAATTTATATGCTCTGTTATAATAAATACATTAAGTTTACTTTGTGGATCAGTTTTAATATTTGATATTATTAGATCCGCCTGGATTATGTACCAACGGATGTATTACCTGTAATATATATATATATATATATATATATATATATATATATATATGTATTCGGTCTCTCTCTCTCTCTCTCTCTCTATCTATCTATCTATCTATAGATTAAAATAAAGGTTCCAGTTCTAAATTTCCTGATGGTTACCCTAATAGACAGACATCAGATGAAGGCCGAGTGAACAACGGCCAAAACGTTGTGCTAACAACAAACACAAAGGCATGAATAAGATTAATAATTTTTATACAATTTTTAACATTTTCGTTTTGTTCCTCACTTATATATCCGTCTACTTCTTTCGGTATATATATATATATATATATATATATATATATATATATATATATATATATATATATATATATATGTATGTATGTATATATATATATATATGTATGTATATACATATATATATATATATGTATATACATATATATATATATATATATATATATATATATATATATATATATATATGTTTCTAAGACCTTTCTGACTCAGAAGTTGGCACACAATTCTTCATTGGTGTGACCTTTTTGAAGATAGTCAATAAATACCATAACTTCTGCATGCACAAAACAGGCCATTACTTCCCTTACAGAAGAAACGAATGTGTCCTTCTTTGAAGCAGATGTTTCCACTACATGAATTGTTTGTAGCTCATTGTCGTCCTGGGTATGATGATAAACTACATCCATCAGCAAGGCTTCTGATCGTGAGGTTTTGAGGACGTCGAAACACGGTGGTGTCATCGTCTACCCAATTTCACTGTCAACATGTATATATATATATATATATAAAAGGCTAATATTACGATTGCCATAAGCCGTGCACCAAATATCATTTTTGGATATAAGTTTCATTGAGAGAGACAAACTTGTAGGTCTTGGCGAAGACCATCTTACTTTGAACATTGTGGACTGGCGATACCGATATATATATATATATATATATATATATATATATATATATATATATATATATATGAAGAAATATAGTCTTAAACTGTGCTATATTTATCGGATAAAGTGCTCAATATCAGAGATAGAGCGTGTGTAAATATAAAAGTGATCATAGAAGTCAACACTTAAAGGTGACAGTTTGTTTCATGCTAGATGCAATCGTCGGGCCTGACGATTGCATCTAGCATGAATCAGACTGTCGCCTCTAAGTGTTGACTTCTATGTTCACTTATAAATATATATATATATATATATATATATATATATATATATATATATATATATATATTGTGTGTGTATGTGTATGCGTTTACTAACTCTATGTCAGACCAATGTGCACCAGGCATTTTCTTGAAGGTAGTTTTCGAAGGCATACAGCGTGAGGATACATTTCTCACCTACCTATCTATCTATCTATCTATCTATCTATCTATCTATCTACTTTTTTATATCTGTCTATCAATCAATCTACTTCTTGTCATATCTATCTACATTTTGTTCTATCTATCTATCTATCTATCTATCTATCTATCTATCTATCTATCTATCTATCTATCTATCTATTAGGAGTATCTGTTTAAGCTTTTATCATATTATTTAGTTTGCATGTTAGAATGTCCTGTGAGTGTCAAATTCTAGAATCTCACCTTCCTTATTAATTTCCACTGCCTTTTTTCCGATCCTATTGAGCTTCGTTTTTGTTTTCTCTCTTTTTTTATGGAAGATTAATATAGCATTTCAGCATTCTTTTCTTTTCTTTTCTTCTTACTTCCTATGTTTTGGAACTCTAAGCAATATTCAACCCTTAATATACTTCCTTTTTTTACCATTCATTTACGCAATCTTGTCAGTTTAATAAATGTTTCTCTCAACCCCTCCTGCCTTCAGTATGTCCCGTGAGTATCAAAGGTTTCTTTCCTTATTATATATCTCCTCAAATTCCAATGGTCTTTTTCTAAACCTAATTACAACCGCCATTTTGTTCTCATTTTTCTTAACAAACCTTCATTGTTCCGATGTACCATAAATGGTATTATTAGTGACATTGTGTAGAACCACATCTTGTTGCCTCAATTCTTCTGTTCAACTATGAAGAAGTTATCCAGCACCAACTGCCATATAGAAGTATGGATATTTCATATCGGTTCTTCACACCTGTTTCTTCATACTTTGCTTTGCTTTTGAAAGGCATCTTTAGCTATTTCAATGCGCCTTCAAATTTCTGTGTCGCATGTTCTGTGGTCTGTTAAAATACTTCCCAAATTATTCTATTTGGTTAATTTTGACATCTCCAGTTCGTAGTTCGTAGCTTGGTCGGTTCCTCTCATTAACGACTACAAATTCAGTTTGATTACAATTGAGGCTCAATACTTTCCTCACGCTTTTCTTTAGTAATTTGTCTAAGAGTTCCTCCATATTTATTTCCACCAAAACAGCGACATCTGCTTATCGTATATTGTTAGCTTTGGCTTATTTTGTTTTACGACATATCAACACCTCAATGGGTTATCTAATGCCGACACAATTTTTTAGAATAGATTTGTATGAATATATGTATTTTCTTGTAAGAAGTCACTTTGTAGATCAGGTTTCATTGACGTATTTTTGTAAAGAGGGTTTTTGTCTGATAATATTTGCTGATAATATTTTCTTTTTCACAAATATATTGCTAGTATTTTTACTATAAAAATTTATTTTTATACTTTCATAGTGTTTTGACCACTACTTGAGGGTTAACTATTTGCCCATAGTTGGGATCGTAAGGGGTGGTACCACAGCGGGATGAGTGAACCTGGGAACAACAGGAATTAATTGGTAGTTCGACGCTTCTCGAAACCTCCCTATCAGAGACCTCATGACCGGATGTAGTTTATCATCATACCCAGGACGCTATGTTGTTAGGATTGTGTCCACTAATAATAATAAAAATAACTGTAGTTTTTTTTTTAGTTCTCTTACAATTGAACTGGTGTATAGGTAAAATAAATCTCGTTAGAGGACGCATCCCTGACTTGTGCCCCTTTATATTTTGGGATAGAATACGCTGCGCTTGTAGTAGTTTTCTCAGTACCGCACGCTTTACAGAAGCAAAATACCAATCAAAAAGACCTGAGTCCTGTTCATGAGCAGACTCGTCGGATTGAGACTTTCATATGGATTTCATGCCTGGCTCCAAACGCTTTCAGAAATTTCTAATCAGAAATAGATATTGCATAGCACTTCAACACTCAGTTCAGAAAACCCTCAGAATAGGTTTTATCTACTTTTAATAACTATTGAATCAATAACACCTCTTATCCAAACCCCGTAATCACAATTTTCATCTTCAATAACAAGCTGGCACGTTTTATTTCGCGTTTCCTTTATTTATGAGATAGATGACAGGTTCCTATAATATAGAAAAGTGTCCATGTTGAAAGCTATATTTAAATCGTGTTGTCAGGTTAGAGAAATCGGATTTTCTCTGCTAAAAGTCTAAGCTGGCAATTTGTTGGTGTCAGAATTAAGAGCTTACACATGTCGTTCCAGAGGCAGAACATGTCCCAAATGGCGAGGATCTAGCGTCACCAAACCTATTTCGTTGCACGATGGATTTACTTATTGCAGAGTTTATTATATAAAATATGTCGGGCCAAGCAATTAAGTTGGAAAGGTTTGGGTTAATTGTTCCTAAATTTAATAATGATGAAAAAGATTTATTCGCGTGCTTGCCCTATATTTGTTGAATATATATATATATATATATATATATATATATATATATATATATATATATATATATATATATATATCACGTATGTGGTGCAGTTCAATTTACATGACATGAATCATTCATACAAAAAACAGATATTGAATTTAATGATATAAATGGCGGGAATACATCTTCGCAAACAAATTTAATAAATGACATTAACCCCGAACCTGTAGATGAATGTTGTGATCCCTGTTTATGAATTCCAGTTGTATAAGGTCTTTTTAAAATTTTTTTACAAGGTTTCATCTGTTCCTACAGATATCCTCAGGTATGAAAATATATTTGTTTTTTACATCCAGGTAATAACAGGACAACGAAAGAACAGGTGTAATCCGAAAGATGTTCTTTAGAAATGTGTTATTGTTAATTGTAAGACATTTTGGAGCGTGCGGTCGCAACGCTGAGGTTGAATTTTTAAATTTTAAGATTGTGCGTTTTTCTACTAATATGGTAATAGGAGAATTCTTTTGTACTGGTAGGTTTTTCAGTCAATGTGGCATGAACTAAATTGTTCAATAAATAGAGGAATGTCAAAGTTATTATCCGAAAGTTGCACGTCGGATCAGTTATTTTAATATCAAGTATGTGGTGCAGTTTAATTTACATGACATATATATATATATATATATATATATATATATATATATATGTATGTATGTGTGTGTGTGTGTGTGGTCTGGTTTGTGTGCATGTATTTGAGTGTGTGGTGTGTGTGTGTGGTCTGTGTGTGTACACGCGATGGTTGAGAAAATGTTTTCTGACCTACCAATAAGGTATTTCATTCAGAATTTTGATGATTGTTCATTTGGTCAGCTTTTACTAGGTCTGTTTAAATGAGAACTTTCACACAGCATATATATATATATATATATATATATATATATATATATATATATATATATATATATATATATATATATATTATCACTTCAAATGTTATTTTTAGTGGATACTCATATTTGAGTAGACGCTCCGTTTATATTTATTTTTGTTTACGAGCCTGAATATCCGCGATATCGTATGACAGATGAATTGATTTCTTTGAACACACTATCTATCTATCTATCTATCTATCTATCTATCTATCTATCTATCTATCTATCTATCTAGATAGATAGATAGATAGATAGATAGATAAATAGATAGATAGCTAGCTATTTTTTCCTTTTTGTTTATCTATATATTCCACCTTTTTTGTCTATCTATCTATCTATCTATCTATCTATCTATCTATCTATCTATCTATCTATGTATCTGGACACGAATCAGTTTCGAAACGAACCCTTGGTGTTAAAGCAAAGTTAACTTAATCAGAAAAGCCATTTTGCCTCAAGCAATGAGAAATCACGCAAGTAATGATATGACAGGTTTCGTTTTATTTTTTGTTTGTAATATTTTTTTGTTGTTTTATTTTATCTTGTCCTGAGCTGTCCAGGTTAGCGTTTTAGGACTTCCTTTTCATTTTTAGAAGATACGGCCGATATCAATTTTTCATGTTCCATCGTATGCTCCGATTTCGAATGATACTAAGTTGATATAATATAAGAGATGTTTACTGTTGAGCCTTTCCTGATAGAAAACAGCACTCCCATGACCAGATGAATCTAAATCCCGTCCAGTTGATTTTCATAAGTCTATTGAACATGATCAAATTCGACATGCCTGAATATTGAAAGAGTCGTCAGTACGGGAATAGATATCGACAAACCTAGAGATAAAAATAACAAAATATTGCCAAGCTGACATGCGCTGTGTGAGCCATAGATTCATACTTCCATATCGCCAGATAGATCAACACGTAGACAGAGAAAGAGAATCTTTGGAAATTCTTTTATTAAGTTTCCAAACTAAAAAAAAATGCTCGGAGAGACAGATCAAGTAGTCCTACCAGGATTCATTATTGGCGACCACAATCTTAATAATATAAGATATGCAGATGACACAGCACTGAAAGCAGACACGGAAAGGAAACTACAAAACCTTCTACAGAAGGTAGCGAAGAAAAACGAGAAGAAAGGACTAAGCATAAACTACAAGAAGAGGGAATGCATGGTCGTTAGCAAAAGGATGAGTCCAAAAAAACATATTACAGGTCGGGAATACTAAAATCAAGTCGTTACAGAAATATAAATATCTGAGAAGTGTTCTAACAGAGGGACGGAAAGTAGCAAACTGAGATCCGACGACTTATTGGGATGGCCAAAGATGCAATCCAAAAGCTAAGCAGAGTATTAAGAAACAGGAAAATTTCGTTAGAAACAAGGAAAAAAAATACAGGACTGTTACGTGATATCTGTTCTCCTGTATGGCAGTGGATGCTGGAATATCTTCTCAAAGATGAAGAAGAGAGGCGAAGCAACATCAATGTGATTCTACAGAAAGATGCTGAGGATGCCATGAGCCGAACATACGAGGTTTTAGAGAGAATGAAAACAAAAATGAAACGTATACTTAACATCAGGAAGAGGCAGTTGAAATTTCTGGGGCACGTAATGAGGGAGGAGGGCTTGGAAAATCTGATACTCACGGGACAGATTGAGGGAAAGACGGACAGACGAAAGCCACGCGTAACATACTTGATGAGCTTGGGCGAATGGGTGCCAGATCAAGGTTTGGGAAAATTAACAAAAAGAGAAAACTTATTAAGAGCTACATGGAACAGGAAGATGTGGACGGGCATGATCACCTACGTCCTGAAGGGACACGGGGCAAAAAAAGAGATTATGTGCTAACTGCAGCGTGTTTGTCACTGAACTTAATTCTCAATCCATTTATCTGGTGAAGTCACTTCGGTTCTAACAGAGTGCCTCTATAGTATGGACTATAGTAGAGAGTATGTTTTAGGTTAGTGAATAACTATTTCGGCATACCGAGGCTCTATATTTGTGTCCTTATGGCAAACTAGGATTGAAAACGGGAACATAATAAGTATGCATCGCCTGATATAAATTGAAGAAATTAAAAGATATTTTATTTACTTTGATTGATTGATTAATTTTTTTCATTCATTGATTCATTTACTAGGGCTTACCAACCCTTTGCAGCTTATTTAAAGCCAGAAAAATATTTTTTAGATTGTAAGAATTTTTAGAGATAATAATAATAAAAGTTTTACTAATTAACCCATAGCTGGTGGAGAGAAGAGGTGCATTCATATCTTTCCCAAGAACATTTGTGTGTAATTAAATATAGCGAGCCCAACTGGAATTGCAACACGGCTCTCCGAATAACAATTCCGAGCCAATATCAATGCACCATCCGCACATCCAAACTTCCAGGACCTGATATTTCCAAGAGTTTACACAGTACTGACCAGGCTCGACGTTGCTTAACTTCGGTGATCATACGGGAACCGGTGTTTCAACGTGATGTGGCCGTAAGTCCAATTTCAAATTTCATTACATTTCAAAGAATGGATATATTAAAGAACATCGTTAAAGATCAAATTGAAACATAGAACAACGCATTAATCGAAGGTTGTGTGTTTGTGTTCCATTGACAGTGCCGCACAAGGACAATTTTATAAGATTTTTCACATAAAAATCTAGAGACAAAAAAATTGAAAATTCTTCATCACTTGGCCGAAAGCTCCTGAGATAATCTCTAGGGACACTTTTCACATTTTCTTAGAACATAAACGGTCAAACTGGACAGTATATTAAAGTGTGTTTAATATAAACACACACACACACACACACACACACACACACACACACACACACGCATAAACAACTGGCAGACAAAACTGATCTATCTATCAATCTATCTATCTATCGTTATATATATATATATATATATATATATATATATATATATATGTATATATGAATTTCTTATATGACTTTACTTCCTACTACTCCAAACGTTATTTTGTGGATTCCCTTGTTTGAGAAGACGCCCTGCTTTTTTTTTAATAGTGCGAATTACGTGTGCCGCGCATTCAAGCGACTTTATTAAGAAAGTGTCGGAAAGAGTATTTTCATCTAATCGAACTTGATTATCCACAAAATAACGTTTGGAATTGTAATATATATATATATATATATATATATATATATATATATATATATATATAGTTCAATGTCTTTATCATTTAAAGGAACATTACTGTTCACATTCATGATTTAGGCAAATATCAGTCAACAATACAACTATACTCCACCACGCATTTAAAAAAAAACAAAAGCTTCAAATCATGGAACCCTTTACATAATTCATATCTTTTGTGCAACTACTCTCGATCGTTTGCATCGTTATCAATGAAAAAATGTGATCGGAAATAAAAAAGAAAAAAAGGAAGCTACAAACGGGATTAGGATTTGCATCTATAACACTTTGGAGCCAGTCTTTCACTGACGGCACAGATGTTAAATTCAATTCGCAAGTGTGATTGGCAGGTGCTGTTCATGTAACCCATGCAGTTATTTTCCTGATCTCTGCGATTGTGAATACGACGCCATCTTGTAGTTTTAGATAAAATCGCCTGCGACTTTCTTAGATGAAGCATTGTCAATAATGTGTGCTTCAAGTGAATCAGGTAGGATTAAAAAAGCTCCCAATAAATTGAAAATTAAAGAAGCAGTTAAAAGCATATATATATTGCAAAAAGCATACATGCATTGCAAATCGATAGATATACAAAACCAATACGTTAGATATATAGATAAATGGATAGATGTACAATGTATGGGCATAAGAATTTGCATTGAAACCTAATGAAACATTCTCTCTCCCCTTCTCTCTCTCTCTCTCTCTCTCTCTCTCTCTCTCTCTCTATATATATATATATATATGCATAAGAGCTTATTCAATCATGAAATTAAGATGCTAACGGGGAAAACACAGAAGTAACTGGTGTACCGACGCGCGTTCACCAGATAGAATTCATCAGTTTCAGTTTTTCTCCCTATGAAAATACTTGTAGGAGCGCCGAAGTTCAACTTGCCCGCGGTGCCAGCAACCCCAAGGCCGTCACTGCTAGCAGTACTTGTAGTAAAAAATAGAGGAAAAAAAATCCAATTCAGAATCATCAGGAGAAGATTTACTATCGGCCTTGTACCACGTCTAAGCTACGCTTAGAAAACCAGCATCAGGCGAAGATTTACTTTTTCAAACATTTTCCAACACGGCGAAACCCTATGGAGAAAACTTTGATGTTTGAGAATGTTTCTTGTGTTGTATGTTTTTGTGCCAGTGAACCCTGCCGTTTTTTTTGGAAGCCCAAATGTTAGTTCGTTTGAATATAGCGAGAGAGAACCAGCATTCAGTTTTAATGCAGGCGGTTTATTTTCTCCCCACTATAAGGCAGAAAGATGTGCAAAGAACACTACACGGAGGCGGGGATCCTTCGATATGTCACAACGTTTGTTTTTATCTCTGCATCTCGTTCCTCGAGAATTCACGAGAATCGCAAAGATAGAGTTTCTTTTATCAAGGATCATTGTGGCAACTCCTCCCATACGCACGAGCGCACGCACACACACACACACATACATACGCACACACACTATGCTAAATAAAAGAGACCGCATTACTTGAGGACTTTTATCATCAGCAACAGCTAAAATAGGTAACTCATGTAAGAGAAAGACAATGTTGGTATTTAACTCTACCTTCAACTAAAGTCTAGGAAGACACCCCCCCAATCGATATTAGAAAGAACGATAACATCTATTTTCTAAACCTATTTTCTTGAAAAAAATATTTTGCTAATATTATCATTACCATTAACACCCATGTGGTGTATAAGGACACAGCCTCCCCTCGCTACGTGTTGCTGCTTTGTTTCCCGTAGCAATTAGACTTTTATGGGGTGGTGTTGATAGACTCACACCCAATCGGTTTTTAATTCAGAGTAGACAAAAGAAAAATATGGCGATATTCACTAAAATAAGTTAACCTGATAAAACTGCAGTAAATTCAATCCATACGTAGTGCTCACATATTGCAGTCTTGTGCTGAACTATGTTAACCTTTACTGAGTTTATACATATCTAAATAGTGTTCCATGTAGCTGGTTTTGCGGATCGTTGCCGTTGTGAATCCGATCTTTATTAATTCTCCAAAAATTGTGGCCATATCACAGACAAATTGAAGCATCGCCTTTGCGTAACTGGAGTGGGGCAGCTCAATCCAAAATTTCCCAGCCTCATTCGAGTTAAAAAATCTTTTATGCGGTCTCGTGGAAGATCCATGATTCACTACTCTAAAACATCTTTGAAACGGTTATGACCGAACTGATCTATCAAGTTTTAGATAAGAACGTCGAGGCTCGGGTTGTGGCTTTAGATAACCCTAAGCCATGGTTTGGCATGCTGGCTTTCTTCGCAATCTGAAGGACTATGTTGTTTCCGGTCGAATATTTGACTTGATCAGATCTTTCTTAGCTAATAGTGTAAGAAAGGTTATGTTAAACGGCCACGCTTGTAGATCCTTTCCCATTATGCGATGATCCTCCAGGGCTCTATCTTTTGACCGATGTTGTTTCTTATCATCAATGACCTTCCCATCAGTCCCAAATTCGGTAGTTATGTCGATGGCACAAATATCTATTTCTGTCTTGATAGTAATTACGATAGGTACGATAAAGTAAAACTAGCAGCTGGTCTCGAAAATTATTCCAATCAGGTGTTGACTGGGGAATGAAATGGCTTGTACATTTTAGCGTCTCCAAAGCGAAGTTGCTATCTTTTACTGATCGTAGAGAATTATTCTTCGATCAGCATGCCTAACGTTACCCTCCAGGAGAGCAACTCATTGTGCTTACTTGGTCTCATGTTTTCCAATGAGTTTAAGTGGAAGAATTATATTGAATCAGTTGCTAGTTTCGTTGCTTTGGAAGTTGGTTCAATGTGCAGTGTCAGACAATGTTTCTCGCAAGAATCCATCTTGCACATTTATAAATATACCATTATCCGGTCATTGAATATTGCCACCATATCTGGTCTGGCGTTCCTGCTATGTATCTCGAGATACTCGACAGAATCCAAAGAAGAGTCTGCGATGTTATTGGTCCTGATCTGGAAACTCGACTTCAGTCACTTTCCCACCTCCGTGACGTGGCTTCCCACTGTCTTTTCTATAAATATTTTCATGACAGTTCTAATGAGCTTTACTCCATGGTACCTCGACCGCATTAATTTAAGGGTACTACTTTCATTTCTTGCCCTTCACGGCTTTGGAACTCTCTTCCGTTTTCTTGTTTCCCTCCAACCAACAACCTTCAAAAGTTTAAATGCAACTTCTTCTGTCTTTCTGAATCGTGTCATTTTATTATCTTTTCTCACACATATCGCATTGTCTATCACTCTCAGTAAACCCTTACGTCTTAGTGGCGATATCGTCTTAATTTGGGTGAAATATTTTTAAAAAAGTGCATACGCAATATTGCAAGCCTGTCGTTGACCATCGCCATTTCCGTTGCAAATATTCAGACGAGCTCCGTTCTTCTGTTCTCCAAGTTCAGACCTTTACACGGCGCCGAATCACCCGCATTTCCCCTATGTTCTAATTGTAAAATGAAAGTTCCACTCGGGTATATTCTTCCCAGAAAATACAACTTTATAGAAAAGTTACCATCTCGATGCTTCACTGAACACTTCCATCTTCATCTCTTCAAGTCAAAGGTCAATCGTTATCTATCCTCCTTATCCTCATAATCCATATTCTTTTCCACTCATATCTGACGCCTTATTTATAATTATCATTTAAATTTTAATTCCCAACTTTGAGGGACTCTCGAGCCTTGAATTAGGTGAACTTTAGTAAATGAAATAATTAGAGGGATATAGAGGAATTTCCAATTTGCAGTTGCGAGTTTGATCCTTCCTAAATTTTTGACTTTCACACCTTTGTAGAATTTCTCACCCACTTCCGATCCGTTCTCACATTTCTGTCCTCATCAGCTTTTCTACACACCTCACCGCGCAGGCAATTTAAAACTTTCTCGATCCTTGTCGAATTACTTTTCAGTTTGTTGACTTTTATTTCCATGCCACAACGACCACAATGATAGTTGGCTTTCATTTCGAGTAATCGTCGGAAATTCCCGAGTGATTTCACGAGGACAAAAAAAATAATAATAAAATAAAATAATGAAAAAAAAAAACACACCAAAAAACAGCAAAAAAACAAAAACAACAACAAACAAACAAAAATGCTACAGATTTAGAAATCGGAGAATCTTACATAAAAATAAAAATCATAAATCTTCATGGCGCCTCGTACTGCCGTGAAAGTCTCGTTGGATATTTGCATATCTCGAATCAAAGCCAAACAAAATGGACAGTAATCAAAAGCACACACACAGACACACAGACACACACACACGTACACGTTTGCGTTGGTAAGTATTAACTTGTGTGCTTGTGTGAGTTAGTGTATTTGTTTGAGTAAAGGTAGCTATGCATGTGCACGTATAAGAAGAAGAAACGAGAAATAAATTACAAGAAATTGAGATTTCCTCCTGTTTCCTGTTATAACTACAACGTTTCGACCGTTCTGAAGGTCTTCATCCGGTGTCTATCTTTCTCGGTAACTTTCAGGGAATTTCGAACTGATTTCGCGAACTAACGCTTTAATCCACTATGCTATTGCCACTTGGGAAAATCCCGAGGCCAGAAATTAGTGTATTAAACTAATGTTTTCCTTGGTTGCCTGGTGCTGCCGAGGCCTCTACTGCGTAAACAGTGCACGCAATAACGGAGCACGTTACTTCTTAAATGTTATATTCTTTATTTCTAGGATTACGATTCGCTCACGTCTGTAAAATTTAAGGAAATTGTTGCTTTTACTTACTATTCTTTTATTTTGCTCGCGACTTTGTAAATATATATATATATGTATATATATTATTCGTCTTGAGTCATATATATAATGAACTCTCTCCCGTCGGTTTCGACCTATGAGGATCTGACAGCTTAATTGATTCAGTTATGAAATTGTGTGCGATAATCTTACGTGGCACTTAAGACCCGCTAGTGATTTACAAAGGAGGCCACATATGGAGCAAAAGTGAGTGTTGTGAGATGAGATCACTGTTAGATTGGTTGACCTTTCAGATCTTGCTCTCGCTTCTTGAAGATGATTCAGACAAGCAGATTGAAAACTGTTGAGTCCACTAAAACACGTTGATATCCATTCTATTCGATCCAAGGCTAAGCGCTCAAGGGTTTTATGTGGTATATTGACAGCTGAAAAGTTGCTAGGCAGCTTGTCTTTGTACCTTAGCTATGGGCGTCCTACATTCCTGTAGCCCTGATCTAATTGGCTGTACATTAGGATCTTGGGTATCCTGTCATCAGACATTCTCAAGACATAACAAGTCCACCGTAACTGAGACTATGAGAAAAGTCTCGATTCCTCCAATATTACACCTGTTAAACGGGTCTACGTTAAATATATATTTAGTCTTGAGTCATACACACACACACACACACACACACACACACACACACACACACACACACACACACACACACACACACACACACATATATATATATGTGTGTATATATATATATATGCAGATATATTCTATGTAAAATTTTACACACACACAGATACACACACATATATATATATATGTTAGCAACAAATATATTATTTATATAAATTATAGGTCTGTTATATAAGGAGCAATTTTTTATCAGCACCGGTAATCAATGTGCGATATTATCTATCTATCTATCTATCTATCTATCTATCTATCTATCTATCTATCTATCTGTGTGTGTGTGTGTGCGCGTGTGTGTATGTGTGTCTGTGTGTGTATAAAACAGAACTAGAACAGGGCTTCGCGAATACGACACCGGCTTACAATGATGGGAATACAATGAGGATATTATTCACAGAAACAATGATGATCTAACCAGTCAAACTTGTTAATAGTCGCTTTATAGCAAGGATTCATCTTTCAGTTGTTGTTCACTAAATGATAATGGAATTTAGAACACTATCAATGGTTAGCGAGATCTGTTTGCTGCTGAGCTTTACCATCAAGCTGACGCCCCAACAACTGGTGGGGGGTTAAAAAGGGACCGATGAAGAGATTTTATTTCAAGAACACAGGAAACACCAGTTAAACAAATAAGAGTCAAATGCGGATGGAAAGAATAAATAAAGCAAGTAATAAAAATTGTTAAATAAAACAAATTTAAAAAAATAATTGCAATTAAAATGTAAATGAGAAAAAAAAATGGAATAATTGTAAAACTTGTGAAATGTGTGGAGATATATTCAAAATGAGTGATATGATGGATCGAGCAAAGAAAATATGAAGGGTGAGATCGTGTGAGAAAAGAGAGATAATAATATAAATTTTTAGCAGATGAAGCATTGTCCGTTATTATTCATATCGGTAAATTTTCCAAAATTCATATTAACTTTTATTTGATATTTTCCCGAATACATTCAAATATTACTAAATTTGTTTTCAAGGATTGTTTTTTGCGTAGTTATGTAATGAGAATTACATTGTGGTGACAGATGGCCCAAAACGGCTAAAATCAGCGATTTAAAAAATACTTCTAGTCAATTTAAATTAGTTTTGAAATACGCGTTTTTTTGTTTTATTTTTGCTTATTGGAAATATTAAATTTAATATATCAGACAATGTAATATTTGTTGAAAAAAAGCTTGAACAAAGTAACTATAAACAAAATGTTTTTTTGTTGCTGCCCTCTGCTAGCCGCAATGATGGAGAAAACATTACCCTCGCACCATCGCCTGTGAGACACGCTGCAAGAGCCACTCCGTTTCGCGAGGCTCGTCACGTCTCTTAATCGAGACGTAACCCCGCCAACCTTCCGAAGGAACGCCAACGGGGGCAAATAACCCCAGATGTCTTTATATACGGTCCAGTTTGACCATTTGAGTTCTAAGAAAATGTAGAAAGTGTCCATAGAGATTATTATCCTAGGAACTTATGGTCAGTTCATTAGCCCTTGTTAAAGGATTCCTTGTTAGTAGATTTTCATTTGAAAAACCTTGTAAAGTCTTGCTTGAGCGGCACGTTTATTAGAACACAAACACACACACCTGCTCGGATTAATGCCTTGTTTTATGTATCGATTTGATTTTTAATGAAGTTCTTCAATATATCTCTTCTTTGAAATGCAATGAAATTTGAAATTGGTCTCATGGCCACATACGGTCTCGAAGTTAAGCAACATCGAGTCCGGTCAATACCTATATGGGTGACCTGCTTGTGAACACCAGGTTCTGTAAGCGTAGTTGTAAAAAAAAAAAACTAAGAACACAACAGATTTTGTCTTCTCACTGTTCAGGTTTAAAATACTCGGATCAATGTGTTGTTCGTTGTTTCAATTTGATTTTTGATAATATTCTTTAATATAGGTATCCTTTGAAATGAAACTTGAAACTGGGTTTACAACCACATCACGTTCAAACACAGATTCCTGTACGATCATTGAAGTTAAGCAACGTCGAGCTTGGTCAATACCGCTTAGGAATACCGTGTGCTGTAAGCTTGGATTTGCAAGTGGTGTAGTGGATAATGGCTCAGAATTATTAATCGCAGAGCCGAGTTCGAATTTCAGTTGGGTTTGCTATGTTCACTTATGCGAAAATACTTTTGGTATAGGTATTAATCCACCTCTTCTCCTCCAACTATAGGTTAATTAGTAAGATTTATATGACTAAAACCATTAATACCTAAAAAAAAAACTTACATTCTAAAAATATGTTCTGGCTTTAAATAACCAGTAAAATAAGCCATACAAAACAAATCATCATTTTATCATTAGAGCAAATATTGTTTCTTTATTTCCCTCAAACAAAGAAATATTCTTATCCTCTTATTAACAACCATTTATGTCATCCATTATTTTTTCTTCGTTCTGGTTAGGACGATTAACTACATCTGGCAGCTCGGGAGATTGGAGGTTTTGAGGAGCGTGAAAACACTTCTTAATTGCTGCTGTTCCCAGGTGCAGACTGACCCGGGTTAGTAGCACCAGTTAGGATCTTAACTCTGGGCAAATAATGAACCCAGAAAAATCAACAGGACATTTTTACAGTAAAATTACCAATAATACATTTTATGAACTACCAAATATATATCTAAAAAACGTACTTTTACTCTGAAAAGTGCAGAAATATGTAAAAAACATCTGTAGTTAAAAGCATAAAAATTACGTACAAAATATTTAGATTTCGGCATTAAATAATCTATAGAGGTTGATGTGCCGCTAAACAAAATCAGCCAACAAAACAACCAACGCGAAAGAGCTCTTTGTCCATATAACATCCTACAATTTCTTAATTTTCAGTTATTTTTCCAATTATATTATTATTAAGCATATGGTATCAATAAATTCTAAACACTTTAACAACGTCAGTGTATGGCTCAGTTATAACAAGTTTAGTATATACAGGGTGTTTCAAAAATACTTTTACAAACTTTGGGGCGGTTTCCACGCACCAAAACAAGGACAAAAATAACAACCAACATCTGTGGGTGGATCAGAATCCAATGGTACAATACAGGCTAGACACCATCATCAGTTTATGATTAATTTGTGGGCTGGAAATGTAGGTGACTGTCTGGTAGGTTCATAAGTTATACCAGTACCTCTTACAGGGTTTGCTTACAGGGACTTAATTTCGAACACACTTCAAGGCCGGCTAGAGGATGTACACGTCCTAACGCGAAGACGCATGTGATTCATGCTTGATGGGGTTCCAGTACATTTTAGTCACAGTGTTCGCGATGCATTAGCTGACATTTACCATAAAGGATAGATAGATAGGGGAGGACCAGTCCCATGGCCTGCACGTCCACCCAACCCCCAATCCGTTGGATTTTTATCTGTGGCGCCAGCTAAAACAATCGGTTTATGCAGTACACATTAATAATGCAGAGACGCTTAATCAGTGTGTCATGGGGGCCTGAAAAACTACCGTGTGGAAGTATTTGAAAGGGTCCAACAGTCACTGATCTGACAGATGAATGCGCGTGTAGAAGCAAGCGGAGGACATTTTGAACATTGTTTTGTTGAGGTAGAACGATAGACTTTAGGACACATGTTTATATGGACATATTACCTTATTTTGGTGTGAGGAACCCGCCCCAAAGTCTGTAAAAGTATTTTCTTAATACACCCTGAATATGTCGCATCCGTTTGTCTCTAAACCTAAGAAGTTACTGGGTAAGGGAAAAGTTAGAAAAAGAAACATTGCTAATGAGCTGCGCTCAAAGAGTTATGCCCCAGCTGCTGACGGAAGCGCTGCATCTGTTGTGGCTGTACAGACCCACGCGGGAGTGATAGTATCGATTGCAACGAATGCCTGTGGAAACGTTCTCGTTCGATGTGGCTGTTTGGCTTTCTTTTCGTCGAGCACGCTTATCCATACGGTAAGCCTGCTTTTCTTCTCTCATCTCTCCGACCCTCGGTGTAGATCGCGTCTCCAGCGTGAGCGATCGTTGGTGCCGTTTTCCCGCCTCTCGAAATCGATATCCTTCCTTCTCATTTCCCTTTTGCAGAAGTTCCCCGTACAGAAGGATCTTCGGAATCCTCCCATTCGGCATCCGATGTGGATTTCAAAGCCAGCTATCCCGGTGCTGTTGGAGAAGGGCGTATAGACTGGGTAACTGAGCAAGGGTGAGAATTACGGCATTGCTGACCCGGTCGGACCAGTTGATGGCCAGACATGGGGGAGAACAGAAAGCTTACTAAGAACACCAAAATTGCACTCTATAGGACATGTGTCGCCATTGTACTGCTTTAAGGCACTGAGTCTTGGAGTTTTTACTTCAGACAAGTCGAGTATAGTAGATAAAGAAACTGGATATGGAATTGGCCGCATTAGGGATAGTTTCATCCAACAGCACAAAATGCTACAAGACAAAAACATCAATTTAAGACCTCGAGTCATGCTCTTAAATAGCCTCGTTACATCAAGACATCCATATGGATGTCATGCATGGCGCCAGAAATTCGTTCAGAAACGTCTAAATTATCAGCTTTATATGGCCGTTTTTCAAATCAATGATTAAAAAGGACTTCCAGCGAAGCGACACTCTAGGTCATAAGTAAAATATATTGGTGTTACAGAATCAAACAGTAGAAAAAACTAAAATGGAAAGCATATGTAACTCGAAGAGAATATAATGATGATATTGACTTTCCACGCCGTCTCAAAGAAAAGGTTAAGAAGGAAGCATCCATTAATACTAGAAAAAGCGAAAACGGTCGAATTGAAAAACCTATTCTCCTGAAATCAGAAAACGTTTATAAATTTCAACTGACAAAAAAACGTTGTTTTCGTGAATGAATAACGAATGTTTTCTGCATGGAAATGGCTATTCTCAGCAATTCTCCTACCCTTCCCATTCCGACATCTGCAACTGTTTTATTTTCACACGGATAGTTTTGATTTTATTGCTTTTAAAGACACTAGGAGTATTAATAGTAGTAGTATCTTGAATTTTTATTAAAATATTAATTTTGACAAAGATACTTTGATCTTAATTTCAGTTTCTTTTCATCACTATTGAAAAGATTGTGGTTCAATGATTGTTAGATAGAGAGTGAAATATATATATTTCTCGGACATTCAGGCCGGTAAATGTTATTTAATACTGTTTATTATAAAACAGAGCATTTGCTTAAATACTTGTATCTATAAAAAGAACGTTAAACATATCATAAAGGTCTTTAATTAAATTGTCGGACTTTGTCCAATTCAAAAATATATGACGTCATTTGTTTACATTTGATACGCTAGAGCAGATATGAATAGAAGAGATTCATGGAAGATTTAAGTTTAAAGATAATAAAATTGACCTTGCTAACCGGACGCTTCTCTGTGGCCGATACAGGTTCGATTCCTGTCGGAGAACGAAAATTTTCTATGAAAATTTCTCGGACATTCAGGCCGGTAAATGTTATTTAATACTGTTTATTATAAAACAGAGCATTTGCTTAAATACTTGTATCTATAAAAAGAACGTTAAACATATCATAAATGTCTTTAAATAAATTCTCGGACTTTGTCCAATTCAATATATATATATATATATATATATATATATATATATAGAGAGAGAGAGAGAGAGAGATAGATAGATAGATAGATAGATATGAACAGACTTAGATCGATAAACAAATTTGTGAGTTATATATATATAAAGATAGAAAAATGTAGCTTAAGGAAGATAGATATATAGATAGATATAAAGAGGATTAAAGAGATGGATATTAACAGAATTATATAGATGTGAGACTGATATATATATATAGAGAGAAAGAATGATAGACAGATAGATAAGGAAAAGATTGACATTGGTAGATAGATGCGAGATTGATAGATAAATAATGAATATATTGAGATATATCACTACTCAAATACTCAGCTTTCCTATCTTTTATAAATGTTGGTATAAAATCTTTTCTAATTCACAAGTACTTTGCCGGGGATTGCTTTAAAGCTTCGCCATCAAAGTCCGATCGACAGTACTGTCTTCATCTCTGGGTTCAGATGCAAACAACATTTCTCTAGCGAGTACGTAAGTTTACAAACGAATTTCTTACCTGCCGGTCAATTGTGACTCCTTAACCATAAACCACTTTTTCTAGATGTCACCATTCTATTGCATGAACCCCCAGAATATTATTTGGCGTAAATGCAGTTTCAAACCTTCCAATAATAGGGTTAAGCAAATTATTCTTTAATCCACTGTGTACGCTGCCACTGGCATGTAAAAACTAAGTTATATTAGTGTACACTAAACTTATTCTTAACGACAACGTATGATTATTAGTTCGGATGATACATCTGCCATTACAAGTGGTTCAAAAAAAGAAAAGTTTCATTGTACTCAACCCAATAAAAGTAAAAAAGAAAACAATTACCATAGTTATAATATAGTACCAACTATACAATCTGATATATATATATATATATATATATATATATATATATATATATATATATATATATATATATATATATATTACTCCACCTTGCCTCCTAATATATATATATATAAAGAGAAAGAACAGTCAGATTAATAATCCACATTTCTTTAGCATTTATGTTTTCAAAAAGTGTTCGATACAACATAGAGGATAATACTTTATAATTATATTATATTATATTATATTATATTATATTATATATATATATATATATATATATATATATATATATATATATATATATATATTATTATATAATATATATTTTATACGTATATAATATATAATTATATTCTTAACCGAATATAATGTGTGCGCGTGTTATCCATACTTGTCTAAATGAACTGTCATTTCTAGACGTGTCACACGTCTAGAAATGACAGTTCATTTAGACAAGTATGGATAACACGCGCACACACACATACACACACCCCTAACCTCTAAGCTATATTTTTCACTTTTCTGCTTTATTTTAACATGTCTTTTAAAGTTCCGAAACATAGAAATCTCCGTGTCGCGATGTAAAACGAACCGTCACGTAAACAAATTAAAAAAATTTAGAGTTCGCCGGTTAAATATTGTAAAACACGAAGTAAAAGCAACCGTTCTGATCATTTTGGCCGCCATGGATTTTGCAGTAAATCACTAAATCATCCATAACTTTTGTATTATCATCTCAAATTACACCAATGTTAATCTTTTTCAATGCAGTCTTGTGTTGTCATGGAAGGAATCCGCATTTATCCTTTCATCCACTGTGTACACTGCCACTGCCATGCAGAAAACTAAGGTATGTAAGTGAAATCTTAATTTATTCCTAACTGCCGTATAAGATTAGCAGTTATTCGTCATTTCAATTGTTTCCTAAAAACAGAAATTACCCTAACCCTAAACCTAATAAAGGGTGTTCCAATAACTTGGACCGATTTTAATGTGAATTAAATTTTAAGCATCTAATAATGTTTTTCTTTTTCTTTCAGATTTAGCGGACATTTGGGTGATACTATTTTTCACACATAATTGCCATGACTTAAATAACACGATCCAATAGAGAAATAAATAAATTTTCACCAATAACCCTGATTTATTTACTGCTGACTTTGATCCGTCTTAATGAAACACCCTTATATATATATATATATATATATATATATATATATATATATCTGTCTTAATGAAACACCCTATTGGTTATTTTGATTGATTTTATAACGTCTCCCCTTTTGGGTTGTATAATATCAAACTTTGTATTGCTCACCCGGTGAAGGTCGATTTCACCACTAAGTAGCAATGGCCAAACCAGACTAGCTCATACTTTGCTCAGCATCGACATGCCGATTAGATAAGGTAGGCAGTTTGGAATGATAGACAGAGTACGGAAATATTGTAAAGGGTAAGTGTGTTCCGGAAAGAGGGTAAGGGAGGTAGATAAATAAAGGGAAGTGACAGAGAGGAAACGAGGGAAGAAAGGTACACGCGATTGGACAAATAAAACAGAGCGGAATGGGAAAAAGAAAAAGAAAGGAGAGTGAAAGAGAAGGAGGTAGAGAGAATGGATGTTAAAATGTTAAAAGAGGGAGGGGGAGAAAGAGCGAGAGAAAGAGCGAGAGAAAGAGAGATAAAAAATGGAAGAACAGTAAGTGAGAGTACTAGGCAGATGAGGATTTAAAATGAATAAAGGCGACTTAGCGTCATCTGAACACATTCAAAATTTCAAAGCAATGCTATAAATGAAGCCTAATTTGAAAGAAAAGTGAGAAAAAAAAACTCTATCAATACCAACGCAGATATACTTTCTTTAATATCAAAAGCCTAGAAGCCGATAAAAAAATAATTTCGACAGCTAAAAATAAAGACATCTTTGAATAAAATGAAGAGAAAATTCAAAGTGAAAAAGAACTATTTAAAATACCGTGTCTTTACAGTTAAATGGAAACTCAACTTATTAATATTACATCGCATACGGAAATAGTAAGGTCATGAAATTCAGAAAGATCAATCCGATCCGGAAACGAGGATGAAGATAGACAGTTAAATAAATAAATTATAAAAATAAATAAATATATAAAAATAAAACAAATCAAACTTCTAACACAATGGTAACCCAAAACAGATCCTGATTTGAATAACTGTTCAATAAATAACGACACGTGTAACGTTTTTGTTGCAAAGGCGAGTAATCAGCATTAATACTCGACACAAGAAGTCCAGCTTTATCAAGGAGG
>OZ038494.1:52602881-52632881 GCA_964036315.1 Acanthosepion esculentum
AAGACAAAACAAAAAGCCGACTTTTCTTTTTTTTTTCATTTCATCAACTCAAAGAAAGAATATCACAAAAAATCCACGAGTAAAAAATGAGCAGCATTGTTGGATTTACTACTTTAATTCGCTTTTTTGTCTTTGTTTATTTTATTTTATTTTTATCTTTTTCATTTTGAATTTAGCTGGACGCGAATAATTGTTCCTGTTTTGATATCTTTTTACTGCACAGTTTCAATTTTTTTTCTAGCCGTATATTTAACATGCTTTATTTTAAAACCTTTTCCCGCCAATTATTTTGGAAAAAGAAACGTTTCATTTTCAGACGATTTTTTTTTTATTTGTTATACAGTATGTTAGTATTCCATAACACAATATTCATAAGGTGGAAGAAGACTTTATTGACTGCTCCAGAAAGACTAAGAAATTGAACTCGTTTCAAGCTCAAACGGACATAAAAAAAGAATCAAGATCGACGTATAAACACGTCTGTGGCTGGTTTTTGAACGTTATGTTTTGGACGGGTTTATTCGTCTGTGTCTGAAAAAGACACTTTCAGCAAAATTAACGAATATACACATCTACCGTGGGAAAGGGGTTAATCTACTATATGTCATTTATTTAATCCGAGTTGACGTAACGACGCGAGAAACGGAGTCTGTTAACCGGGCATAAAACCCGATAGAATCTCACTTCACACTCATACAATTAGATAAGGCATGAGCAAATCTCTCCCTGTCCCATCAACAACTGTTCTGGCAGTGAATATTGGATTAACAAACTTTTTGTGAATAACAAATTTTTTTCCAGATAAAAGTCCTACTATTTAACCCATAGTTGTGGGAGAAGAAATGGATTCATACTTTTACTAAGCGGACATTGGAGTCAACCCTCAGACGTGACAGCCTGTTTCACACTTAAAAGCTATCGTCACACTATAAGCATGTGTAGGTTTCACTCAAGCTTGAAACCGACTGTCGCCGCTCGGTGTTGACCTGTGTCCACTTAGATAGATAGATAGATAGATAGATAGATAGAACATATGATTTGATATAAAAGAGGGAAATTTTTGAGATTACTCAATCTTACAAAAATATTCCACATAATGTGTGTGTGTGTGTGTGTAGATAGATAGATAGATAGATAGATAGACAGACAGACAGAACATATGATGCATGTAGAATGTGGACAAATTTTTGCAACTGCCCTATCTTACAAAAAATAAATCATATAAGATAGATAGATTTGAACATATTGAGATTGATCGATAGATATAGACAATGAACAGGCATAGATAGATCGATCGATAGATAGATATATAGATAGATAGATATGAAAATAATTAGATAGATAGATAGATAGATATGAAAATGATTAGATAGATAGATAGATAGATCGGTAGATAGATAAATAGATTGAAAGATAGATATGAAAATGATTAGATTGATAGATAGATAGATAAATTGATAGATATGAAAATGATTAGATAGATTGATAGATAGATATGAACATGATTAGATAGATAGATAGAAAGATTGATAGATAGATATGAAAATGATTAGATAGATAGATTGATAGATAGATATGAAAACGATTAGATAGATAGATTGATAGATAGATAGATATGAAAATGATTAGATAGATAGATTGATAGATAGATAGATATGAAAATGATAGATAGATAGATAGATAGATATATATGAAAATGATTAGATAGATAGATAGAAAGATAGTCCAAGATTAATTATTTGAATAATATTCGCTGCAGAATAACTGAAATTACTTGCAAAACATAATTTAAAGAAAAATATTCTCGGATTTATTTGAAATAAAGGATATTTGGCATATTTGAACAATCTCTTCAGCGAAAGGAAATCATGGCGCATTGTCGATAAAACCTGCACTCATAATATCGGCAAGATGATAACAAGAAAAATATTTTCAAGATGAGAACCATAAACACAGGTTTAAAGATCTTATAAAAATTAAATGAGGCAAGAAAGAAGAAAAGTGGATAGACCAACAAGGAAATACAGAAGAAGCAGATACAACAGATATTATCCAAGAGACAACATATAGAATACTAATAATATTGGTTAAATACATGAAACTAATCAGACTTCTAGTTGAATCGCTTCATCCTAAGGAAGGCAATATATGCACTAAGACACAATGGTTACTGAATGTAAAAGAATAAAAAAACAAAACCTTATTAAGCAGTGACAAGAATAAAAGTAGAGGAATCATGAACACAGTAGATAACGATTGACATTGCATTTAAATTTTTGAAGATCAAGTTGATAGGAAAGCAAGAAGCCGGGATAAAGTACCACAAGCGACAGAATAAGTATTACAATAGAACTTTACATTTAGCAATTACAACTAAAATGATGAGAGATAGTTGCCAATCTTGTACTGTCGTCAAGTTTAATTACTAAAGAGGAAAGCTCATCAGGACAATTACCATGAAAAATATTTATGGAAAATGCAGACGGAAGCTATGTTAGGGCGATGGGATAGTAACTGAAGCCGAGCTGTCAGATCTGGGACCAATAACATTGTAGATTCCATGGCTTTTATCAAGAATCTCAAAATACGTAGAGATTCATGATGAAGCTGAAAGGAGTCAGCATCTTAACATATTTCTTTGTTGGTCAATTTATTTTTCTTGCTTATTAGATACAAAACTGCAACCATTAAGTAGATAAACATCACAAAGAAAAACGTATAAGTTGGGCGACGAATGACATGAAAACTGATTTTCTAACAGTTATTTTTGTGATTAATATACAGTGGATATACCTGATGTCTGGGCTACAGATTGGTACTTTCATAGATATACACCTTTGTGCAAATTAATTGAAACAAAACGAATAATTCCGTTATTTTTTACATTTTCGTAATTTTCTAATGAAACAAGGCCCGGTGCACATGTTAGTACTTTGTATGTACATTCCACGAAGTCATTACTTGCAGATTGACCACAGATTCTCGATTGGATTTAAATCCGGAGAGTTTCCGGGACAGTCTATAGTACTTTGATTTGATCACTGGTAAGGCTTGCCAGTGTTTTCGTGCAGTGTTAACATTTTCGTATGCTTCCATGGAGTAACGTCCATTGCAGACAATGGCCGTAGGACATCTAATCGACAGTTGAGACAATAGTGTCTGGGCGTGATAAAAATTTGATGAAATCACGGCTGACGCAATTCTTTTCAAGGCCAAACAAATGTCATGTTACACCCCGAAAATAGATTCATATTACTGCACACCACTGCAAATGACATAATCTGAAGAAAAAATAGAAATTGATTACACCCTGGTAGGTACTTTGGTAGATTTATAATGGTAAAATAGTATTTGGAAGATAATCCCTAAAGATTGGAAATTTGGGCCACTAACGCACAAAAAAGAGAATGTCTAACATCGAGAATATTTAACATCGAAAAACATAAGAAAAATTAATTCCTTTTAATAATATGTGGAAATATCTACTCTTTGCCCGATGAAGGTCGCGAGACCGGAAACACGTGTAGCAAATTTATGGAAAATAATGTACAATATATTTGTAAAAGAATCCGAATTACAACCAAACACGTTTGCGGTTGTCTCTCCTTTTTAATATACACACTTTTCTCACGTTTGAACTACTATAACTTCTTCCCTTTATCTCTCTCTCTCTATCTCTCTCTCTCTCTCTCTCTCTCTCTCTCTCTATATATATATATATATATATATATATATATATATATATCAGCAATATTAGCATTATATATATTCGCCCTATATATTCGTATCATGTTTAAAAGCTATGTAAACAAGATATATAATTAAGTCTCGTGACTAGTATATGCGCTTTCCTTTCATTAGGCCACGTGTCGTTGGAACGTTTCTTGAACACATTCTGTCCGGTTTAATTGGGCCACTGGAAAAATTACAGTAGTAATATTTTGTTGAGACGAACGATCAAATTGAATGAGCCTGCTTCCCTTGAAAAACAGCGTTCGAATTCAAATGATGTAAACAAGAAAAACGATATTGGATATTTCGGAAAAGTACAACAGATATCATAGCCCAATCAGAAAGCCAATTGGAAATATTGGCAAGAACGTGAAAAATGGCTTTTATGGATGTCAAAAAGTTTTAATAAGCATGAAAATTAAATTGGACAACAGGAAGTAATATATATATATATATATATATATATATATATATATATATATATATATATATATATATATATATACCAAGCGTATACCAAGCTTTATAAATAACTAGTCATCCAGTCTGCAACTAGGTTTCTTGAATAAATCTATATAGATTCTTTGAAATTCTTTTAGGTAACACAAGACTATTTTTAATAAGAGTATTGTAGTATTAGCAATGCGGTCGTGGTCGACTGGTGTCAGAGAGAACACTATTTTGGTCGTTGTACATAAAATAAAATAAAATAAATCCCCCCCCCCCAAAATGGAGCGAAAGAAGGATTGCAAATCGTTACTCTTCGGCAGAGCCATAGCACCAAACCGTGAACATTTTGAAGAGCTAGTCTTTGAGATTGATAATTGATCCAGCATTTCTATTCGGGGAACTCATTTTAGCATAGAATATAATAGAATGGCCGGATGAAAATGCCGAAAATAGATGACGATTTCTTTGGCCGAATAGTCCAGTCAGTAATGCGTCGGCGTGATTAAATATTTGTATACATCAACGGCGGCCATCTTGCTCTTAGAATTGTCATTTGTTTTCTTACTCATTCCCAACTGACATTAACAAATCGGCAATTCTGTTTACAGAATGAAATACAGCACATTACAAATTATGCTGCTCGATATGCGACGCCAAACAAATCAGTACTATTTTTAAATGAAAACTGACTATTTATATACATACATACACACACACACACACACACATATATATATATATATATATATATGTGTGTTTTAAAAACAAATTCCCTTTCTTAACTTTTCTCGAGTGAACAGACAGATAGACGTTACACACACACACATACACACTCAGATATACATATGTATATATGCATACGATACAACCCGGTTTGAAACGTATGCCCCAGTGATTTAAACTATCAATATTCGTGTTTTCTAATTTTTGAAGTCAGTTCGGATAATATGAATTAAAAACTACCGGTTTAAAGCTTATGGATTATGGTAAGCCTATCTAACTGTTTATCTATCTATCTATCTATCTATCTATCTATCTATCTATCTATCTATCTATCTATCTAGATAGATAGATAGATAGATAGATAGATAGATAGATAGAATGTGACATAGGATCAGCATTGCACGGTGATATTAAGGAGATATTAAGATCGTCAACCGAGGTGAGAAAATCTATCTTGGATACGGAGTACTTCTTCCCCATAACTATGTCATATTTTAGCATATATATATACACAAAATAAAATTAACAAACATGAACTTTGGACAGTTTATCCACAATTCCGATCTCAGTTTACAACGACATCATCAAAAGAGGTTTGGATGCAGTTGGGTTCCCTTTCCAAATCGAACCCGTAGGCCTCTACCGTGGTGATGGAAAGCGGCCGGATGGCATTACTATCTTCCCTTTTAAAATGGATAAGTCGTTGATTTGGGATGCGACCTGTGCGGATACATTTTCGGCCGGTAATTTGATCAGGTCCGCGGTTGAGCCCGGATCCGTCGCCCGAGACGCAGAGATGAAAAAAATAGTTAAATATTCTTCTCTTACTGATAGATTTTTTTTTCTCCTGTGGCAGTGGAGACTTCAGGGGTTAATAGCCCTGGTTCGATGGCGTTCCTTCGGAGGATTGGCGCGATTGCGTCTCGATTAAGGAACGAGCCTCGCGAAACGGAGTGGCTCTTGCAGCGTGTCTCACTGGCGATGGTTCGAGGTAATGCTTTCTCCATCATAGCGGCTGGCAGAGGATAGAAAAAATTGTTTATAGTTACGTTGTTCTGGAATTGTCATCAATGGTCGACTGAACTTGCTTTGTTTCAATGACTTTTGTTTTGTTATTATTAGTTACTTTGTTCAATAAATGATTTCCAACTTTTACGAAATTGGGAAAATACAGTAAAAAATAGCAAACATATATATATATATATATATATATATATATATGCGTGCATGAGTGTGTGTGTGTGTGTGTGTGTGTGTGTGTGTGTGTGAAGTCTAGGGAAGAAAGCCAGTCACACGAAAACTTTCCATAACTGTTATTGACATATAAAATTGTATATATTATTATCCTATATCTATCTATCTATCTATCTATCTATCTATCTATCTATATATATATATATCTATCACTCAGTGTTGATCTCTATGTCACGCAGTTGATACCTACCGTATGTAGCGAGCCTCTCACTGTTTTATCGCTACTTCAATGTGAAGATCTCGGACGAACTCCATTCCTTCGTTCCGCCAGGTCTAACCTTCACGGCCAGGACCTGCCATGCCACTTATCTTGTAGCAAAGCATCCCCATTCCCTCCGTATTCCATCAGTGTGAAATAAGCTCCACCCAAACAGCTACTTCCCGCGAACCACTGCCCTGTGGAACCGACTCCCAAGAGGATGATTCCTCGAACACTACATTCATAACCTATTCAAGTCTAGTTAACCTATCTGTATAAACTACCCCTTAATATAACCCTCTACCTCGAGTGTTCCGTCGGGCCTTGTGCACACACATACACACACACACACACACACACATATATATATATATATATATATATATATATATATATATATATGTATCACTCTCTCTCTCTCTTTTTGTCAATATATATATATATATATATATATATATATATATATATATATATATATATATATAATGACTCGAACTTGAATATATATCTTAAGGAACTTGAATATATATCTTAAGGAACTTGAATATACTAACCTGAAAATATTTACATCGTTTGAACTGTTGTGCTCATCTTTATTGTCATATTCACGACGTTTCGGCCCTTGTACGCTGCGAACTTCTTCAGGTGATTCACATAGCCCAGTGGATAAAAGCGTTGGTTGCATTCAGTGACTTGACCCAAATTGTTGTGAGTTCAATACCTGGCTACTGCAGTGGTGAATAAAAACTTGGAGAGTTGAGTTGGTAGATAACTGAGACATTCGGACTTCGGAGATAACTAAGACATCCAGGAGAGGCGTGGCACGTGGAACCCCGGTTGACAAAATAAAGGGTTCAGTTCAAAGTTCCTGTCATGTGAAGAAGGCCGGAGCGTACAGCGGCCGAAACGTCGTGACTATGAGGACAACAGTAAATAATTACAATATCTCATCTAGACAGATATTGAAAATAATTATTTCCTTTTTTTGCGAATATTTCATCATGTTATATATGAAATTAAAATTCATGTTTTTTTAATGCACATTTTGACGCAAACAATTTAAACCTAGTAAAACGTTTCTCTTTAAATTATTTTTGTTCATATATTGCTATTGTCTCTTGGATTTTTCATGACGCCTGGAGAAATATAATAGAATTCTTTCTTATTTTCCGCGCCACGGTTTTGAATTCAGAGTGTCTAGATAAGTGTCCTGTTTGGAGAAGAGACGGAGTTATGTCTTTCCTAAAGGCCTTAGTAGTAGATTAGGCCTGAATTTGAACTCGGCTCGTCAAATTCAACTTTCCTGGTGATGTCCATTGCGTTCCACAGCGCATCCATGAAAATCCTTCTTACAACGCTATGAAGATCTGCAGTACAACATATCGATTTTCTATGATAAATTGGAAAATGACTACGGTCAAGATGAGAAATGATAAAACCCACAAATATAGCTTGAAAATATTAGGTAATTATTACGCTGATCAATCTGGCACAAGGCCATATGATGGAGAGCATTTTGAAGCTCGAACTTATTTCAAGGGCCAGTGTATTCTAGAATACATTTAAATAATATTGTTGGGTATGAAAAGAAAAGAAAAGGCATGATAAATAAAAGAAAAAGAAAGGAAGAAAGCGGGAAAAAGAGAGAGAGAGAAGAAGATAGACTGGGGTAAAGTAGGAGAGGAGAAGAGAGAGGAGAAGAGGACGATTGAGGGGGGAAGACAGAGGAGGATGAGATAAGAAGAAAGAGAAGGAGAGAGAGAGGGAAAGGAAGAGGGAGAGGGGGAAGGAAGAGTGATGTAAATAAGAACGAAAAGTAAGAGCGAGCCCAAAGAAGAGAGAGACGAAAATGAAGAGATGAAGAAGGAAGAGAAAGAGGGGGAAATGGAGGGTAGAAAGACCAGAGGGCGAAAGAAAGCCAAAGAATCATTATACGAACGGTTATATACGAGCTTTTTGAGAAGGAATAGGAGAATGTTACAAACCAGAATTATGGTTGGAAAATAGGTGTGATTTGCCTGGGGTAATTTGGTCTCATGGAGCGTTTGGCTTGTAAAAAGTCACGCATTTCCATAAAGAATAGGCGAGCAGGCGTCCAATTTGCCTTAGAGAATAAGGCTTGGTACTTGGAAAAGTGGTTTGAATTAATATGGAATACAGAATCGAAACATCTTACATAAGGAAAAACGTAGACAAAGACTACTGCATTAGAACAACCGTCAAACACAGAGAGGATGTACGTCTAGGAACAGTGTTGGTCCATTACATTGTATTAAGCAAACAATGGACAGAAAGAACGAACTATCGACTATCAGAAGTCAGAATGCATTGTTGTCAGTAAGATAAAAGCGCCAATATGTTAGCTACAAATTTGAAATGTCAAAATCAACCGAGCACAGATGTTTAAATATTTGGAATGTGTTCTAACTAAGGATGGAAAATGCGACACCAGAATTCGAGCACGATAGCGAAAGAGGCCTTCCAAAAGCTAAGCAAAGTATTAAGAAACAGGGAAATTTCGTTAGAAACAAAGAATGCTTCACTGTTATGTAACATTGGCCCTCTTGTACGGCAGCGAATGCTGGACAATCTCCTCACAGATGAAGAGAAAACCGGAGGCAACAGAAATTATTGTTCTACAGAAGGATACTGAGAATACTATGGACGAAACGCGTAAGCAAAGAAGTCTTAAGGGAAATGGAAACGTAAAGGACATATTCTTAAAATCAGAAAGAAAGAGACAGCTGGAATTCTTTGACCACACAATGAGGAAGGAGGGCTTAATGAATTTAACACTACCAGGGCATATCGAAGAGAGAATGGACAAACTAAGACACCCAAATGTTGATGTGGTAAACTTAGCCGAAGGACAAAGGTGCTTGGGGCTATAATGGATAGGACGTCGTGGAGAACCATGATCGCCTCCTTCCTGAAGAGATACAGCTCATAGAAGAAGAATGGATGCTGTCTTATCTAGAAATATTGTTTATCTTACCATATTTGTAAATACTATGAGTCGATAACGAGTTAACAGCGCAGAAAGTAGAATCAGCGAACAGAGTTCAAATCCTGGTTCTGTTTCTAGTGTTCACTTACAAATTCATTATCTAGGAAAGCGCATGTATGCTTATAGCTAAGCTTTAAATAAGGTAATCTAGCCTTGGGTGGCAATTTATTTAGAAGGAATATTTATAATTCAAGACAGCGAGAAGCCACAAAGGAACTTGTGGAGAGTCATTTTCCTCTACGTTCTGAAGTGACAAATCATTAAAAAGTTGTTTTTTTTTTCATCAGGATACCGATCCAAACATTGCTAGATTAATCCCAGCAAAAGAAAAATAACTTTGAGGTGCTGTTGGTTGCCTACCTACTTGCGAACCCTTAGTTTTTCATTGTGATTTTAAAAGGCCCTACTCTGACATGCACCCATTTTCGCATGCTATTTTTCCCATTTGACAAATAAGGAAACTGATCTCTATAAGCTAACATCGACAATATTCTAATACAAATTCGTATTATGTTTTTATTTTTTATCTTGAAAGGTGCTTTTATTTCTTAAAAAATGCACTTCTAACAACACACCAACGAATTCCAATAGGAACTTCTTGGAGAGCAGATGTTTAAGTAGATCTCACGTCGGATAATGACAATCTTGACATCTATTTCAACGTACGGGAAGAGATATGTTTTACAAATGGAATACTTTTAAATAAAAAACAAACATCGATTAATAAGAATAAGAAATTCTCAGCTAGCACTTTCGTTTCTCACACATCCGGTTTCATGCTTTTCAGACAACTTTAATCTATAAAAAAATGAATAACAATTTCAGTCGCTATCTACTGTCTTCTTGATTACTCCTCTTTTGTTCTCGCTCCTTAGCAATGTTTCTGTTTCTAACTCTTCCACACCCAGTAACCTTCTTGTGCCTTTGCGGCTTTACTACCTTGAATTTAAGCCCAGTACTAGACTGATGACGAGGTCTCATCCATTCGTAAGCGTTTGTCCTATGCTTGCAGTTTCTTTTTTCGCACGTTTCGCTTGTGAAACTCTCTTTTTCATTTCCAGTCAAATTTGATCCACAAAAAAAAATCTAAATGCAATGTCAGTTGTTATCTTCTGTCTTCTTAATTCTTGTTCTTTTATTGTTTTCACTTCTTAATAATGTTTTTCTAAAATTCATTCACCCTCAGTAATTGATTGTTAGATGCAACCGTAAGTTCTATGCTAACAGTTTCTTCTCTCGCACTTCTCGCTTGTGGAACTCTCTTCTTGCTTTTTTCTTTCCAGTCAACTTTGACCTTCAAACATTTAAATGCAATTTCAATCGCTACCTACTGTTTTCCTCATTATTGTTCTATTGTTCTCGCTACATAGTAATGTTTCTGTTTTCTAACTCGATTAACAAAAACTCGTGAGTTACGACGAGGTTCCGTTTTGACCACCAGGAGCAGATCAGTTGTGATATCAGTCAAATAGCTTCGAAAGCATCTAATCTTTTTGTTGTGTAGGATCCACCTAATCTGCATAGGTGACTACCAACTATATAAATAGTGGTTGGTACCGAAAGACGAGGGAAGAGGGAATCACGAGATCCAACTAGAGACTCTGATCGACTGCGACTAGTCAACACATTCTCCAGGAACGTCTTCCCAGAAATATACAGAAATACTATATGTACTTATTGTGTACACTTTCTTGTTATAATACATTCTTGTTCTAAGTACATTTTGTGTTGCATTATTATTCCATGCAATAGGCGAGATTCAACATTGAGTCAAGACTCAACACTTTTTTATATTTGTGTCTCTTTGTTTACGAATGTCAGAAATCATATTATGAAAGTGGCTGCTGATGCTCTTTGCGCTTTAAGAGCTGCCAAACTTATAAATACAAAAAGCTGACCGCAGGGATATTTGCACAGAATATCGCTATTAAATAGAAATCGACATAAGTTTGGAAATCTCTATCTTCGCGTAGCAATTCTGCAGCTATATATAGTTCGTCCGAGCACTTTCCATGGAAGTAGCGATAGAGCAGTGAGAGGCTGTGTACATCCCGCCTGTGTGTGTGAGAGAGAGAGAGAGAGGTTGGAGGGTGGAAAATAATTCACCACCCACAAGGACTCTGAGACGTTTTTGAACTCGATCAAAACTTGAAAGTGGGCAGCTCCCATCCAAATATGACAACAGTGCTCTATTTAAGGCCTGATTTATATGCATGCATGTATGTATACAGTTGCGGCCAAAATGTTCAGAACGGCATTGGTTTCGTCAGAAAAGTAGGTATAATTTTTTTCCAAAGTTGTTTTATATTCTATGATTTTTACAGACAATAGATACGATAGTATTTGTTATTGTCGAAGATTTTGGTGTAATTTGATAGGATCATACAAAAGTTATGGATGATTTAGTGATTTATATTTTATCTTTGATAATGATTTAGTGATTTATATTTTATCTTTGATAAAAACTTATACCTACTTTTCTCACGAAAACAATCCCGTTCTGAACATTTTGGCCGTAACTGTATATGTATTTATAATTGTATAAAAGTTTTTATATTTACAGGGAAGGCTGTTTTAATATCCGAGAGTGTTTGTAGGCATAAACAGTGTGACACAGAAATCAACACTGCATGGTGACCGTCAGTATCTCTCTCTGTCTATCTATCTATCTTTCTCTCTCTCTCTCCATATCTATCTATCTATCTATCTATCTATCTATCTATCTATCTATCTATCTATCTATATATATATATATATATATATATATATATATATATATATATTCTTCCTGTAACCGCCACGAGAAAAAAAAATCTGATGTTGTTACGTCAGGTGATCGTGATGGACACTTGACTGTTTTACGTCTTCCTATCCACCTCAGCTCGCAAAAATGGCGTTAACTTTGCTGCAGTCTGTATTATAATTCTAACAGGAAGCCTCTAAAAATATAGAAAATAAACGAAACAAATTTTTCTTCGGAGAATGTATGCTTTGTTTTATTTATGTTTTTAATTCCATAAAAGTAAATTGGTGATCATAGCTCTCCACGGTGTCAGCCATGACTTCTTGAGAAATATAGTGGAATGGTTTCTCGTTGTTTTTCCTCGGTTTGTAATTCCGAATCTTCCTTCTCTTAGACTGGTTGCCACTCAAGACTAGTGAGCGTACTCTACCCAGTTATTGAGGCCATAGTTGAAGCGAGAAGAGAATGGATTCATGCCTTTCCTAAGAACATTAGCGCGAAAGTGAACTTAACTTATTAGGCCAGAATTTGAACTAATCTCGCTGTTTACATCCCTAACTACACCATACAGCTAAACTCGCCTTGCTTTTATAAACAAATAAAAAAAGTCTTATACATTTTATTTGGGACTCAAACACGAGCTAGTGAAGCAGGAACGAAGTTCAGAGCTGACGTGCCCTCTGAAGCACGGTAAGTTGTTACTTGCATATTTCACATGAATATTAAACATTTTTCATAACTTTAAGATATTGATTAATAAGTTATTAGGAAGACAATGCAACGGACAATGGTGTGTGCCTTTTATGAAATTCGTTATTTTAATTATCCTCTGTAATTGGATTTGAAAGTCCATGTGCATACATATATATATATATATATATATATATATATATATATATATATATATATATATTTAGTTTACGAAAAACTAGGTAATCCGTATGGGTAGACCCAAGGAGGATAAAATCCAGAGAGCTCAATGTAAATCAGAGCTAATAATTTAAATAAAAATAAAAACAGACCACTTTAAGGTTCCATGTAATAAATTATTTCACCACAGCCTTTTTAAAGGACCACGGATCATCAGACTTTATTTACTAAAGGTTGAAACGAAAAATGAAAAGAAATTTACACATTTTTGACGGGCAGTACTAAGCATATGTAAATTAACGACGTGAGGAAGTGAGGGGGAAGAGAGACATGATTGAGTTAGATGTAATTTAAAATTTCTATTCTTTCAAATTTAATATTGTTTGAGGAAGTCCAGACATTGACACATTTAATCGGTTAACTTAACGGAAGTTATATATTGATATAGAAGTGGGAGAGGAGAAAAAAGACCTAAAGGGAAAAAGAGAGAAGGAAGTCATGAGAGAAAGTGTCACTAACTTTCTTTGGAATGAAAGGCTGTTATTTTGCTTTACTTTGAGAGTTCATAAATATAATGTTTGATATAAATTTGAATGTTTAAACAGTCTATAAGGAATTTAATTTGAGGTTTGTTAGCGATTTAAGTTTTTTTTTAAACTTTATTACAAAAATTTTGGGGATTAATATGAAATAGTCGATTAGAAAAATATTCATAGAATTTACATTAAAATACTAAAATTTTATTTTAAAATATAAGTTTACTTCTAGTTGTAATTGATTATTAAGGTGATATCTCTATCAGTTTGAATTTTATTCATGAATTTAATTTGCGACTATTTTTAGATTGGTAATTTCTCTTACTTAAAGTTTAGTTTTGAAGTTAATATGGAGTGATATTTGAAGGTAATATTAGAGATCTTGCTCTGTCATATATTGTATACACATCCATGCAAGTTTCACATATACATACGTTCTTTTACATGTGCAGTCACTCATACAGGTACATATATATATATATATATATATATATATATATATATATATATATATATATATATATATATATATATATATATACCGTACCTGAACATTAATGGGTATATTCCAATCCTCATAAATACGTTGGACAATATTCTAAGTGGGGGTAATATGCTGTAATCCACCACTAGCAGTGGTTTACCTATTTCACACAGCTGGCGAGTATTGTATTTTGTTATAAAGATTAACATTTCATTTACAACCTCCGTTTTGGTTATTCCTCATTCAGTAACCATTTCTAGGTTACCACACACACACACACACACACACACACACACACACACACACTCACACAAACACACACACACACACACACACACACATATATATATATATATATATATGTATATATATATATATATATATATATATATATATATATATATATATATATATGATTTTAATCATAAGGTTATCGCAGATTTTATAAGATACTTATGTATTAAATCCTAACCCCCCAAAATTACTGCTTAGTTTTAATCTATTTAAGGTTTCAGAAAACGTTCTAAAGATTTCTCATACAAAATCAAAATTTTCATTTAACCGATTTCTGCTTAACACCCACTAGCTCATTGTCTTAATCAGCTTTGGGAACTTCGATGTTATGTAATGGTTAGCAAGCTTGTCTCACTAGGTCAATTACGACTGAATAGTGAGTTCAATCCTCACTGGGAGCCCGATACTACTCGGTTACGCTTAGAAAATCATTTGTGCATGTCGATCCTCATTGGGTGCCCTATACTTTCCGCCTTGTGGAACATCTAAGCCATGCTGAGAAAATCACCATTGTCTTAATCAGCGCCTGGCACCAGACCTGATATATTGGACTATAATACCGTGTGTCATGTACCCTAACAAAGAGTCTACCCATATTCTAGTCTAATATATTAGACTCTTGCCCGGAGCTGATTAATGTGATGCCCAACTAATTGGGCGCCATACATCGATGGGTTAATAAAAATACATACTTTGCTCTATAGCCTTGATTGGTAACCAGTCTACGGTAAGAACAATTCTGGATTCAAAACTAGATAAAGTTAAATACCACGAAGAAATATAAATGTCAAAGTTAAATATAACGGATTCAACTGATTTATTCTTTAAACCTGAATAGTTATATCTTAATCAGCTTTGGGTACCAAACCTAATGAATTAGACTCTTTGTAAGATAAGACATCGTTATAGTACAAAATATGTTCTATATTAAATTATAATGTTTTTGGTTCCAAAATATTATATATTGGCTATAATAATAAATGATCGGTGAGTCGAATTATGCCGAATAAATTGTTTGATGTCGGATGGCAACCTGTAAAGAACTTTGCTTAAAAAACACGCACACAGAGTCATCTAACGAAATTCCAACTGTTATGCTGACGTGCTTCGCACGAAAGACTTAAAGCTAAAACCTGATTTTCCGACATAATCTGGGTACTGATCTTTTAGTGCAAATACAGAAACTGAAAATAAATGATTTGTTTCTCTTAAGTTTGAAACCAGTGCTCGGTATTATTACTGATTTTGATTAGTTTTTGTTTTTTTAATGTTTTATTTAAAAATATTTTTGTTGCATTTTCGTCGCAACGCTCAGTCCTCTTTGAATCATATGAACATCAAACAGTAATTCATAAATGAGTTTTAAATACAATACTAAATACCAAATATTACCTTCTGAAGAGCGCTCATATCAAGACAGGTTAATCTATTTGAGAAATGTGTCAATCGTTTGAGTTCATCAAGAATGGATTTTTTTAAAAAAGTTCGGTAAGAGAAAGAGAAGTTAGGTATACATTCGCATTAAAATCGATAAGAAAACTTGAAATAGATTACTATAATAAGAAAAAATACAATAAATAAAAAAAAAATGTTTGGCAAGCATCGGCGTTTGGATCTTCGCCATTTATCATCATTTATATGGATAAGTGCGTGACGTACAGAGTCACCTTGAAGTGCTTTCCGCTTTACATTGGAAAAGTCACGCGTTGAAACACTTGTGCATCTCGTAAGCAACCATATCATCTGTTAAGAAAATGATCGGCTTTACTAAGATTTGAACTTCTTTAAATTAACGGTTGTGATCCCCCTTCTCAACGTCTCAAAATACATTTGAATCTTGATAAAAAGAATAATTGGATAACTTAACAAAATACGGGAAGTTGTGGAGATCCATGAAAACCAACTCTCAGAAAACTTCTTTTTACAATGATGGCAGCAAAAACATCGGAAAATTGTTAAAAAGAATAAGTGTATAACTTAACAAAATACGGAAAGTTGTGGAGAGTCATGAACGCCAACTTCCAGAAAGTATTTTTGTTTGTTTGTTACAATGATGTTCTCTTATTACAAGGTACAAGAGCCACTCGAGGTAGAATGTTACAGAGTACGAGTCACAGTTTATGAGGATATGTGGGGAAGATAGAGATTAAACGCTAGATTTGAACAGTTGAACAGGTTAAGATTCGTGGTTCGTGAGAAGAAGCTACTCGAGTAGAATTTATAGCTCACCAATAGAATATATACGAAATGAAGTTGGTTCATTGAAATGTGTGTGGCATGGTGGGTCTTAGTCGTGAAGGTTCGAACTGGTGGAACTAAGGAATGTATGTCGCCAGAATACTTTCCATGGAAATAACGATAGAGCAGCGAGAAGCTTGCGACGTTTCAAGGCATACGAAAGAAGAGGCATCAGTACATTTAAAAAACTATTTTATCCTTCCTGTTAGTAGAAGGAAACACTTACAGAAAACCTACTACCCGATCACCATCGTTCAATTCGGAGGGCATTGCCCGTAAATCCTTACTTTTAAGGTTTTGGTTAGTTATGCATATCTAATTTTTCACTATTTACATTATTCGGACTATTGTCCTCATCTTTGTCGCCATATTTATCATAACATTTCGGCCGTTGAACGCTCCGGCATTCTTCAGGTGGTTGGAATGTCGAACTGAACTCTTTATTTCGCTCGCTGGGGTAGACTGTTCTAGTTCCACGTGCCATGTCTAATGGATGTCAGTTATCAGTTATCTTCTGTTAATTCCCCTTTCCAAGTTCTCCACCGCCTTAACCAGGTATTGAACTCACACTCTTTGGGGTCCTGTCTCTGGATCTAACCAATGCCTTTATCCACTGTGCCATGTGTCCTGGTTAAGGCGGTGGAGAACTTGGAGAGAGGAATTAACAGGAGATAACTGATAACTGACATCCATTAGACATGGCACGTGGAACTAGAACAGTCTACCCCAGTGAGCAAAATAAAGGGTTCAGTTCGACATCCCAACCACCTGAATAAGGCCGGAGCGTACAACGGCCGAAACGTTGAGATAAATATGGCGATTTTTGAAGCGCAGTATAAATGTGACACAAGGCCGAAAATATGGGGCACCCAGTGATTATCGTACTCACTAACTAGTTTTAATGGTTCTAGCGAGACAAGCTAGCTAACCATTACACCACGTCGAGATACCCTCGCTGGATAGTCCATGACTATGGGTTCGCTTAAAAGTTGACTTCATCAAGGAGACGTTTACCGCACAAACACATATACAGGGTGCGATGGATAAATTATCATCTAAATTACGCAAACATGAGAATAACACTCTTATTTCATTTTAACAGATAGATTTACCAAAATTACACAAAAATAGCTTAAAATAGAAAAGAGTAAATGCATTTAATAACATCACGATTGGCTTCAACCACAGCCTCAAGACGACTTCAGAATCTCCTGCAACTCTTCTGGACGGTCTCCTTGTTTAAGTTAGTGAATGCTGACATAATCCTTGCCTTCAGTTCATCTTTGGCGTTACAAGGAATTTTGTTGGTCTCTCGCTCAACTACGCCCCACTCATAATAATCAAGGAGACTGTAGTCTGGGGAGTTACGTGGCCAGATGTAAAGGGTGATGTGATTGCAGAAATTGTCTGACAGCCATGACTGGGTTCTCCTGCTTCTGTGGCATAGCGCAGAGTCCTGTTGCCATACATAGAGTCTTCCAGTAGCCACCCTCTTGACGCAGGTCAGCACTACCACTTTAAGCCACTCGATATACGCATCCGTGTTGAGTCTGAGGCCCTGTGGTATGATGAATGTAGGTATAACGTTGCCATCACTAGTGATCACTCCAAACAACTTCGTATTTACCCTTAGACTCATCCAGCATTTTCCGAATCCTCTGCACTGTCCTCAGATTGACACCCCAACACGCTGAAATGTTCGTATTGGAGCTTCCGACACGAATGCCAAGCAGTACAGCATGCTGCTTCCGGATTTCTGATGGAGTGAATTGCGTCATGGTGCTTCTTTTCTCACAGACGGTGTCTAACTGACCCTACTATACAGCGCAGTTGACAAAATAACAAACAAACAACGCGCATGCGCGAAATTAAAAATATAAAATGGCGACAATTCATCCATCTCACCCTGTATTTTATTAAATAAAACTTAAAATGCATAAACATTAAGACTTTTGGCGAGTTTCTCCCCATGTCTATATAAGTTGTTTGATAATTTCTGCCTGAATTTCTGGGATGAGGAGTCATCATAATTCACACTATTTACATTCGCACTATTATCCTTATCTTTGTTGTTGTTATCAACAAATTATCGACAAATTTTTCTTTCTTATTATTTATGCTGAAATTTTTATTGCAATGTTCGGTTTGCTTTAAATTTTCTGAACGCCATATAAGAAGAATGGCTTAGAAAAGTCAATTTTTAACCTCTCACGAAAATTTAATTCTCATTTGGAACGCGTCTGGCATGTACAACGCTTTACTAAATTGGCCACAGAGATCCATCCACAGGTAGAATTAATATTTATTCACACAATTCCTCTTAATTACCTTATTTTAGATAACGCCATATTGTTTATTATAGTAGTATTGGATGTAATAGTTTTAAGTTAGTTGTTTAGATGAGGCATTGTCGTTAGTATTTTTAATGAAATTTTCTTTTCATCTTGTTTATGTTGATTTTTATCCTGAAATTGTAGCTGTGTTGTAATTAACGACTACTACATAAGTAGGATAGATCGTAATATAAAGAAGTAAATTTTGATGGATTTGCTCGCCATTTCCTGCTTTAGGCCTAGAAAATTGCTGAAACTACAAAGAATCCCCATCCAGCAGAACGGCGGAACTCCCTTGGATATTATGAACATTATAAAATAGATGGGTTTTTTATATAAGGTCATATCGACTAGGATACACCCAGGTTGTCTAGTTATCATCAAAGTATGTTATTATATTTCCTACCTTGATCAGTATACACTGGTATCACAAATGCTATAACGAGAGCCTATTGTATATTAGAAAATCTGGGAAGCAAATGCCGGTGCTAAGTGATGTGGTCTTCAATATCTTAACAGAGACTTCTTTTTATCCCAACGAGTTTCTTAAATGTGAGTTTGTTCCTAAAATTAACTTGTTCAGACATGTAGATATACTTATTCCATCAATGTGTACGATAGGATGCTGAAAAATTTCGCGACCTGACCATGAAGTGTTTTAAATAATAAAAGAAATTTTGGTCATTCGGTTAGATTTTGAAAAGTAGTTAGACAACTTTTCATTATCTTCTCGCATCCCTACCAAAACAATGGCGATGCATGTGCTTGAACATTTTCCCCGTTTTAAACTGTCGACTTGAGTTTTATTTATGACAATGTTGCCGTAAGCTCTGTCCGTTGTTTGAAAAAAGGGAAATGCATTCTTACACTTGTAATGTGAGGCCAGGATATTCTTATCTGGTAGTTGACCCCGTAGTACATTCGTCATTGTACTAGGTTGGAAGATGGGCAACACCGACACATTGAAATGATATGAAAATGTCTGACCCCGAGAATCTAATATCGCATAACTTCCTGACGACCGCCTGAATCGGAATGCAATATCCATGTATTTCATTTTTATACCTTCCACTTTTCTGGCTATCATACATACATATAAACGTATCTATCTATCTATTAATCTATCTAAATCTGTTCATTTCTATCTATCTATCTATCTATCTATCTATCTATCTATCTATCTATCTATCTATCTATCTATCTATCAATCTCAAGTGGTTCATTTCTATCTATCTCATTCTGTTTTTATCTATCTCATACTGTTTTTATCTATCTATCTATCTATCTATCTATCTATCTATCTATCTATCTATCTATCTATCTCAAGTGGTTCATTTCTATCTATCTCATTCTGTTTTTATCTATCTCATCGTGTTTTTATCTATCTATCTATCTATCTATCTATCTATCTATCTATCTATCTATCTATCTATCTATCTATTAATCTATCTAAATCTGTTCATTTCTATCTATCTATCTATCTATCTATCTATCTATCTATCTATCTATCTATCTATCTATCTATTAATCTATCTAAATCTGTTCATTTCTATCTATCTATCTATCTATCTATCTATTAATCTATCTAAATCTGTTCATTTCTATCTATCTATCTATCTATCTATCTATTAATCTATCTAAATCTGTTCATTTCTATCTATCTATCTATCTATCTATCTATCTATCTATCTATCTATCTCAAGTGGTTCATTTCTATCTATCTCATTCTGTTTTTATCTATCTCATCCTGTTTTTATCTATCTATCTATCTATCTATCTATCTATCTATCTATCTATCTATCTATCTATCTATCTCAAGTTGTTCATTTCTATCTATATCTTTCTGTTCTTATCTATCTCATACTATTTTTATCTATCTATCTATCTATCTATCTATCTATCTATCTATCTATCTATCTATCTATCTATCTATCTTAATCACTTTTACTTTTGAAGTAAACATTATTCCTGATAAAATCTTGGAGTGCAAAGGATAGAAGTAACTCCGAAAAACATACAGTAAATAATTCTACTCCTAAAAGAAAAAAATATCTTTCAGAAATATCTATTTATCTGTTAAAGCATGTCATATTCCTTGGTTGTTTTTGCTTTTTTGGGCTCCCGCTCCCCTTTAAAGTTTACTTCAACTCTAACGTATTCGTCTAAACTCTGATTTTTTATTTGCTCTTTATTTTCTTTCTTTCACTAGGAGTAGATAAGATTTTCTATCGCCCCGTTCACACTATTCCACGGTCTTTTGAACAGGAGTAGAGGTTTAACACTTGTTTTCTGCTCAGGATTGGGTGTCCGGTTTCTTCAAATGTCTTTTCATTCTCTTTCACTCCCAGTAGACTCTTGCGTCTTAGTGGCATTATCGCCTTGCTTGCGGCGAATTGATTAAAAAAAAAATCTACAAGTTTTTATTTGCAGATTTAAAGGTTTTTTGGCTTGAACCTTTGAAACAAAATTCTGCTCAGAATGAACTATGAGGGAAATATCGCATTTTAATTAGTCAAGAACGGAAGGGGCCACCTTTGTTGTGGAACTGAGGCAAAAGATCTTTTATGTATTTTTTTCAAAAGATTGAAAACCCCAGGTTATCTGATTCTTTGATAGCTTCATCCAGGTTATCGACTGATGTTTCCCTAGGTACAGTCCGACATTCGTTTAGCAATTTTCTTACGGTGTTTTCTTAATCTTTTTGTGCTGAAATCTATTGAATAAATGTTTTTTTTTCTTTTATTATTTCATTTTGGTCATGCTAGCCGCAGCGAACAACTTGCAGGAATCCGTTTCCATTACATCTACAGGAAGTTACCAAGGAATGTCCTGATGTGTGTTAGAAATTTGAAATGTTCCTCAGAGAAAAAAATAGTTCTTTTTTGAATGGCACTATTTTCTTTCTGGTACTTTTTTCCCCTTTATACCAACTTATTTTGTATGTTCGTCTTTGTCGTACAACAAAACTTCGATTTAACGGACACCGGTATAAAAAGCCTTCGGATATAAAGAACCTTACAGATAAAATGGTTTGAGTCCCTTTAAATCTGAAAAGAAATATCTGGGCCTTTTCATAAACTAAGATCTGTCTAACACAAAGTTTATGGGAACACGGGTCTCCATAATGGAGTGTAGACAAGATATATCATTGTTAAAAAAGATTAACCCTTTTCAAATAAACCAAAACGAAATATTCACGTGTAAAAATATATTGCATGGAACTAATCCTACCAGCATATATATATATATATATATATATATATATATATATATATATATATATATATATATATATATATATATATATATATATATATATATATATATTGGTAAAAAAATTGTTAGAAAGATTTTAAACTTATCGTATAGACTAAAATGAGGATTGGAAAAAAGACACCTAATATTTAATATAGTAATATTTATTTATAATATATGAATTTTTACAGAGAAGAATTAAAACTTTGTTACTTACAAATGGATTTTCAGTGGGTTTTTTTTTCTTAGAAAAATAATTTGTTGTTTTCCTTTTTTAAAAAACTTTTTTACTTTAACCAGTTTCGCTTAGCTTTTCAAAAACTTTATAACTGTTTCTATCTCCACGTGTCGATGCTTATGTTTCGTACCAATGAAAAAAACTGAAAATCAAGGGGCGTAACTGGCTATATATGTCGTTTATAGTAAGGGGAATTTGACAGAATCTATTTATGCAATGATTTAAGTATGGGTTTGAATTAGTTGATGAAAAGATTTTTCCCGCCTTTGTTGAGTAAAGTATATATATATATATATATATATATATATATATATATATATATATATATATATATATATATATATATATATATATATATACTATCATGAGGATTGGAAAAAAGGCACCTAATATTTAATATAGTAATATTTATTTATAATATATGAATTTTTACAGAGAAGAATTAAAATATTGTTACTTACAATCGGATTTTCAGTGTTGTTTTTTTTTTTACAATAATAATTTGTAGTTTTCCTTTTATTTTATTTTTTTAAACTTTTTAACTTTTGTTTGGAAGGTCTTTAGTTTATCCAGACTTTCATTCCACGGAAGGAAACAGTCATCTAGATATCTTTTCCAGTTTATTACAAGTATACTATAATTACATCTGAATATATATATATATATATATATATATATATATATATATATATATATATATATATATATATATATATATATATATATATATATATATTGTGTTCTTAAAATATTACTCATATTTTGACTTCCTATAACTTCTGGAAGTTTTTTTCTTCAGATCCGCGCATTAAATTTAATATAAACCGTTAATCTTCTGGATAACAATAAATATATTTCTTCATTTTAACCATTAATCACGTTTCCCAGTCAAGAAGCACTGCATTTATTGTCATTTAAAGAGTGAGTACCTTTTCGGGAGCCCTATATATATATATATATATATATATATATATATATATATATATGTGCGTGTGTGTGTGTGTGTGTGTATGTATGTATGTATGTATGTATAAATTTGACAAATAGATTTAATTATGCGTTTCGCCTTTCTACACTTCATCACATCTAAAAGCGAAAGAAAGACATATGTGTGTGTACTTGTGTGTATGCTTAAATAATAAATCAGTAGTACTTTTTTGCACTAAGCTGGCATTTCTACGACGAAAGGAAAGAATGAATGTGGGTAACTTTTTAAAAAGCCGTTAATATTTATTCTGTATTTTTTCTTTCTAATGCTTATTTCATGTCGATAGTTATTAATATATATATATATATATATATATATATATATATATATATATATATATATATATATATATATATATATATATATTCTTCCAGCTTTTGTGTATTGAATTTAAGGTAAATCCTCATCTTGTTTTAATAATGGATCGAATGCAACAGATTAATATAGGCTTTTCTGAGATTAATTTAAGGCAAATCCCTATCCAATCTTTTTCAAAATTGATTGAAAATAAAAGATCTGTATGTTTTTAGGTCTGTCCATGTGTTTTTCCGTATCGACAATATGTATATAAAATAGGATATATAATCCCGACAAAGTTTGGAAAAATTTGACAATTGGAGAATATTTTCATTATAAGGAAAATATACAGAATGAATATTAACGAATTATTTCAATGTAACGATTTTCCATTTTCCAAATTTCTCCAAAATTTTGTCAAGATTCTATATCTTATTTTATACCTCCAACACATATATATATATATATATATATACGCGACTCTCCCGTCGAATTCGACGTATAAGGGTAAAAACAGGTCAGTTCTTTTGGAACCGACACCAGCACATATGATTTGATTATAGTGGTGAAGGTTTTGTGCAGAACCATCCACACTTTCTGAAGGGCCGAATACAGAGACCAGGTGCACTACGTGCCGCAGGTTTTTGAATCCAGAGTTGACCTTCTCTTAGACCAGTTTCCATTCAAGTCTATAGAACCCAGTCTGTCCTGCTATTTACCCATAGCTGGATGGAGAAGAGGAGGGTTCATGAAGTGAATGTAATAGATTCGACTGGAATTCGAACTCGGCTCTCTGATTCCTCAATCCATTACTCCACCGTGCCTTTTATATATATATATATATATATATATATATATATATATATATATATATATATATATATATATATATATATATATATATATATATATATATATATATATATATATATATATAACACAAGGGGTTACAGGTTGTGGAACAGAAACGGGCAGAAAGAGAAGAGAGCAATCTGGTGGACAGTAGATAGCATTTGACACGGCATTTAAATTTTTGCAGATTAAAATTCGCTAAAAAGCGTGCAACCGGTCGTTATGGACATCGGCTGCCATTTTGACCTTGTCAGACTGATATGAGGAGTAAATTGTTTTGTCGTCAGCGTAGATACCAATTTGATGTCACCAGGAAGGTCATTAATGAAAATTAAAAATAGAGTTGGACCAAGGATGAAGCTCTGGGGGACACCTACTTTAGTACGAAAGGATATAGACGATTGGCCGTTCAAGATTTTACGACTTGATAGGAAGGACTGGATCGGTTAAAAAAAAAAACTGAGAAGACCTACTAAAGTAAAATTGTGACTCCGACAGTCACAATCGAAAACTGCATTCCCCTTTTCCCACCAGGACTCCTAGTTGTAGAACTTCAAAGTTTAGTCCGGTTGTTATTAATTTCACTGTTTAAAAAAATTAAAAACAAGGGCAGCAACTCAAATAAGTGTATCCACTAAAAATAACATATTAATAAGAAATAATGTCGGATAAAAAAAATAAAAATAAAATTCCTTTAAAACATTACTGCTGTTTAGGTTTCATGTTCGAAACTAAAGCAAGCAGATATAGATTTGTGAAAGTCCCAACAAGAGATATGTACTTTCCTGAAATAGGCAATTTAAACCTTGCTCTGTTAGCCTGATCTCTGGGGCCAAAACTGGCAGCGACACATTTTGGATCAATAAGTAGTTTCCCTGATGGAAAAAAAAGGAATGCAGTTTCAATTCCACTAGAACGCACATTTTTTCTTTAGTAGGGCTCCTCAATCTAAGCCAGTTGTCATTGGCTTCACTATTTTTTAAGCATTTCACCCCAAGCAAGGCGGGGTTACAGAGAGTGGGAGCGAGAGTAAAGAGGTGTGATAGAGGAAAGGATGAAGAGAAGGACAGGGAATAGGTCAGGACATCTGGAGATGTTGATTGACATTACATTTGAATAGTTGGAGATTATAGCTATCAGCGAAACAAGTAATAGGAAGGGAATTCCACAGACGGGAGGTGCGAGACATGAAGCTACTGGAGTAGAAGAGACGGCCACATTTAACCATTTCGACAGTGAAAGGGTGGGACCGTGATGCCAGCCTAGTAACACGCTTAAATTCATGCAGTCTGGGAACTAGCGAACGTAGCTCGTCGGAGAAGTTACCGTGAAAGCATTTATAGAAAAGACAGCGGGAGGAGATGACACGTCTGTGAGAGGGCGACTGTAGACCAGATGATAGATCAGGACCAAACACATTGCATATCCGTCTCTGGATCTTGTCAAGGAACTTAAGGCGAACAGCGGGGGCACCAGACCATATATGGCGGCAATATTCCATGCAAGGGCGAATGGTTATTTAAAAAAAGATAAAAAGGGATGACAAATCAAGCACGTGTGCCCAATAAGAATGACGTTTATATTAATAAAATATAATGTCGGTTAAAAAAAAATCCTTTAAAAAATCTTTAACAGTTTTGTCTTCTAACTTATGTATGTCGAACGGTGCAATGTGACGTAAGTGTGCTCGTAGTCGAGCGGGTGGAATGTTAGTGCCTGACCACCAGCCTCGTGTTCGAATGGCCCTATGGTCAATTTGTCAAGCACGGGACTTACTGCCAATATCGACCTGGGGAGACAAACCTAACATGCGACACTGTTAGGAATTGTCTAAAAACTATATCACGGGTTGATTGAAGTCTTGTGAGGGAAATTAGATAAATGAAAATTGTTCAGAAGCCGTCGATGATCGTGCTATCACAAGGTCACAAGTCCTTCTGATCGAGGGTCCGGGCTTGTAGGCCTTCTTTACGCCAAATTGTATGCCTTCTCCCAGGAGAAGTAAAAAACTAATTTCCGCTCAACACAGTTGCAATATAAGTCAAAGGCGTTCTCTGCGTGTGTTGATGAAACGCAAAGCCGCCCGAGCAGGCGCCTTTAAAAAGTGATTAGTTAGGCATTCTGTCACAGTCCATCACCTCCTAAGACGAACGAATCTCTCTTATTAGTAAGACATGATAATGGTATGCGGATACGTTGTCTGTATTTCTAAAATGAAGTATTCTCATTAATATAAATTAATAGGACGTTCGTACACTATACAGTCGTTGTGTAAATATGGATGAAAAACATGTTTCTTTTTTCGGTCATTTCACCCCAAGCAAAGCAATACAGCCACTAGGACGATAAAGCCAATAAGAGGTTACTACTGAGTGTCAGAGAATATGAGAGAAAAAAAACTACTATCAATGAGAGACGACAGTGAAAGAATAAGAATTAAGAAGACAGCACATACCGATTGAAGATCAAAATTGACTGGGAAGCAAGAAGCCGGAAGAGAGTATCACAATAAAGACATGCGATAGAAGAAACTGTTAGCATAGAACTTACGGTTGCATCTAGCCATTTTAATTGTAAATTGATGAGACCTATCTTCCAATCTAGCACTGCGCTTAAATTCATAAAGTTTAAGTACCATAGAGGAAAGTTCAGCGGAACAATTGCCATGAAATTATTTGTAGAAAAGGCTCAGCATAGCTACGTTATGGCGATGTGAAAGTGACTGAAGCTGAGATACCAGCTCAGGGCCAATAACATTGCAGACTCTTCTTTGGATTTTATCTAAAATCTGTAAATATATAGCAGGAGCACCAGACCAGATATTCAAACTAAGATCGAATGGTACTTAATGACTTGGGCATTGATATGACAGTAGCATGCAGAGAGAAAGAAACATTAGTCAATATTAGTCATACCGAAAATTGTTAGTAGTCTCCATTAAATAGGTCGAGATCGTAGACCCATTCCATCCCGTGCCGCAGCTGTGAATTCTTAATCTTTGCAATGGCTGTATAAGAACAGTATAGAGCCACAGCTTCACCGCGCTATGCACTCCTGGTGTGTTTCCTCTAGCAAGCAGATTTTAATGGATAGAGTTGTTGGTCACACAGCCAACCTGGTTTGAATTTGGACTTGCCTTGTCCAATCACAGCTTAACGAGTAGCCGGTACTGCTGAATCGTTGTTTGCATTAACCCTATTTAAAAATAGATATAGAATTTATGTTGACGCAGCTAAATGCCAGAATGTGGTTCCCGCTCAGTTCGAGCCACAAAAAGCAGGAAGATGTGTAGGGCAACGATCACTTCTGTCTTTAGAAGTAAACGGTTTATATAGGTAGAAAATTGAAAAACGAAATTGCGACTATATATATATATATATATATATATATATATATATATATATATATATATATATATATATAGTCCCAATTTCGAAATGAAAAACGAAATTGCGACTATATATATATATATATATGTATATATATATATATATATATATATATATAGTCCCAATTTCTTTTTTTTGTTATATATATATATATATATATATATATATATATAGTCCCAATTTCGTTTTTTTGTTATATATATATATATATATATATATATATATATATATATATAAACACATATATATATATATATTATTAGTATATATATATATATATATATATTGGGTAACAATGCATCTTTTATACAACTTTTATTAAAGACAACTGGCAAGGTACTGTGCTTAAGGTTTTTATTTCATTTTTCTGGTGTTTGTATAAGTGTTTTCTTTTTTGGACATAAAGTGTTTAAAAATTCTCCAAATGTTTCGTACATCCGATGATTTTTAATTTTACTTTTAACTGAATGTATAAATTTTTTATGAATGTTTCTAGAGTTATGGGACTTTAAAAAAAAATTTCCAAACACGGTCTGCACATTGTGGCCGTGTTCATAGTTGCTGTTATTAAGTATTGACTTTTCTTTATGCTATTCTTGCATCCATTATTTGTAGTCTTTTTTTTTTTTGCATGTGGATGAGGCTATGATACTTGTATTTCTCTACAAATATGTTGCGGGTGGAGTTTGGTCTGTTATCGTGTGTGTTTAAATTAATCCTAATTGAGCTGTGGTCAGAGAGGTATAACGTGAGGGGTAACGGATATACAGAACATTTGTGTGCGTGTGTGAGAGGGTGTATGTGTGTGTGTGTACCTGTGTATGTGTGTGTTTATGTGTGTGTGTGTAGCTAAAAAGTTATCGGCTAGATCTACTTTATATAATTTAGACAAAAAAAAATAAATATTAGAATTTATTATAGTCTCCCTTATTGGATGGGACGAAAATTTTTCAAGAAGCACACGTAGAGATATAGCTGATTTTTGATTGATTGATTCGTTTCCTACGGTTTATCAACCCATTGCTGGTTATTTAAAGTCCGAAAATATTTTCAGGTTATAAGAATCTGGGATGGATAATGGTTTAGTAATACAAGCCCTACTATTTAACCCATAGCTGAGGCAAGAAAAGGTAGATTCATACCTTTTCCAAGAGTATTTTCATGCAAGTGAATATAACGAACCCAACGGGAATTGGAACTCAACCCTCATATTAACATTTCCGAACCGTCATCCACTACACCACTCACACATTCAAGCACTCACCCGTCTATGAACTGACCAGACTCGACATTGCTTAACTTGATTAACACTTCGGAGCCATTACTAATTACACCCCCCGCACATCCAAGCTTACAGCACCTGGTATTCCTAAACAGTCACCCATCTAGATAGGCAGATAGAATACAGTGGAACCTCAGTTCACGAATTTAATTCGTTCCTAAAGCATGTTCGTAACCCGAAATGTTCGTAAACCGATATTATTTTTCCAATAGGAATTAATGTAAAATGGATTAATCCGTTCCTGGGCCCAAGATGATTGCTTATTTAACAGTACTTTGTGCACAAGTTTATACACAAAACAAATGAAAATCATTAAATGTAAGGAAACCTCCCCCCCCCAAAAAAAAACAGTATTAAGTAGATAAAATATAGACGAACATTTTAATTTTACCGTACCTGTAAGCAGGAGGGTTGATGGCGTAAGAAGAAGGTGGTGTGGAAGGGGAAGGAAATACATGATCGTCGCTTTATTTAGAAGAATAGAGCGCTGATTTCGCCATACTAAACTGAGTAAGATGAGGTAATATCATCAACAATTGTTTATCTAACTTTTCTTTTTCTTTTACTAGTAATACTGCTATTGGGTTGGTGCATAATTATCAGGCGTTTTTTAAACAGTATTTATTATGAAAAAAGAAACATAACAATTTAACAATAACATTTTTAAATGATTATTCCGGACCGTGTGACTATCGACACGCATTTTTATAACCTGAACATAAAATAATATTTTTATTAAAAAAGAAACAAGACACCAATTTTATTAACAAATAACTCGCTTACAACAACGCCTGATAATTATGCACCAACCGAACAGATTTCTTTGGATCTATGAC